>JAOWBW010000136.1:172931-709997 GCA_026119855.1 Campanula takesimana | reverse complement strand
AAAACCCATCAATATCAACATCTCCTCCTCCCTCCATTTGCGGTCAATTCCTTTAAAAGCATGGACTCTTACCCATAAAATCCATTCCCCTTTATAATCTACTTCCATAAACTCCCCTTTTTCCTAAACTCATTTTCACCTTCAAATTTGTTCAACCACAAGCAAGAAGAAGATCAAAGTAGAAGAAGATGGTGAAAATGTTGGGTTCTGAAGAAATTGGTGAAGAAGGACTCAATCTTATGAACTCGGACCCTTTCGTCTTGGAGCTCAATAGGTTGCACAACTTGCTCAAAGGTTCTTTCCATATCTCAGCTTTGTTTTTTACGCACTTAAGTCTACGCATTCCTTTGTTCATGCCATGTTAACTAGCCTCAATTCCAAACGAGCACTAGGTAAAGGTAGGCTTCCCCTCCCAGTCTCTTCTCGCTCGTGCTGTAACATGCATACAACTGTATGCAAGAGCATGCACAGGTGTGCGAGAAGAGCCCGTGTTAACGTGGGAGATAAGTGCATATATGTAGGAATAAAAATGAAATGATCAATTTATTGTGATTTCCATTTATGCAAACCAAATAATGGCCTAGGACCCTGACAGATAAGAACTGCTGATGACATTTGATTTTTTGTTTTCTTTTTTGAAGTTTAGTAATACCAAACTTGTTTGTTACAGAAAAGGATCGGGAGTTGGGAAACTCTCAGAGTGAAATCAAGGCGTTAAAAGCAGCTGATGTCCTCAAGGAAAAGGCTGTAGAAGAGGTACTGTGAACTTGCATTTTCTCAACAAAAAGTTCATACAAACAGAAGTGATCATCTTAATATAGCAGACAAATAGGATTAAACCAAGTCGTCATTGTTTTATCATACCTTTGTCATATGATGTTTCTGTGTCTGTTTTTCCAGCTCGGAGCGAAGTAGAAAATCTGGACGAGAAAATTAGATTAACCGAAAGCCTTCTCGACCAAAGGGTGAGTTGATGATTTACTAGTGCATCATGTTTCCGATGCTTAACCTGCAAAAACAAGGCTCAAGTTATTAAAAAAACTGTTTACTACAGAATCTTGATATCAAGAAGTTAAGAAATGAAAAGAAAGAAGCACTAGCTGCCCAGTTTGCAGCAGAAGCAACACTCAGAAGGGTTCACGCTAGTCAAAAGGACGACGACTCTGTGCCCATCGAGTCGGTCATTGCTCCTCTTGAGGCCGAAATTAAAATATACAGAAACGAGGTACAGGGGATCAGTTACAGTATAATTCAAGAATCAGAAAATTAGGGTATATATCAGAATAGAATATAATTGTCTATGCTTTCCAGATAGCAGCCCTACAGGAAGATAAGAAAGCCATGGAACGGTTGACCAAGTCAAAGGAAGCTGCATTGCTAGAAGCAGAGAGGATTTTGAGAAGTGCTCTCGAGAGAGCGTTGGTGGTCGAAGAGGTTCAGAACCAAAACTCGAGCTGAGAAGACAAATCGAGATTTGTCAGGTATTTACTATTTTAGAATCTGATTTTTTTTTTTTTCCCAATTTCAACCATATGTAAGAAAGTGCTCATAAAAAGATTTACACGAACCTGTGATATGCAGGAGGAAAAACAGAATCCTTGAGAAGACAAACCGGCAAAAGGTTTTAGAGGGTGAAAAGCTTAGTGAAACTATTAAAGAACTCGAAGAGGCCATTCTTGCAGGTGGAGCAGCTGCCAACACCATTCGTGATTATCATCGACAAGTTTCTCAATACAGGTAATATAATTTTCTGAGTCATACCGTTTATGTTCAATCTAAAGTTGGTCCGCTTATGAATTTGCAAAATCAATTAGGAGGAGAAAAGAATGCTAGAAAGGGAACTAGCAAGAGTTAAAGTTGCTGCCAATCGAGTTGCAACTGTAGTAGCTAATGAGTGGAAGGATGAGAACGACAAAGTTATGCCTGTGAAGCAATGGCTTGAAGAGAGGAGGCTTCTGCAGGTATTTCACAAACCCCAAACGTACTAATTTGTGCAATATAAGGTTATAGACAAAAGTTACCTTTCTACAATCTATAAGCACATGTTATCGCGAATCCAGGCAGAGATGCAACGGTTGAAAGACAAGTTGGTGTTATCGGAGAGAACAGCAAAGAGTGAATCACAACTTAAAGTGAGTAACGACACTAAAGTCTTTTAATAGGTTTTCCCTATAAAGATCAATATTGATTTGAAACTTGATATGCTTTTAGGAGAAATTGAGGTTACGACTGAAGACATTGGAAGACGGGCTAAAGCACGCGTCAAGTACCTCGGCAAATCCTAATAAGTTTTGTGGGTCCCCAAAACAAGAAAGGTCAAACCACTTCTTTGGGATTTTATCTAGCAACGTGGGAAGAAAGAGATCAACGTCACAACCTAGGGCTTCGGCCATTGTCTCGCAGAAGATAGACGAAGAAAAGGAAACAAGTAATGCTTTTGGAGAATTGAAACGAGTGAATAGCTTGAAAAAGAGATGCGCTTCAGGGGAGAACTTGGTACGGAAAAGTTTATGGGCGTCTAGGAGTAAGATTGTTGACAGGGATGAAAAGGAGAATGCAGAGATTATAGGAAATGCTGCTGTGATTGGCGATAAATTCAAGGACAATGAAATAGCAGTTTCAGAGGATAACAGAATTAAAGATGGTGGCAAAGAAGAATCAGATAACAGAAATCCCAGCTCTGGCGATGATGTGGGCGATGATGTGGTTTCAGGGTTCTTGTACGACAAACTTCAGAAAGAGGTCATTTCTCTAAGGAAGTACTGTGAGATAAAAGACAGTACCTTGAATGCAAAAGATGAAGAAAACAAGGTTAATTACCAAAATCTCCTCCACACCCCCCCCCCCTCTCTCACAAACACTCATTCACCTACAGAAGTGCTTATACATATATGTAATTGGTCTGCAGATGCTAATGAAGAAGGTTGACACACTGATAAAAGCACTAGAGGTAGAATCCAAGAAGTGGAAAAGAGAAGCAGTGGTCAGAGAGAAAGACTTAACACCCCAAAAGTTGGACGACAACAAGACAATCAAAAACATAAACTCATCAAAAAGGTGCTTTCTATCTTCAAACTGAGTTCTTACGACTATCAATTTGGAGCTCACTTCTGTACACTAACTTCTCTTATTCACCGCATTTCTATTAGGGCGACAAGAGCATGTTGAAGGAACATTCAGTAACATCAAAGCCAGAAGGGTTCAACCTGTTTGTGATTTTAAATTTTATACTGTAAATACTGAAAGTATTGAGTGCTGCTAGTTGGGTGAATTGACATTATTACGATTCTGGAGTTTTGTACATTAATACTGCAACATCTGGGATGATGTTTAAAGTGCTTTGATTGAGATACATACTTGATACTCTGTACAATGTTTTTGGTCCACTGCATTTGTGAATAAACAAGAATTATATTTTTTACTGAGTAATCAAGATGGTTCATGGAAATGAAAATCGGAGAATATTTTCATTCTTTATTGCTCACTAAAGCATTGATCTTGATAATTGAACAGGATAGAGTCCTATCTCCAGTTTGTGAATATACAGAACCCAATGAAGATTGGGTTGCACAAAGGGAAGTTACTTACAACTAGTCCTAACATTCTAAGAGCCTCACAACTCAGGAATGGTAGCCAAAGATGGCCGCCATTTCTGGTATCCTCTTCGATCCTTCAAAGCCTGAAGAGCTAATCGAGAACAGAACTCCTTAGCGCTCTTCACCAGCAACTCCAGTTGCTGCTTAGTTACCACAATCTTGACTCTCTGACCTCCGTTGACCAATTTGGGAGATCCCCTACAATGATTTCTGTTACGTGGGATGAGATAATAAACCTCACCGGATCTTAGCTTGGTTTCAGGCGGCAATGGTAAGTGAGGATGGGAATCATTTACCACAGCATACCCCTCGTAAGGCCCAGTGGTGATCTCTTCAACTCTTGTTCCTATCCTGAAATCTTCTTCTACTCCATTACAAACTAGCACCTTAACTGTTTTTGCAGAAGGAATGTTTATGCAGTTTCCCATGGTGTGTTGATTGTAATTCTAAGGACTGTTTGACACCATATATATATGATAGTTTGCTTCATGCTTGCACTTGGATCGAGCTTAAGGAAGTTTAACGTGCAGGCAACCATCCTATTTTTAAAATATTTGGATTTGACTCTCTACTATAAGGGTTGACAAGTTATATAGTTTAATGAGTTTGATTATTTATTACTCCAATGTTTTGTCTCATGGGGATGGACTTGTATGATATGCTTTATTTGAGGTTGACTCTTGATATTTTGATAGTTTTATAATAGCATTAACATATAGAGAGTCAATACCTAAGCACCCAGCACAAAAAAATGAACCGAAAGAAAACATAGTGTGTCGATAAGTCAACTACCTAAGGGGTCTGAACCCCAAAAGAAGTAAAATGGTCAACTATCTCACTTCTAAAGATTTGATAGGTACCTAACTCCTAGCACCATCTTTAACCCGTTCCTATCAAAAGCTCTCTCAACACCCCAGCAGCAAGGGTTGCAACCACTAGCCTAAAATGTGAGCTAACATCAATCAGTCCAAACCTCTGTATATATTAGGCTGACACAGCACACGAGATTCTTCAGCAGTTGAAACAAAATATAGAAATAATACTCATAAAATCAAACCCAAAATCAAATAACAAAGTATGTATTACTCCAAATTTCTCTGAATTAAATCCAACATTCCGAATTGGGAGGACTAAGATCTGATAAAGAACATAAGACAGGAGAGAAGATTAAAATAAATCTCTTACCATTTTGGAGATTCCTTACAAAGACCTATTCTATGGGGCTAAATAAGCAGATCACCGAACCTAAGCAGCAATCACACAACAGTAGCGCGTCGGGATTCCAACCATGACTTAGCAGCATCTTTTGTAGTCAAAAACCAGCCAGGCTTATCTGGTGCCTCATGGAATGGAGCATTCAGTTCCTTCAGAAGTGATTCACACAGACCAAACAAACCCTTGCCAATGTATCTGTGTTTACCATGCCCGTATTGATCGCAAGCACTGATGGAAGCTCCTCTCCCTCTTCAATGGCTTTGGACAAGTCATTCATCCATATGTTTACCGCGGTCAAAGCTGCCCCTGCTGAAAGGCTTTTCAAATTTAAAGACCACTGTGTTGAAGCCTTTGACTGTAGGTCAGAGTACACCTCGAGTGTGATCCCTAAATCTAACAGCACGCGAGCTCTCTCCAACAAATCAAGGTTTACACAGAGTTCAATTAAGCAATTGCAATATGGTTTTTTGACATCGGCAGCAACAGAATCAAGGAGGTCGTGAGCTTGCTTCTTAAAGATTTGTTCTTCAGTGTTTACCCCCTGTACTAATAGGTTCACCACATGACCAAGCTCTGAATTTGCCTTCTCAAGGCATTCCGTGAGCTTTCCAAGTTCTTTTGTTGGTGTTTGGGTCATCACACTGAGAAGGCAACAGCAAAAGCGCTCATCTGGAGTAATACCTTGCTCTAGAATTTGATCTATTGTCTTGACCACGTCATCTGTACGGTTGGCTTTCCCATAGCATTGGATTAAAGAGGTAAAGATATGAGGAGTTGGCTCCAAGCCCATGTTCTTCATTTCGTTCAACGTGGCTTCCGCCTCTGTGAGTTTTCCACAACAAGAATATATTGTAATCAAGGAGGAAAATGTAAAACTGTCGGGCTGACAACTCCCGCTCCTCTTCATATCCTCATATAGTTCAACACCTTCCTCCACATAACCAAGATCAGCACACATAGCTAGAAGAGTGTTATAAAGATTAGTATTTAAGTCCAACCCCTTCTCCTTCATCTCTCTATACACAATCATAGCATCTTCACCATATCGAGATCTACCATAGGCACGAATTAGTGCAGAATAGGTTAGCCAACCCGGTGAAAGGCCATTATCAGTCATCTCTTTGTAGATAGATTTTACATGCCAAGTCCTCTTGGCTCTCCCCATAGCATCAAGCAAATTATTGTACACAACCAAGTTAGGCTTCACGCCAAGAGCCTTCATTTCCTCGTACACATTCAAGCACCCATCGAAATTGCCAGCCACGCCATGAATCCGAATCACAGTCGAGTACGTCACGCTACGAATCGGGCATTTCTCACTTCTTGCTCGGTCATACAAACTCAAAGCCATTTCCACGTTACCAGCCCTTCCATAAGCATCAATCATAACAGCAGAAGTAATGGCATCAGGCTCAATACCAAAAGAGGGCATCTTTTCATACCACTCAATAGCCCTGCTAGGCAAGGAACACAACCTACAACAGCCAATAATTGTTGAGAAAGTCACAACATCAGGGCTTCACGCCTCTCTGAAGCATTTCATCAAACAGTTTCTCTGTTCCAGACAAATCCTTAGCCTTTCTAAAGACTTTCAAACACACATTGTAAAGAACAACATCCCTAGAATTTTTCAAGTTTTCCTGGAAGTATTTAAGAACAAATGGCGCAATCTCGGAGTTGGACATGTTATTGAGAATGATAACAGCATCTTGCTCAACAATTTGGCACCCAAACCATCCACCAATATCGTTCGAACATCATCCTCAACCGGCAAACAAGAATCCAAAGACTGAGCTATTTTAACAAGAGAATTGTACCTGGAATCATATGATTTCTTCCATAACTCACCAGCCCTGCTGCTTCTGGGGTTGACCCAGATGTGGGAAGTGAAGGAAGAAGCCGTTGTTCCATCGGAATCTTTGTGTACAACTTGAGAGGTATGGGTTTGTGATTCTTGTAAGGAAACATGGAGAAATTTTTTCAAGGGAGTGAAGGATTTTGGTGGGATAAGGCGTGTAGGTGGAATATGATGAGAAATGGAGAAGAAATGGTGGTCAGGAGTAGTGATAGATGGGGAAGAGCAGATACTGTAAGCCATTTTCTCTCCCCCTTTCAGTTTGAACAAGCGGAGAGAGGGCGGCCTTATCAACAAAATTGTTTCAAGGAAAGGATTAGTCTTTAGGGCTCAAGAAAGCTAATTAAGTTCCCCATTTCATGTGGAACAAAACGAGTGTTAAGATTTTATTGGTGCTTTTAATTAAAGTGTGACGGGTCCACAACCAATAAAATATGGTCATCTCATTTTGTATCATCTCATTTATCCTTTTGTCAACTTTATATACTCCTTTTGTCATTCTCTTAAAATTTAGTTTCATCTCATTTATCCTTTATGTCAACTTTGTATACTCCGTCCGTCTCATACTTATTGTTACCAAATGTTTATGTTTTAGACATGTAATATTTTAGACAGGAGAAAAAAAAAACTGTGAGCAACAAATGTTGTTTAAATGAATTAATATGGGATTACAAATATACAGTTAATCATGTGATTCCACTCAATAGGGCCTTTTGATGATCAGTATACAAACACAATCATCATTGACAATCCTAATAAAGAATTATCTTATCACTCTAGTTTTTCTCAAGGAAACCAAACCACAATAATCAGGCTAATGACCAATAATCACCACTATTACATCACATAATTGAGCATCCTGATGGATTTTCTTCACTGAAATAATCAAGGCGATTCACACTAACAGCCCTACCGCCATCAAACCCGTACTCGTATCCATACCCGAATGATCCACTGGGTGGTGGACTGTACCCGCCGTCATGATGGCATGGGCCTCCATCATAACACTGCCCACAATATGCTGCAATGGGAACATCAAGTGGATATACTTGCAGTGCCAGTGGGTAACCGTTGACTGGTCCGGGCGACTGGGGAGTCGGGTTGACCGGGTGTTTTGATGGGTCAGCTTTGGTAGACTTTATAATGGGCTTTGGAGATTTTTCATCTGTTTTGGGCTTATCAGTGTTTGATTTAGGCTTTTCTGGTTCGACAAACACGACCTTTTTCTCGAGCTCTTTGGGCTTTTCATTAGCATTAGGCTTTTTGAGATCCTTGGGCTTTTCAGCAGTTTTGGGCTTCTTGATGTCAACATTCTTGATGGCCTTGCCAGCCTTGGAGTAAAGCTTGCGGCGTATCTTCTCTGGGTCGCAGCATATTACAGAGATTCTCACCTCATTTTCCTTCCAAATAAAAACCTGATCTCCAATTTCTCTTGTACAAAAACTAAATAACTCAGTTTTGGACCTTAAAATATGTATAGCTCATCTGATAATCAGAGGGAGTACTATATTAATCAATGTTTTTGTCGGTTTCATAATAAAAAATGTACTACCTCTTTCCCTAAATGAGTGTCAATTTTCAAGAAATTTTTGTCCTAAAACGAGTGTCTTTTTTTTAACATAACTTTGTCCCTAAATGTTTTTTTTCGAAATTTTTTTTCACCGGTTTCTTTATACGTGCAAAACTAAATGTTTGGAAATGAAATTACAAGATTATATATGAATATTTGCTACCAAATTGTACAACAAAGTTGAGATTTTCAGTGTCTCTTAAAATAAAATTTGGACACTCATTTAGGGACAGAGGTAGTAGCATTTAATACTTTTATTTCATCTCAAAATGTATCTATGGTATTTTTAATTTTAAAAAAAAATAGTCTAATTTTAAATGTACAAGCAATATACAAAAAAAATCAAATAAGTTGAGGGAGTATTTTGTAATTTGTATGGGATAGAGGGACAGAGCGGGTAGAAGTCATTAATTTGAGAATGTAAAGTGAGGAAATTAAAGCGGAGGAACTGACGAGGGAGGTTGCCGAGGACTTTCTTGACCTTCAAGAAGCAGCTATAGCACTCCAGATTAACCTTCAGCACCATTAGTGTAGCCTGCATTGCATCGCATTGCATGTGTGTTACTCTTTCTGTCCGGGAAATATAGTCTCATTTTGATTTTTTATGGTCAATAAAAATAAACTTTGACCAAACATTAGTGTCAATTTAATGATCACAATAAAATTCCAAAAATTGTTATTGATAAATCACTTAATGATTTATCAATTACAAATTTTAGAATTTCAATAGAATGATTAGATCGTCACCAATGGTTGGTCAAAGTCCATTTTTGTTGACCATGAAAAATCAAAATGGGACTATCTTTCTGGACAGAGGGAGTATTACGTTAAATTTCAGAATTAAACAAATTATTGATTGAAGCACAGAAAGAGAAATAGGAGACAGATTACATGCTCGGTAGCCATAGCCGTGAGTAAGCGGTGTGAATTAACCTGAAATCAGATCTCAATTCAAAAATTCACAATTAAGCCAGAGAGAGAGAGAGCGAGTGAGTGTGTGTGGGGGGTGGGAATGGGGGCTTAAAAGAAGAAGAGGATAGATAGCAACTGTATTGTGGCATAGTACTCCTCTGGTCCAAATTAACGGTCGCTTTTGATCAAACAGATGTTATGATCTTAAGAAAAATCTAAATTTTTTATTAAAAGTATTATTAATTATAATTCAATGACAAATTTTAGATTTTTATTATCAGAATTATTTTTTATTTAAATTATTGGTGAAAGTTACATTTGATTTGATTGATCGACAATTATTTGGGACGAGAGACTAGAACAGCGTCCAAGCTGTGAGTAAGTAGCTAGTCGGGAGTTGAGGAAGATGCCGTATAAGGTATGCATTCTCCAATAGGGGCATGCCGCGTGCCAATACTTAGATCCACCATTTCAACTCATTTTGCCAACCCCATTTTACTATCACAATCTGTTTGTTTTTTTTTAAGATAATGATATGTATAGTGAAAAATTACTAAAAAACTAACAGTAAAAATTTATAATTTGTTGGATTGTAATAAATTTTTGTGAACCTCACTAATAAAAACTCATCTAACGAATTACAAAGTTTTACACTATACTCCCTTTGTCCCATACCAATGGGTAGTTTTGGTCAAACCAACTTGAACTTTGACTAACATTTTATGCTAACATATTAATCTCCATAAAAATTAAAAAAAAAAAATACTAAATTAGTAATAGAAACATTATCAATAACTATTTTTATGGAGATATATCATTGTCCCTGTTTTTATTAAGAGAGAATTTTGGACACTTATTTCATTTTAATACAAAGGGAGTAATTATCACTCCTTCCTCCAAACTTAAAGTTCTTGCTTTTCACATCAGAAAAAGATTTGCATTTTGTTTTTATTACTAAAATGACATATTTTGTCCGTCCTAAAATAACTTGCACTATCTTAAAGTTAGCACGGAAGTTAAAGGAAAAATATACTCCCTCCGTTGTATATTAATGTGCACAAAATGGAGTGTACACAGAAATTAACGATTACGGGTTGCAGAAACAATTTGTGAGTGTGAAAGAATAATACAAGAAGGTAACCTTTTATCTCTTGTATGTGTGCATCGGAATGGGGTAGTCACAGTATGGTGACTCGTAAAATAAATATATACTGCCGTGCTCTATTCGTCCTCATTTTCGGGTAAATATGAGTAAAGTTTGATCAAATTTTACATGAAAATAAAGACAAGATATCAAAATTTCTCAGCCGAAGATGATAGACAATATGGTACCAGTAGTACAGACAATCCACATTATTAGGCCAGAAAAACTAGCAAAATGACAACTGCAAGTTGGAAGACCATGACAAATGCAACATTTCACCTGTCACCAACCCATTATGGAGGAGAGGTTATTCCATGTCATGGTGCGGTTGACCATAAATTTTGAGCTTGTTGGGTACGGTTAACCTATACATTATTTTTTCTGTAGACTTATTAAGGAGTAAATAGTAACAAATGGAAGTGTAGGGACTTAGTTGTAAAAGTCAGTTAGTTTGTTAGAATTGTTGTTAGTTTGTTACATAGTTTGTTAGAGCAAGTGGGTTAAATGTGTAAGTGGATGAGTTAGTATAAAACTCACCATTCATTGTAATCAGTAAGATTAGAAAATATCAATACACACATTTACTTTCTCTCTCCCCATTTATCTCTCCCGTCTCTCTCTCTCTCCCTCACAGATTCCGGCCACCACCACAGGTGGTGGTCCGGCCACATCTCTACCTCAATAAACCTCTTCCATATCTAATCCTAATTCTATCAAGACTCTCTCCGTCCCAAAATAATTATCATATTTTCTTTTCAGTTTGTCCTAAAAAAGATTGTCTCATTTTAAAAAAATGCAATAATTATGCTTTTCATAAATTAATTAACTTACCTTAAGATTCTCAACCAATTCAAGTTATTTCAAATCCTAATCATTAAACCTAAAATGTTCCTTCAATATGAAATAGTTTAGGTAAGTCCAGTGCACTGCCACCCCAACATTACCACCGAGAATCTCATGATTTAAAAACTTAAATTTCATTTCCTATTAATAAAAAGACAAATGAATGATAGCATTTTGACCTATACAAATTTGTAAACAATGACTACTACTCCCTCTAACCCTAAATGAGTGTCCATTTTCAAGAAATTTTTGCCTCAAAATGAGTGTCTTTTTTTAACATAACTTTGTCCCTAAATGTTTTTTTTCGAAAAAATTTTCACCGGTTTTTTATACGCGCAAAACTAGATGTTTGGAAAGCATATTACAAGATTATATATGAATATTTGCTACCAAATTGTACAACAAAGTTGAGATTTTCAGTGTCCTTTAAAATGAATTTTGGACACTCATTTAGGGACAGAGAGGTAGTACTTCCTAAGCCTCAATAATACAACTACCTATATGTAATTATACATGAGCATTTCAATTGTTTCTAGCACCAGAATCCAACATGTGCTTCAGACGCTTGGACTGTACATTAACTCACGGGGAAAATATATAAATATACCCTTGTACTTAGAAGATAAAGGATGTAGATATGCCTTTATACAAGTTAATTATCATATTAGCCACCGTACTCAAGAAAAATGTGTGGAGATTAGGACTCCGTTATCTTTTCATCCAAATTTTAAGAGAAAGGCTGACTAGGCGTCTGAGTTGGAATTATAATTGCCTACGTGGAAAAAAATTTGTCCAAATAAATTTTTCTAAGTATGAACAGATCAAAATGACGTCATTTTGGCACTTATTTAAATTAAAAAGACCTAATATTTCCCAAGCCATGTGCAGTGCACATGACCATTAAGTGTGCATTTACTTTCTTACCCTTACTTGCTCAATCCCTAGATAGAAAGGAAAAATAATGAAAAATAAAAGAAAGTTAAACTCCCACCAGAATCCCCCACCCCTACCCCCCATCTCCTTCCCCAACCCTTCTTCACACACCCGAAGCTTACGAAATACTGAGTATTTGCCCACCATACTACGTACAAGCATTGGATTCAAAATTAGAATTCAGACCCAACAATTTTTGTTCTAATCTGGGTTTAGATCGTTCCCAAATTTTCCCCTGTTTATAGGTTTCTTTCGATTCTTACCGGATCTTACCCTAATCTGAGTTTCTATTTTTCCAAAAAGAAAATCGAAGTCATCACTCTTGCCCTAAGATATACCACATTTTGAACAAGTATGTTCTTCATTTGGACTTCGAAGTCCGGCGAATGAGAGGTTGGAGCTCTCTAATTTCGCTAAAAGTGAGCCAATTTTTGGAAAACTAGGTATTGGTATTTAACAAATTGTGTTGTGATTTTGGTAGCGGTAGTGTTTATTTTTGTTGTGGTGGTGGCGATGGATAATGGCAGACAATGGTGGCGGGTGATGTGAAGAAGATGATGATAAGATGATGAAGATGGTCAAGAAAATGTCAAAAAAAAAATTATATATTTTTAACATCAAAACTACGTAGTTTTGAGTGCATCACACTTAGCAAATTCCACTTGGCAATTTTTTGCCACATAATAAATTTCCCACGCCAAACTAGGATGTCTAGTCAGTCATTCCGTTAGAATTTGGACAGAAAATTAACGGAGTCCTAATATCCACACATTTTTCTTGAGTACGGGGGCTAATATGTAGGGGTGTAAATGGTTCGGTTTAGGAGAATTTACGGACCGAACCACTAGTCATCGGTTTTGGATAATCCCAAACCGAACCGAACCATGAAAAAATTTAAACCAAACCAAACCAACCCGCTATGGTTCGGTTCGGTTTGGTTCAAACCGCGGTTCAATTGTGTGGTTCAAACAGCGGTCTAGACCGTGGTTTAGACTACGTTTCAAACCGTAACTCATTATTTGTTTGAATTTTCTGTGATCACGGAGGAAGAGCGAAAGATGCATGTCTTTAAAGGGAAAAACTCTTGTGTTTAGCGCTTTCTATTCACGAATATTGCTTCCGTGTTGGTAGTGGTGCCCTAGGCACGTTTAATAAACGTTGTAATTGTTATCATTTATTTCATATCAATAAAGAGATGTTTTGATTATTATTGTTGTTCATGTTTACTTATAATAATCTCCGTCCCTAGTACTTGTTAAGCACTAGTATAAAGGCTAAATGATCATGGGATGATCATGTTAGATTTATGGGTACTTGTTTGGAACAAGGTACTGGACATGACCCGCTCTATGAGATTTATGTCATGGTCTATGTCGTACATATATCTCATATTAGTTATGTCATTTGAATCCTTAGACATGAAGTTATTATAGTCTTCCACTTGATGAACATTATGTTTGACATATTCAAACGCTACTTTTAACCAAGTAGTTATAAAGGGTATGATTGGCATAATCGGATTCACGTAGGGAAGAATAATAAGCTAAATGGATTTGTCCCTCTTCGGAGAGATATCAAGCTTGGGCCTCTCGTAGGAATGATGTTGATGAAATGTTCGTCCGGACTCAAATGAATTGATTGGATCAA
This sequence comes from Campanula takesimana, assembly GCA_026119855.1. Lineage (NCBI taxonomy): Eukaryota > Viridiplantae > Streptophyta > Magnoliopsida > Asterales > Campanulaceae > Campanula > Campanula takesimana. Next base: position 696,282 of record JAOWBW010000136.1, on the reverse strand, counting down.
TGACATTTGGATTATCAACATATTCGGAATCGAGAAAGTATTGAACAAAACAAGTTGACTCTTTGACCATGACTTGTGTTCAATGATATCGTGGACAAAAGGATTATGACATATTCTAAGAGGAATGCGAACTTGTATCTAGTTATACTATTTGGGTAGGTATGACGGTTTGCTAGAACCTAATCATATCTTATGGGATCATGTTTGAGCCTATTGTCAACTTAGTATAATCCTAGAGGGTCACACACAATAGAACGAATCTTTAAAAGGACTATATTAGAATTTTGGAAATTCTGGACATCCTGGAAAGTGGGCGACCGCACAGTATGGACTGGGCGGCCGCACAATTATCTCAGTTTTGTACCAGTTTTGCTTCAGATAGTTGTGCGACCGCACAGAGTCTTTTGGGCGGCCGTACAGTACTGTCGGGTGGCAGATTCCTAATTTGATTAGGAAACGAATTTTGGACGGATTTTGACACAAGTTTCCTATTTGGAATAGGTCATACTTGTGTATAAAAGACCAAATTCGGCCAGCACTCAATGCTAATGCTTTTGTGAGTCTCAAAGAGTTTGAGAGAGAATTTATTTTGTTCTAAGATATCATTGATTGAGGAACAAAATAATTCACAAAATAAATTCTATATAGTTCTTCATTATATTGTGAAAGTGTGTTTCATAATATTTGGTCTAGCAACCAAGATCAAAGAAGCTCATTTGATATTCGTTCGAAGTGTGGATACCGCTAGAGGGTGAAAATCATCATCTTCAAAGTTCGTGTTCAAGCTTTGTGATCGTGATCAAGTCTTCAAGTTTCTCCACCAAAGACCAAGAGAAAATTCATAGCCATCAAGGGTTAGTTATTCCTCTATTCATCTTGTTGTATTTGATTTAATCATATGAACGGATCTATGGGCTTTGGGTTTCAAAATTTTAAATGCTAAATTCCGCTGCGCATGTTTGATCGAAACCCAACAGTGGTATCAGAGCCCCGTTCATGTTGATTATTTCAATACTTAGATCATGTTATGTGTATATAAATTATTTATGTGCCTTGCATGATATGAATATTGGAATATGTGATGTTTATGTGTTATGTGATTTTATGTGGTTTATTGTTTTACAACTTTAATCGCACGATTCAATCGCAATAAATAAATTATGATGGATTCAGAATTGTTGGTTATTAATTTTTGATTGGATCAAAGTTTTAATAATCGGGGAAAAACAATTTTGAGACAAAATTTTCGAACTTAAAATTCTGCACATTCTGATTGAACCGGGCGACCGCACGGAAGATACTGGGCGGCCGCACGGTTTTTGGGCGACCGCACAGGTCTTTTTGGGCGGCCGCACGCCAAGATCAGAATGTCTGATTTTGCTCAAAAATCAGAATTTGGAATTTTCGAGAGGTTCAACAAAATCAGTAACAGAACCAATCCAGACCTGCTGATCTGGAATGGGTTTTGGGTAGTTGGTTTGTGTGTGGATCTTGGGGTTTGATTTTCCTATTTGTTTTAGTCTTGTGATTCTAAGATTGGTTCAAGGTTTGGATGGCTAATCTGCGTTCATCGAGATTGTGTTTCCCAAACTTGATCGCAATCAAAGTTTCAAAGATGAAACGAAGTTAGAATTATGAAGAGTTCATAATTGCTAAAATTGAGAAACAAAGTTCTTGATTCAAAGTTTGGAGATCCATGTGGAATTGTGAATGCAATTGGCCTACGTTCATCGAGACCATCTATTGCTTAGTTTCGGCCACATGGACTACTTTCTTGGTTTCTTGAATTAGTGCGGGATTGTGGTTGCCTAATGGCTTAGTTCGACCGCACTTCTTGTTGTCTTGATTTGGAAATAATAACCGAAGTTGAAATAGTCGCATCCTCATAATTATAGAGAAACTAATGACACATAAATACCATGCTTAAATTAATGGAGATTAATTTAGTGGCTAAACTTGATGTATAACATGTTTATATTATGTGCTCATAAATATGTTATATGTTATATGTGATGAACCTTCAAAGAAAGTTTTAAGTCATTTTGCCATGCCATGATTAAAACACTTGTTTATACATGAGTAATTTTATGTGGGCTCGCCAAAGCGAGGTGCATTGATTTTATTCATGTTTGAGCAAGATGAGTGAATAAGAGTTTCCTATGCGTTTAAAATGGTTGGACTTAATTAAGCGTCAAAACAGTTTTGGGCTTAAGGCAAAGATGAGATTTAACATGCTTTTTGAAATTGGATTTCTTAAAGAATCTCATGAAAAGAACTGAGAGTCATATGAGATATGATTGACAAGAGTTGTCTACCTAATTGATTTGATTTTGAGCGGTGCGCCAAAGCGTACTCAAAATTAGATTAAAGCGGGATCTCAACCCATTTAAATTATACTATACATTGGATGTATATAGAAGGTTGTATAATTTAGTGGGAGTATTTTGTTTTAAAATACATTAATTATCTCTTTAATGAAAATCGGTACTTATTAAATTTTGGAAATTTTGCATATTTGTAGATAATGACTAATAACACTCAATCAATGTCGTTGCGATCGATCCTTGAGAAGGATAAGCTCGAAGAGAATGGTACTAACTTTATGGATTGGATCCGTAGCATAAGAATTGTTCTTAGGCAAGAAGATAAGTTGTACATTCTCGATGGGCCTCTTCCTGTTGAACCACCGCCTACTGCCCCTAGGGTGGAAAGAGACAATTATAAGAAACATCGTAATGATTCTAGAGATGTAAGTTGTCTCATGCTTGCTGCTATGTGTTCAAAACTCCAACAAAGTTTGGAACATTTGGAAGCCTATGAGATAGGCGTGGAGTTGAGAACCATGTTTCAAGAGCAAGCTAGGCAAGAGAGGTACAAGACCATTGTTGCATTCACTACTAGTAAAATGAATGAAGGGCAACAAGTGAGTCCTCACTTTCTTAAAATGAAAGGTTATGTAGAGCACCTTGAGAAACTTGGCTATCCAATCCCATTGGAGCTAGCCACGGATCTCATTCTTAATTCATTGCCTAAGAGTTATAATCAGTTTGTGATGAATTATAACATGCATGGAATGGATAAGAATCTCTCTGAGTTGCATGGGATGCTCAAAACTGCAGAGATGAAAATTGTGGAGAAATGTTCTCCCGTGCTCTTGGTTCATGATGGGAAGAAGGCTAGTGCCAAAGGAAAGGGTAAGGCAAAAGTTGTCAAACCCAAGATAAGCAAGGCAAAGGTTGCCAAGGCTTCTGAGGCAAAACCTGATTCACAAAAGGATGCAATCTGTTTCCATTGTCAAGAAATTGGTCATTGGAAACGTAATTGCAAGGCTTTCTTGGAAGAGCAAAAGAAGAAGAAGGGCAGCAAGGCTGCGTCGACTTCAGGTATCTATATGATAGATATTCTCCTTTCTACCACTGATTCTTGGGTATTGGATACCGGATGTGGTTCTCACATTTGTCTAAATGTGCAGGGACTAAAGAATAGGAGACTGCTTAAAGAAGGTGAAGTAGATCTACGCGTGGGGAATGGAGCAAGAGTTGCTGCATTAGCCGTAGGGACTTATGAAGTCACTTTACCTTCCGGATTAATTCTTGTTTTGAACAATTGTTATTATGTTCCGGATTTAAGCAGAAATATTATTTCAATTTCTTGTTTGGAAAATGAAGGTTTTAAGTTTCTTATTGAGAATAAGAAATTTTCTATTTATTTAAATGATGTGCTTTATGGTATTGCTAATTCATTTAATGGCCTTTATATCTTGGATGTCAAGAATGAAAAATAATGTCTATCATGTAAATAAGAAATCTAAACCTAATGATGTAAATCATACTTATTTGTAGCATTGCCGTCTTGGTCATATTAATGAGAAGCGTATCTCAAAACTCCATGGGGACGGACTTTTGGGTTCATGTGACTTAGAGTCATATGATACTTGTGAGTCGTGTCTTCTTGGAAAAATGACTAAGACACCTTTTACCAAGTTGGGTGAAAGGGCAAGCGACTTATTGGGGTTGATACATTCCGATGTATGCGGACCATTAAGTAGCAATGCTAGGGGAGGATTTCAATACTTCATAACCTTCACTGATGATTATAGTAGATTTGGGTATGTTTACCTAATGAAACATAAAAGTGAAGCATTTGAGATATTTAGAATATTTCAAAATGAAGTAGAAAAACAACTTGGCAAAAGTATAAAGCCACTTCGATCAGATCGAGGTGGTGAATACTTAAGTCAAGAATTTGATGATCATCTAAAGAATTGTGGAATAGTTTCACAATTGACTCCACCGGGGACACCACAATGGAATGGTGTGTCCGAGAGGAGGAATCGGACTTTGTTAGACATGGTTCGATCAATGATGAGTCAAGTTGATCTTCCAATATCCTTTTGGGGTTACGCTCTAGAAACCGCTGCTTTCACACTAAATCGTGTTCCAACTAAATCGGTTCAAAAGACTTCATATGAGATGTGGAGCGGAAAGAAGCCTTGTCTATCTTTCATGAAGATTTGGGGTTGTGAAGCTTTTGTCAAAAGACTTGTCTCAGACAAACTTGCACACAAATCTGATAAATGTAATTTCGTGGGATATCCTAAGGAAACTAAAGGATATTACTTTTACAACCGTGAGGACAACAAAGTGTTTGTTGCCCGAACTGGTGTCTTTCTAGAGAAAGAGTTTCTCTCCAAAGAAATCAGTGGGAGTAAAATAAATCTTGAAGAAATTCGAGACCCAGAAAATAACATTGAACCAATAGTGGAACAAGAACAAGAACCACAAGGAGTTGTGGAACCTGTTCAAAGTACACAAGCAACTCGCAGATCTAGTAGGTTACGATCCGAGCCCGAGAGATATGGATTTCTCGTAACGGATAGTAATGACGTGGAAATCATTGAGAATGATGAATCGTCAACCTGCCAAGAGGCGATGTCCTCTCCTGATTCGGACAAGTGGCTTGGAGCCATGGAATCCGAATTGCAATCCATGCAAGACAATCAAGTTTGGAATTTGATTGATGCGCCCGAAGGTGTAAAAACCATAGGATGCAAATGGGTCTTCAAGAAGAAGACTGACATGGATGGGAAGGTGCATACTTACAAAGCTAGGCTTGTAGCGAAGGGTTATAGGCAAGTTCATGGTATTGACTATGATGAGACCTTTTCACCCGTAGCAATAATCAAGTCTATAAGAATTTTGCTTGCCGTTGCCGCATATCATGACTATGAAATATGGCAGATGGACGTCAAAACCGCTTTCCTAAATGGAAAACTACAAGAGGATGTGTATATGAGACAACCAGAAGGTTTTGAACAAAATTCTAAGGTATGCAAATTGCAGAGATCCATCTATGGATTGAAGCAAGCTTCTAGGAGTTGGAATCTCCGTTTTGATGAATCGGTCAAAGAGTTTGGTTTCATCAAGAACGAAGATGAGCCTTGTGTATACAAGAAGATTAGTGGGAGCATAGTGCTTTTCCTTGTTTTATACGTGGATGACATATTGCTCATTGGAAACGACATTCCTACACTTCAGTCTGTGAAGACTTGGTTAGGAAAGTGCTTCGCAATGAAAGATATGGGTGAAGCCGCATATATTCTTGGCATTAAGATCTATAGAGATAGATCAAGGAGGCTACTTAGTTTAAGCCAAAGTACATACATTGACAAGGTCATTAGAAGATTCCGTATGGAAAATTCTAAGAGAGGCACCTTGCCCGTGTTACATGGAGTTTCTCTAAGCAAGACTCAATGTCCTAAGACAAAAGATGAGCGTGAGAAAATGAATGATGTTCCATATGCTTCGGCAATTGGGTCCATCATGTATGCCATGATTTGTACTAGGCCGGATGTGTCTTATGCTTTGAGCATGACAAGTAGATACCAATCCGACCCTGGCGAAAATCATTGGATAGCGGTAAAAGCGATTCTTAAGTACTTGAGAAGAACTAAAGACTCGTTTTTGGTCTATGGAGGGATGGAAGATGATCTCGTTGTAAATGCTTACACGGATGCAAGCTTCCAAACCGACAAAGATGATAGCCGATCGCAATCGGGATTTGTGTTTATGTTAAATGGTGGAGCTGTAAGCTGGAAGAGTTCCAAGCAAAGTTCAACCGCTGATTCTACAACAGAAGCTGAGTATATTGCTGCATCGGATGCTGTAAAGGAAGCTGTTTGGATTAAGAAGTTCATAACTGAACTTGAAGTGGTTCCTAGTATTGCTAATCCAATAGACCTTTATTGTGATAATAATGGTGCTATTGCTCAAGCAAAGGAACCAAGAGCACATCAGAAATCCAAACACATACTTAGGCGTTTTCATATCATTCGAGAGATCGTTGACAGGGGAGACGTAAATATATGCAGAGTACCTACTGATGACAATGTTGCGGACCCGCTAACAAAGGGACTTCCACAAGCTAAACATGATGGTCATGTTAGGTCCATGGGTATTAGATACATGGGAGATTGGGCCTAGGGCAAGTGGGAGATTGTTGGTAGTGGTGCCCTAGGCACGTTTAATAAACGTTGTAATTGTTATCATTTATTTCATATCAATAAAGAGATGTTTTGATTATTATTGTTGTTCATGTTTACTTATAATATTCTCCGTCCCTAGTACTTGCTAAGCACTAGTATAAAGGCTAAATGATCATGGGATGATCATGTTAGATTTATGGGTACTTGTTTGGAACAAAGTACTGGACATGACCCGCTCTATGAGATTTATGTCATGGTCTATGTCGTACATATATCTCATATTAGTTATGTCATTTGAATCCTTAGACATGAAGTTATTATAGTCTTCCACTTGATGAACATTATGTTTGACATATTCAAACGCTACTTTTAACCAAGTAGTTATAAAGGGTATGATTGGCATAATCGGATTCACGTAGGGAAGAATAATAAGCTAAATGGATTTGTCCCTCTTCGGAGAGATATCAAGCTTGGGCCTCTCGTAGGAATGATGTTGATGAAATGTTCGTCCGGACTCAAATGAATTGATTGGATCAATGACATTTGGATTATCAACATATTCGGAATCGAGAAAGTATTGAACAAAACAAGTTGACTCTTTGACCATGACTTGTGTTCAATGATATCGTGGACAAAAGGATTATGACATATTCTAAGAGGAATGCGAACTTGTATCTAGTTATACTATTTGGGTAGGTATGACGGTTTGCTAGAACCTAATCATATCTTATGGGATCATGTTTGAGCCTATTGCCAACTTAGTATAATCCTAGAGGGTCACACACAATAGAACGAATCTTTAAAAGGACTATATTGGAATTTTGGAAATTCTGGACATCCTGGAAAGTGGGCGACCGCACAGTATGGACTGGGCGGCCGCACAATTATCTCAGTTTTGTACCAGTTTTGCTTCAGATAGTTGTGCGACCGCACAGAGTCTTTTGGGCGGCCGCACAGTACTGTCGGGTGGCATATTCCTAATTTGATTAGGAAACGAATTTTGGACAGATTTTGACACAAGTTTCCTATTTGGAATAGGTCATACTTGTGTATAAAAGACCAAATTCGGCCAGCACTCAATGCTAATGCTTTTGTGAGTCTCAAAGTGTTTGAGAGAGAATTTATTTTGTTCTAAGATATCATTGATTGAGGAACAAAATAATTCACAAAATAAATTCCATATAGTTCTTCATTATATTGTGAAAGTGTGTTTCATAATATTTGGTCTAGCAACCAAGATCAAAGAAGCTCCTTTGATATTCGTTCGAAGTGTGGATACCGCTAGAGGGTGAAAATCATCATCTTCAAAGTTCGTGTTCAAGCTTTGTGATCGTGATCAAGTCTTCAAGTTTCTCCACCAAAGACCAAGAGAAAATTCATAGCCATCAAGGGTTAGTTATTCCTCTATTCATCTTGTTGTATTTGATTTAATCATATGAACGGATCTATGGGCTTTGGGTTTCAAAATTTTAAATGCTAAATTCCGCTGCGCATGTTTGATCGAAACCCAACACTTCGTCAGTTGGTATCAGAGATAGACGTGTCCAAAATCTAACCGGAACCGGCTAACCGGAGATTTTTTAACCGGTCAAAACCGGTCAAACCCGGCTAACCGGTTAACCGTGAACCGTCTCAACCGTCAACCGTATTTTCAAGGTTCGGTTAAGGTTAGTCCATTTTGATAACCGTCAACCGGCGGTTATAACTAGGAAGCTAACCGCCGGTTCAACCGTCTATACTAACCGTCAGTATCTTACCATTTTCGAGTTAGTTTTAAGAATTACAGTCAGTTTTTTTAACAATTTCAGTAAGTTTTTTAACGATTTCAGTTAGTTTTCTAACAAAATTGGTGTTTTTATTTCATTTTCAGTTAGTTTCTTAATGATTTTTAGTCAGTTTTTTAACAAAATCCTAAAAAACTGTTTCTTTTTAAAATAGAAAAAATAAATAATTGAAAAAGTCTCATAACCGGGTTAACCGATAAAACCGGCTTAACCGTTAACCGGATAACCGTAACCGGATGTGGCGGTTAGAAGGTTACTCCACGGTTAGGGATTACCAGTAAAATTAACCGGCGGTTATAACCGGCTAACCGGCGGTTAACCGGCATGGACACGTCTAATCAGAGAATATTGCTTCCTTGCAGAATTTCAGAATACAAGCCAGGACTCGACCAACGCGGGCACTGAGGTCCGCCGGACCCAACCAAGGACCCGACCGGACCTGATGCAAAGGTCCGACCGCACACAGGAAAAGACCCGACCGGACCATGTTGTAAGGTCCGACCGCACCAGCACAAACACCCGCCCGGACCATGTGCAGACGTGCCAGCCTTCTTGCAGCTCGGGACAGCTTGTGTTTATTCCAAATATCTCTTCAAGTGGAGTGGAAGACTTCAAGTTTCAAGAATGAACTCGAGGACGAGTTCTTTTGAAGTGGTGGTGAATGATGCAGGAAGAAAATATGATTATATCAAATATATTAATTATATTGATATTTTATCAATATTTAGGATTTAGTTAGTATTTTATTTGTTATTTTCGTCATTATTTTTTATAGGTCATTTAAAGAGGGTTTTAGAGTAGGATTATGAGTGATTTTGCTATTTTTGAGTCCTATTAGGTTACCATATATGTTAGAGTTAATTCTAGAAGGTTTAATATTGTTTTTCAAGTTTTATGGGCACTATAAAATAGGCTTAAAGTTGTATTCCAAAAATTAGACTTTTATTCAATAAAATTTGATTGCTTTGCAATTGTTGGATTTTACCCTTAAGAGTTTTCTCTTATTCTCTAGTAGATTCCAGGTTTTATCTTTTCTAGGGTTTATTGCTGGCAAACTCTTGTGTTTAGCGCTTGCTATTCACGAATATTGCTTCCGTGCTGCGTCAGAAAGCCAGAGGAAGAGAGAGGTCGAAGGAAGAAAAACACTTTACAATATCGATCTGGGAGAGAACTTGGTTTTTCATGTGTCACAATTACGATAACAAATAATTAAATTAATACTTGAATAAGATACAAAATATGGGTTAGAATTAGTCTATGTAATGTTTTTTTATTGGTACAACAATAAATACTAATAAATATACGGGAAATTTTTTAAATAAGATACAAAATGGGGGGAGGTTAGGATAATTAGTTTGGTTTGGCGGTTCGGTTTGGTGGTTTCAAACCGCGGTTTGGGAGGTCAAACCACAAACCTAACCGAACCAAGTGGTTTGTCAATATTTGAGACCGAACCATTCGTTCTTGAAAACCAAACCAAATCGCATGGTTTGGTTCGGTTCGGTCTCAAACCGCGGTTTGAACCAAACCACTTACACCCCTACTAATATGGCAATTAACTTGTATAAGGGTATATCTGCATCCTTTACCTAAGTACAGGGGTATATTTCTATATTTTCCCTTAACTCATGTATAGCCACTTTAACTTACTTCATCCGTCCCAAAATAATCTTCTCATTTGCCATTTCTCGTTGTCCCAAAAAGTTCTTCACCTTTGTATAATTTAAGCTTAAAAGTTTACAAACAAAACATGCCTAGCAATGCAAGTATTCATATCTTTAAAAAAATGGTTTGAATAGTCAAACGCGAAGATCGTTTGGGACGGAGTGAGTATTAATTAGGGATATTTACTTCAGAATGTATAACTGTATAAGGTATTGATATGCGGTCAAATTGAGAGTTTAGCTGATGGAATTTAACCGAGGGACTGTCAATTTAAACTCCTAATATTTGAGACCCCTTTCAAATCACTGAAAATAACTTAGTAAATTATACTCTCTCCATCCTATTTTGATCTTTATAAAGTTAAAAGTGAAAATTTTCAACTTAATTGTACTTAAGACTTACCAAAGAAGTTAATTATCTTAAAAAAAAAAAGATTGTTATTGATTCACCATTAATAATTTTTATTTTTTCAAAATGATAATCAAATTTTCTGCAATTTATTTTTATCAAAATGCGATGAGGTGTAGATAAAGTAGGACATAAGAGATGCTTGTTTTGATCCGTCCCCGTATTACTAAAAAGAGCTTCATAACATTGTTGGATCATGTGACCCAAAGAACGAGGTGCGCCAGTTGTTGGAAGGACGTGAGCTGGGCCAGATCTCGGGTGGACAGCTAGCTAGAGTAGGGTGTGCTGTAGCCAAACTGATGTCTCTTAGATCCACTACTTTGAACTCACCGTCTATCAACGTTAGCAACATAAGAGTCATGCTCATGTTATCAGTTATTTAAATGGATTGTAGTAAGTTGGTTCGGTCGTAACACAACACGAGATTTCACTCCAATTAATTCTCCTCAATTGTGTAAATAAAACCGTTTAAATATCGTGATGCGCAGATAACCAACTTATCAAAGTTTTGCAAAATCATTAAGCATGCTTAAAAATAAAACGAGCATTAATTAAGTAACAAAAGTTGCCAAAAGGAAAAATCCAAAAACAAGTATCTTACTTGCAACTATAACATCCTTCTTCAAATATCTAAGCAATTCCTATCTATAAAATCTCTTGCCACAAAATTAAAGGAACAAAAAACAATACCGAGTGAAGATGATGAGGAGATTCTCAGTTTTGTTGTCTACAACACGAAGAGCAGAAGCCATAAGCCGCAACATCTCCGACCACAAGGCGGGTGGTTCTTCTACTACCTTCTTACGAAGACCGAGCAATGCCATCATGAAAACTCCTTCATTGCCATTTTATCGCTCTTGCATCCAGGCTGATCTTGGATCAACTACTCTCTTGAATTTGCAACAACAACATAACCGCGTCCTTTCCCTTCATCTTTTCCATACTAGTGCAAGGTGCATTTCCTCTTTTATGTTTAGATCTTGAGTATTTTGCAACGGCTAATCGATTTTTCTTAAAAACAATCCTGATCATTATTTTACTCATGTTTTTTCATTAGGATCCAGCCCCAAGAGCAAATTAGGGCAATGGAGATTGAGATCATTTCTGAAGAATATATTAAGCCATCTTCTCCGACTCCAAACCACTTGACAAGTTTCAAGCTCTCAATTCTTGACCAATTCTTCTTCCCAAGCTACACACCATGTATTTTGTACTTCCACAACCCCACCAGCATCAATGACGTTATCACCAACCAATCAAAACATCTCAAAACATCATTATCACACCTCTTGACTCGCTTTTACCCTTTTGCTGGAAGAATCAAAGACGACTTTGAGATCGATTGCAAGGACCAAGGAGTCCATTTCACACAAGCTAGACTAAAAGTCAACTTACTCGACTTCCTAACTCAACCCGATGATCATCTCATACAAGGATTGGTTCCTACAACATTAGGAAACTATGTTTTAAGTGTTCAAGTCAACATATTTGATTGTGGTGGGATTGCTCTAAGTACAAGCGTTTCTCACAAGCTCATTGATGGAAGCTCGTATTTCACCTTCTTGAAAGCTTGGGCAGCCACAATGAGAGGCTCCAAAGAGACAATAAATCCGAGTTTCATAGCAAGTACGCTCTTTCCTCAAAGCCGTGACCTAAAGAATGCATTGCCAACAAAGTTAGTAAGTGATAAAAACACCATCACGAGAAGATTTGTAATAAGCTCAAGTGCTTTGACTTCCCTTAAGGCTAAAGTCCATGATCCTTGGCCTACTCGAGTTGAGGCTGCATCATCACTTATTTGGAAATGTGCAGCCAAGGCAGCTTCTCGGGTAAGACCATTTGGTCAAAGCTCGCCTCACGTATTATTCTCATTTGTGGATATTCGTAGAAGGGATTCACCAAAACTACCTGATGAATCAATTGGGAATCTCATTATAGCTGCGATCGGAGTATGCTGTCCGAAAACTGAACCAGAACTGGGTAGCCTAATGGGAGAAGTTAAAAGGTCTTTTGCGAGCGTAAACTATGATCTTTTTTCAAAGTTTAAAGGCGAAAAAGGGTATGCACAAGTTGATGGATTACTTAAAATGTGTAACGATCTATTTGAACACATTGATGAAGGGGATTGTCTTGTTCTTACTAGTTTGTGCAAATCTGGTGTATATGAGATTGATTTCGGATGGGGAAAGCCTATATGGTTCTGTTATATCAATCCTGGAGTGTCGCGTATAGTTGCTTTAGCTGATACGGTGAAAGGCGGCGGAATTGAGGCTACAGTGAGTTTGAGTCCTCAAGAAATGGCTATATTCGAGCAAGACGAAGAACTTCTTTCTTATGCTTCCATGGATTACAGTCCTCTAAAACAATAGTAATATTTTGAAAGACGACATTTATTTTGAGAATAATAAAAATTAATAATATTACATTATTATGAGACGAAAAACATAATATAAGAGATTGTTATGTTTGGCAAACTCAACACCCGGTTGGTGGTCAATAATTTGTTGGCCACAAACTTTATTCTATTTCCATTTTTTAAGTCCAATAAAGAACTTGTTTATCGCTATACTCTTTTCAAAAGGTACCAAATTACAGCCAAAACAGAGTGGACATGTTGACAACTTGTGTGATCATGGCAAATGACCCTTACCTTACATGATTGAGCATCCGGCTGGATTTTCCTCACTAAAGTACTCACAACGACTCACCCGATTTCCACTGTACCCGTATCCATCGTAGCATGGGCCTGGTGGTGGAGGCACGGGCCTACCAAACCCTTGACCTTGATAGCATGGGCCCCCACCAAGACCATTATAACATTGCCCACAACACGTGTCAAATGGAACTGCCGGTGGAGGCACGGGCCTACCAAACCCTTGACCTTGATAGCATGGACCCCCACCAAGGCCATTATAACATTGCCCACAACACGTGTCAAATGGAACTGCCGGTGGAGGCTTTGGGTTCGGGGGCTTATCACTTTTGCCATTTGATGTTGGCCTCAATGGCTCTGTTGGTTTCTCGGGCTCTTCAGGCTTCTTGGGTTCCGGACCCTTAGGTTTCTCGGATTCTTTGGGCTTGGGTGAATCCTTCTTGATCTCAATACACTTGATGGCCTTTCCACCCTTGCAACAAATCTTGTCACGAAGTTTCTCCGGGCTGCAGCATATTACCGTAATGGTAACCGTGTTTGCCTTCTCATCATATACCTGGTCTCTAATTTCTCTTGTCCAGAAAAATAAACCCCACAATAAATAAATAACTCAGTTTTCATCCTTAAATATAATCACAGTTGGTCCTTATAAAATTATGAATAATACTATCGATGCAACCAATAAGATATCGCCACCTCATTTTGTGAGCAAGATTTTATTACTCTATTTTGTGCCATGGCATTTGCTCTAAAATTATTGCATATTGCTGGACACAAAAATCTGATCTAAGCTTCTCTTCAGAAAAAAAAAAAAAAAAAAAAAAAACACACACACTAATCTAAGGTCACTTTTTGACAGTCTGGGCCTAGGCCCACATAAATTAATAGTACTAAATGATCTCCACTTTCAAACAAAACTGATCTAAATTCCAGGTGTGGCAGAGAATAAGAATAATTCTTTTGTTTCCCACAGCCTCAGGCCAATGGATAGATAATCTAAACTTATTTACTAGCTCAAAGTAGGGCTGTGCAGAACAAACACAGAACCGGACCGAACCAATAGAATCGGATCGAACCAATAAAAACCGGACCGAGTCATTAGTATTGGTCTGGTTTTGGTTCCAAATTCCAATAGAACCGGTTTATTGGTTCGGTTCTGGTTTTGATATATATTTATGTGGTTTTGGACCGGACCGGACCAATCATATATATATATATATATATATATATATATGTACATTACAATAATAACATTAGCCTTACAGCCTTCATGGCGTCTAATATGGGTTTATTGGCGTGGAAATTAAGACCAACATAAAGCTTCATGTTGTCAACAAACATAAATTTTGGGTACACTTATTCTTTTTATTTATTGGCGTGGAAATTAAGACCAGCATAAAGCTTCATGTTGTCAACAAACATAAATTTTGGGTACACTTGTTCTTTTTATGCCTCTTTGGTGCTGGGTAGATTAATGCATAGGCAGCTTTTTTTCAAGTAAAATTGTGAAATTGGGTCTACTTGTCCTGATTCTTGACTCATAAAAAAAGCAAATTGTTGCTAGCTACTATGGGAAAAAATTTGTATAGGGATGGAACCATAGAACCGAAGCGGAACCGGACCAATAGAACTGAACCAACAACATCGGTTCTGACATGTATTGGTCTGGTTCTGGTTTTAAATTCTTACAGAACCGCATAATTGGTTCGGTCCTGGTTTCATAAAATTTTAACAAAAACCGGACTGGACCGGATCGTGAACACCCCTAGCTCAAAGATTAAAAACAGAGAGTATTTAAAAAAAAAAAATTGTCCTTGAATCATGTTAAAATTACATTACCCTATTTTTTTATTTAGAAATGTTGACTTTTATTTTGGTCTTAAAAATGAAATCATGAGTATCAACATTTATTTAATTAGCTTGATTAGCATAATTGAAAATTGTAACATCAATTGAAGGAGAAATATGAAAATGAATATCAAAAAGTATGCATATATAATATAGATATTGAATTGGAGATTTGAAACTCACGAGGGAATTTACAGAGGACTTTCTTGACCTTCGTGTAGCAGCAAGAGCACTGAAGATCAACCTTTAGCACCATTATCGTCTTCTGCAAATCATCATCATGCTCTTAATTTAGTATCAATTTTAGTGAAATGAAATATAAAATCAAATCAATCAGGTGAGAAAATTATAAAAGACCTTATCTTCTCCCATATTGGTTGTGAATCTTAAGACCTGAAATGAAATCAGGCCAGAATTCGTTTTGCGATCAATTACTGTGTTTATTTAAGAGAGAGAACAAGGGTAGAGAGAGAGAGAGAGGGGGTTAAGGTCCTTAATAAGGAGAAGGAAGCGTCTAATAACACCAAAAATTGAAGGGTGGGGATATACACACCCACCAATTTGATTAGTACGCCCATGTTAGTTAGTTCACCCACTAGTTAAAATTATAAAATACTCAAATTTGTAATTACACCCACATAATTTCCGATTTTACCCATTTTATATTGAAAAAAAAAAACATTTGTAAGCCACCACTAGGAGTAGGACACCCACTTAAATTCACAACGCATAGAGAAGAGAAGAAGAATGAGGAAGAACAAAAGAGGGAAGTTGTTGCCATAGTCTATAGGGTTTTGAAGATGGCTGCAAAAGAGGGGATTAAGTCTCCGTTGTTTAGATCGCTTGTGGGTTAAGTGAATTTCTTGGAGAGGGAGTGAGAGAGAAAAGCAACTGTAAGAATGTAACATGAAAAAGATTTCAAATTTTTATTTAATTTAAAAAAGGGCAAATTGCAATTTGGTTACTCATGTTTTGCCAATAGTTACAATGTGGTTCCCAACACTGTAAATTTTGCAACCCCTTCCCCAATTTTGTTGCAATTCAATATAAAACTAGTTAAAAACCTAACTTTCGTTAAAGAAAACACATCATGTGCCTTGCACATGATTTTTAAGGGGCCAATACGAAATTTTACATGAAAGGTTTAACTTTCGTTAAGTATTTTGTCCATAAGACCTAATGAAAAGTTAACTTTCGTTAAAAAGTTGAGTTAATTTCCTCGTTTACATTAAATTTATAACAACAGTACTCATCACCGTCTCACCATCACCACCCACTGCCGTCTCACCGCTACCAACCCACCGCCATGGCGCCATTTGCCACCACTAATTTCACCCTAGGCTTCAATCAAAAGGCCATAAAATACCAAAAAACATAAACCTCAATATCTTAAATAGCATAACAATAACTAAATAAAAATCAACTTTCAAACCAAAATCAAATTCAAATCAGATCAAAATTCAAAAATTAGATTTTTAAAAAGCAAAAACAAATGTAGAGATGATAATGGAGATGGTATGCAGATTGATGAAGACTAAGAGAGAAATCAAAAAGGCGTCGGCATCAATTTCTTTGACGAGTATGAAAGTCAATCCGATTCGAACGGCACTGGCAACAGTGGTGGACTGGTGGGTATGGAAAAGAGATGGTGGTAATGGGGTCGCTGATTTGTAGCCGGACGAAAAAATAAGACTGCGACATATTTTCTCATTCGATCTACAGATGTGTGGCGAGACGGCGTGGAATGTGGGGAGCCGGCGATAGAAGTAGGGATCGACTGATTACAATTTCTTTTCCTTTTTTTAAGGGGTGGGGTGTTTCTATAAATTGGGCTAAGGCTAAGAGTTTTAGAATTCTAGAAAATATACTTAAGTTACATATTTGCCCCTAAAAAATCATGTGCAAGGCACATGATGTGTTTTTTAACGACAGTTAGGTTTTTAACTAGTTTTTCACTGGATTGCAACAAATTGTCAATGTGGGGAAGGGGGTTGCAAAATTTACACTGTTGGGAACCACATTTGCAACTATTAGCAAAACATGGGTAACCAAATTGGAATTTGCCCTTTAAAAAATTGATTGTTAAAGAAAAAGTTTGTTTGTTTGCTTAGTCCTTCAACCCTAGGGTTTGTTTTTGTCAAAAACATGATATAAACCTCTAATATAAAAAAGATGTTAGTTGAGTTTGTTGGAAATTTGGCTTGAAATGGTCAACTTTGAGTGGGTCCCATTAGTGGGTCCCGTTGACTTTATCCTTGGTCAATGTTTATACTTGTAGTATGTTATACCATGAACAATATTGGTGTTTTGGTGAAAGCCAAATGATGGATTAAATCCATAGTTCTAAGACTTCAAAGATGAGCTTTTGAAAGAGACTTTTGGCTTCCAAGGATGAGATGGGGTGGTTGCCATCCCACATGGGAAAGGAAAGGCAAACCTTCCCTTTGCTTGGAAGTATAAAAGGCTTTTGGGCCATCCCACATGGAATTGGAATGGGTAGTTGATGTGCCATAAATTACTTGGCATATCATAGTCTCATGTTCAAGTTACATGTGAGGTGGGCTTGAACCATTCCCCACACGCGCGCTCGCTCGCTCGCTCGGCTCGGCCGGGCCGGGCTCGGGCATGGGCACGGGCTAAGGGCGTTTGGGCGAATGGTTCGGTTCGTGGGCGTATCTTTTTGGACAAAGTTTATTTGAAGTTTCCAATATTTGCAGAATGGTCCCTGACGAAACTGTTAGGTCAGTTAGTTTCCTAACTGGACTCTAACAGTGCAGTTTCTTTTCCTTCAGGAATAAGTCACTGTTAGTCGGGAGGTTTTGGAGTCCTCCTAGAATACCTAAACCGACTATATACCAGTATAAATAAACGATCCCTGCATCAGTTCTACATACGCAATTAAAATTGCTGATAAACTGTTTTCTCTCTAAAGTTCGTAATCTGTGGTTGATCTGAGAAGTGAGATTCCGGCGAAGTGGGACAGCAGTCGCAAGTGGTTCGGTACCTGTTCGTGCGAAGATTTTCTGGTACGTTCCTGAGATCGTTTCATCCTCGGAGGAATTTGCCGCAACCCTCAGCCGCACCAGTAGGGGGCAATAGTTTCTCTTAGGAGAGTCTGTTATAGGCGACTCGATCTAAACTGATAAGTGTTTCTAACTCTCTTTTGTTTCTGTCTTTCCTGGATCCTGTTCTTGTGGGTGCGTTTCTGCTTTTGGCTTAATCTGATATTGTTATATGCTTACGTGATTGCCCCATTAATCTGATCGTTGCATATTAAATTCCAACAGTCTAAGAGAAACTAGTATTATTATTAATCATGTCTGCTGCTAACGCTCCATTCAAGTCCCTTGTTGACACTTCTGATCTGCCAGAGAAGTTCGGTGGTAAGAACTTCAAGCGCTGGCAGGAACGGATGAAAATCTGGTTGTCAATTAAGGGGATGACTGGTATGCTAACTGAAAAATGCCCTGCTATTGATGAGAAGGACCCTGCAACAGCGAAAGCTGCTGAGCAGTGGAGGCAGAGGGACGATGTTGTTCGTGGATGCATTCTTTCGGATCTGTCGAATGTGCTCTTCGATGTTTACTGTTCTGCTCCCCTCACTGCTGCATCGCTGTGGGAAACGCTTAACACAAAGTATAACACTGACGATGTTGGTGTTGAAAAGTACTGTGTGTCTAAGTTCCTTAAGTATCGTATGGCTGATGGGAAATCGGTTACTGATCAAGTGCATGAGTTCCAGATCATATTGCAATCACTCAAGGATGGGGCTATGGAACTTCCTGAGAAGTTCGTAGTTATGTCAATCATTGAGAAGTTCCCTCGGTCTTGGGAGGAATTTGGTATGACTCTCAAGCACCGTACAGGAAGCTTGACCCTCAATGATTTGATGAATGCAATATCGATCCAGGAAGTGCACCATAGTAACGGTGTTAGTGTGCCTGTGGAGGCCAAAGCCAATGTGATAACTGCAAATAAGAACAAAAGGAAATTCGAGAAAATTAGCTCTAAGGATAATAATAATGATAAGCTGAAACCTAAGAAGAACATCCAGAAAAAGCCAAAAGCAAACAAAACCTGCTGGAATTGTGGAACAGTTGGACACTTTTCTAGGGACTGTCCCAAGAAAGGAAAAGTGGCGCAAGGTTCTGCTGATCAAGCTCAGGCGAACGTGGTCATTGGACCATCTGATGATGATCCTGTTGATGATACACTTCAACCTGAAGTTGATGCTATTACCAGTGAGATTACCAAGTATGTAACTTCTAATTCTGAAATCTTTACTGTTTATGAACCCAACGAGTGGTTGGTAGACACTGGGGCAAATGTGCACGTTTGTGCTGATAAATTTCTATTTGTGTCTTACCAGCCTGAACGTGGTAGATCAGTGACGATGGGGAATTCGAGTGCTGCAAAGGTGCTTGGGACTGGACGCGTGGACCTGAAGTTTCCTAATGGGCGCATTCTGACCTTGCAACATGTGCATCACGTTCCTGACATTCGTCGTAATATCATTAGTGGTTCTTGTTTAGTTAGAGAAGGATTTGAGTTTTCATTCAAGTGTAATAAGGTTATTATTTTGGATTCTGGTAGTTTTATAGGAAAAGGTTATACTTCGGATGGTTTATTTAAAGTTAGAGTTGAGAGTAGTTTTGGTACTCAATTTATTAATGATAGTTTTATTGATTATCCTGTTTCTTACTCCATTGAATCTTCAAATATTTGGCATGGTCGTTTGGGACACATTAATTTTAAATCTGTTAAAAAGATGATGAATTTGGATATTGTTCCTAAGCATGCTATTGATAAAAATTCTAAATGTCATGTTTGTGTTGAAGCTAAATCTGTTAAAAGGTCTTTTCATTCAGTTAATCGAGATTCTGAAATACTTGATTTAGTTCACACCGACATTTGCGAATTTAATGGCTTGTTGACCAAAGATAAGAAGAAATACTTTATTACTTTTATTGATGACTGTAGTAGATATTTTTATGTCTACTTGTTGAATGGGAAAGACGAAGCACTTGAAAAATTTATTATATTTAAAAATGAAGCTGAAAAACAAACTGGTAAGAAACTTAAACGGTTAAGATCAGATAGAGGTGGCGAATATGAGTCTAATCCGTTTATGCATTATTGCCAAGAAAATGGCATAGTACATGAAGAGACTCCCCCTTACACACCTCAATCTAATGGTGTTGCTGAACGTAAGAATAGAACCTTTAAAGATATGATTAACAGCCTACTTATAAGCTCTGGACTACCTAAGTACATGTGGGGAGAAGCTTTGAATACGGCTTGCCATATTCTGAATAGAGTTCCCCCTAAACATAGAAATGAAAGTCCGTTTGAACTTTGGAGAGGTAGAAAGACCAACTTGAAATACTTGAAAGTGTGGGGGTGCCTTGCAAAGGTACTTGTCCCTGAACACAAGAGAAAGAAGCTTGGTCCTAAAACTGTTGATGCTATCTTTATAGGATATTCTGAAACAAGTTATGCATTGAGATTTCTGATTATCAAATCTGAAATTTCTGGCATAGATGTTAACACAATTGTTGAGTTACGTGATGCAACATTTTTTGAAGATGTGTTTCCCATGAAAACCGGACTCCCCAAAGAGTCAAATACCACGCCTAATTCAATTCCATCTCAAGTGGAAGAGATGACAAACGTGGGGGCAGATCCAATTGGTTCTTTATCTGATGATGAGGATGAACCAAGAAGGAGTAAACGGGCTAGGATTACCAAGGATTTTGGAAGTGATTATATCACTTACAATATCGAGGGTGACCCTAATACCTTCAAAGAAGCAATGGCATCTCCTGATGCTAAGCAATGGAAGGATGCCGTTAAAAGTGAAATTGATTCTATTGTCTCAAATGGGACATGGGAATTAGTTGAGCTTCCTCCTGGTTGCAAAGCAATTGGATGCAAGTGGGTTTTTAAGAGGAAACTGAAACCTGATGGAACCGTTGATAAATTTAAGGCTAGATTAGTTGCTAAAGGGTTTAAGCAGATGGAAGGAATAGACTATTTCGATACCTATTCACCGGTTGCTAGGATGACTACAATTCGTATGCTTATAGCATTGGCTTCTGTATATGATCTCCATATCCATCAAATGGATGTGAAGACCGCCTTTCTTCATGGCGATCTTGAGGAGGAGATCTATATGGATCAGCCTGAAGGATTTATAGCATCTGGTAATGAAAGGAAGGTCTGCAAACTTGTTAAATCCCTTTACGGATTGAAACAAGCCCCAAAGCAATGGCATGAGAAGTTTGATAAAATCGTCTCATCGTTTGGCTTTATTACTAATGAATTTGACAAGTGTGTCTATTCTATGAGTAAAGGTGATAGTTGTATTGTCTTGTGCCTATATGTTGATGACATTCTGTTATTTGGAAATAATATGAGAATAATCGATGAAACTAAATCATTCTTGAAAAGTAAGTTTGAAATGAAGGATATGGGAGTAGCTGACGTGATTCTTGGCCTTAAGTTGACTCGGTCAACTAAAGGCATAACCATCTCACAATCTCATTATACTCAGAGTGTAGTTGAGAAGTTTGGTTATAAGGATGGTAAAATCGTCAATACTCCATTTAGTCCTTCTTTGGCACTTGCTAAGAATGAGAATGGAGTACCTGTGGCTCAGTTGAAATATTCTCAGATAATTGGGAGCTTAATGTATCTTGCTAACTGTACTCGACCGGATATATCCTACGCAGTTACGAGGTTGGCTAGATACACTAAGTGTCCGAATAGAGCTCATTGGGAAGCTCTAGGTAGAGTACTTCGGTACTTGAAGGGAACCATTTCCCTTGGGCTGCATTATGGGAGATTTCCTGCTGTACTCGAAGGATACAGTGATGCTAGCTGGATTGCCACTAACTCTGGGAGTTATGGCTGTACTGGGTATGTTTTTACCTTAGGCGGAGCTGCAGTTGCCTGGAGGTCTACAAAACAAACCCTGTTGTCTCGGTCTACCTTCGAAGCCGAGCTAGTTGCTCTTGACACTACTGGATTGGAGGCTGAATGGCTTCAAGGACTTATGTCTGAGTTGCCTGCAGTCAGCAAGCCTATTCCTGTGATCTCTGTACATTGTGACAATACTGCCACAATTGAGAAACTTAAAAGTGTCAAGTTCAACTGTAAAACTAGGAGACACATCCAAATAAGATTGAAATCTTTAAGGGATCTTGTGTCTCGAAAGGTGATAGCTGTAGATTATGTTGGTACCAAGGATAACACAGCAGATCCTTTAACTAAGGGACTCGATGTAGTCTTAGTTCAAAAATCTAGGTTGGGGATGGGACTGAACCCCGTCTGATTCACATGCGGTAGGAACCCAACCTATCTGAGTGGAGATCCCACAAAGAAGGTTCAATGTGGTAGTAACAAGCCGTAGGGTGGATTGGAACACCTAAAACAGATTGACATGTTACATGTCTGTGTCTGTCCCCTGAATGGCCTAAAAGGTGTTCATTACTGCAAGTATAGTAAAAGCTTTAGGCTTTGAATGGGATCAAGTCTTTTAGACAAGATGGTAGCAGTACATCTTTGGAGATGCCCAACTAAATAAGTGTTATTGTTAGCCGCAATTAGAGGAAATGGGTTATTCCTCGAAAGCACTTATGATAGAGGATAAGGACGTATGGCTTATACGCGTCAAACATAATGATAGAGGCTGCTGTCATAGCCTTTGTCGTGTTGCTACCAACAAAGGCTCCTACACTCAAAGGAATCAGATTCAAGACACCCGTTCATCTGGTCCTGTGGGGGTTTGCGTTGACTAGCTTAGGTAGGGGTTCAAGTCGGGAGACACCATCTACTGAAAGCACGACATGGATAATCTCTACTAGTCTTATCACCATGGATTTGTGGGGGATTGTTGGAAATTTGGCTTGAAATGGTCAACTTTGAGTGGGTCCCATTAGTGGGTCCCGTTGACTTTATCCTTGGTCAATGTTTATACTTGTAGTATGTTATACCATGAACAATATTGGTGTTTTGGTGAAAGCCAAATGATGGATTAAATCCATAGTTCTAAGACTTCAAAGATGAGCTTTTGAAAGAGACTTTTGGCTTCCAAGGATGAGATGGGGTGGTTGCCATCCCACATGGGAAAGGAAAGGCAAACCTTCCCTTTGCTTGGAAGTATAAAAGGCTTTTGGGCCATCCCACATGGAATTGGAATGGGTAGTTGATGTGCCATAAATTACTTGGCATATCATAGTCTCATGTTCAAGTTACATGTGAGGTGGGCTTGAACCATTCCCCACACGCGCGCTCGCTCGCTCGCTCGGCTCGGCCGGGCCGGGCCGGGCCGGGCTCGGGCACGGGCACGGGCTAAGGGCGTTTGGGCGAATGGTTCGGTTCGTGGGCGTATCTTTTTGGACAAAGTTTATTTGAAGTTTCCAATATTTGCAGAATGGTCCCTGACGAAACTGTTAGGTCAGTTAGTTTCCTAACTGGACTCTAACAGTGCAGTTTCTTTTCCTTCAGGAATAAGTCACTGTTAGTCGGGAGGTTTTGGAGTCCTCCTAGAATACCTAAACCGACTATATACCAGTATAAATAAACGATCCCTGCATCAGTTCTACATACGCAATTAAAATTGCTGATAAACTGTTTTCTCTCTAAAGTTCGTAATCTGTGGTTGATCTGAGAAGTGAGATTCCGGCGAAGTGGGACAGCAGTCGCAAGTGGTTCGGTACCTGTTCGTGCGAAGATTTTCTGGTACGTTCCTGAGATCGTTTCATCCTCGGAGGAATTTGCCGCAACCCTCAGCCGCACCCGTAGGGGGCAATAGTTTCTCTTAGGAGAGTCTGTTATAGGCGACTCGATCTAAACTGATAAGTGTTTCTAACTCTCTTTTGTTTCTGTCTTTCCTGGATCCTGTTCTTGTGGGTGCGTTTCTGCTTTTGGCTTAATCTGATATTGTTATATGCTTACGTGATTGCCCCATTAATCTGATCGTTGCATATTAAATTCCAACAGAGTTTGTTTGACAAAACCCATTTGGGTAAATCTGTTTTTCCATAATTGTTGCTTCTCAATTTTGCAAAATAATTTGGGAGATTGAATTGAACGACTCCCTCCACCATGTGGGTGTGCTAACTAATTAAAAGTATAATTATGCTATTAGAAGTTAAATTGTCTTTTACTCAAATGACATATTTGTAATAAAAATATGGTGGGCATACTAATCAAAATGATGGTTGTGTATATCCTCACCCAAAATTGAAAGGAGTTGGAGAAGGTGAGGTAAGGTAAGGGAGTCGTGATGGCCGATGGGGAGTTGAAATTCTTGTGATCATTACGTGATATTAATTTATTTAAAATTTATTGCAATTCTACACAACACCCCCAAACACCCCCCCCCCCCCCCCCCCCTCTAATATACTCCCTCCGTCCCTATTTACCTTACAAAAATTACCATTTTGGGTGTCCCTATTTACATTACAAAATCTCAAAAAAGAACTTTTAAACACTTTTTAAATAGTGGGACCCACTTGTCATACTCACAACAACTATACACTTACTTTTCTCTACCCATTTTCTCTCTCTCACTCAACTATCTACACTCACAACACATCAACTTTACAATCATTTTCTTAATTTTTGTGCAAACCCCTATTTTTGTAAGGTAAATAGGGACGGAGGGAGTATATTGGTCACGATTGAATTTTTTTCGTCAAAATAAGTGAACTTTGACCAAATATATATGTCGATCTTATCATCTTAATAAAATTCTAAAAATTGTTATTGATAAAAAAAATAGTGATTTATCATTAACATTTTCTAAAATTTCACTAAGATAATTTGATTGATTTAATGTTTAATCAAAGTTCACTTGCATTGACTGAAAATATCAAATTTGGCCAATATAAATGGGACGAATGGAGTATAAGACAAATTTGAATAAGTTTTATACTCCCTCCATCTGAAAAATAATAATACTTTCGTCGTCCCGATTTTAGTCTGTCTGAACTTTTTATTATTCAAAATAAACAATGAGACTCACGTGTCATTCATAGAATAAAAATTCGCTATCCACTCTCTCCCCTATTTTATTTTTCATGGTCATAACATTTACTTTTTCTTAATCTCTGTGAAAAATCAAATAAAAAGCATTAATTAGGAACGAAGGAGTATAATTTTATTAGACTTTTCAAATATTATAAATTTTAAGAATTCATTGATTTTGAAGCTCTAATTAATTTTAGTAATGAGACTAATTATTTGAGACAAAAAAAAAAAAAAAAATTGGGCTATCATTGTGAAACAAACGGAGTAATTTATTTATTTTTTCAAACCCTAGAATAAACAGATTTATTTGGGGGATTTCAAGCCGCCACAAGTTTTAAGAAAAAATGAATTTGCCAGTTAAAATTATCAGTTTGAACGGGAGTATGACAGATGGTTTTAAGTGACAGGCTAATAGATTTAATTTACAATTGCACGATACTTTTTTGGAATGATTTAACAAATTAAACAGATTTATATTTTTAGAATAGTATAATATAATTATTCTTTAATAACTATTTAAAAAACTAATTTTATCAACTAAATTAAAAAATGTTTAAAAGTTTTCTAAAATTAAATATTTAAATTTTTGAAAATATTGTTATATTTGTCATTTGATAATCTTAAAGTCACGTGTGGTGGACCAGCTCTGATACCATCTTAAAGTCTGAGGTTCCACTTTAAAACCAATTGGTAATAAGGGGAGTAGATTATTATATGCTAGAGCTAAGATTGGTCAATTCCCGATATGGGATAATATAAGATTAAATTTATTACATATAATTATTTAAATTTAATATAGTTTTCAGTTAATTATTTTAAACCTCAATCCCAATCTTAAATTGTTCATGTTGTAGACCTAGTTGACATAATAATTAATAGAGGACATGTCGGTCATATAAATAGGTGGTGGTTGCTGACCTTTCACTCCATGCGATCGTTTGCCAACAAAATTATCTTTCAATGTGCTGGCTTTGATTGTTCCACCTCACCTTCCCTCCCTTTCCCATTCATGTATGTTCCGTACCACCCACTGTTTAATTGCACCCTAAAAACAGTCAAACAAATGACTTAATCAATCAGAGTCTTGACTTTTAGTTCTTGAAATACAGCAGTAGTAGCATTGTTAAAATTTTGTTGAGAAAGTTTTACTGCATTTATAATTTTACTCGGCTGGGAGTGGTAGCCCACTAATAAGCAATGCTTCATTTGTCTTGTAACAATGTGCACAAATTCGAGTGTGCAACGTACTGTAATTAATAAGGAAGTAGTAGGGTGTAGTTGTTGTGAGTCTAAAAAGTGATGTAGGAGAAACAAATTGGGGTATAGAATAGTTGTGGATAATTGTTGTCAGTATAATAAGTATATTCTACTGAATAAAGAATGATATAACATTTTATTTTAAAAAATATACTCCCTCCGTCCCAGAGTAAGAGTCATACTTTCTATTTTGGTACGTCCCAGAGTAAGAGTCTCATTCTAAAATGACAAGGAATTTTTACTATTCATCTCACTCATTCTCTCTCATACTTACTTTTATACTCACTACACCAATCAACTTACTATTATCTCCCACTCATTCTCTCTCTTACTTTACTTTTACACTCACAACACTTAAATCACTTCCATCATTTCTTAATCTCCGTGCATTTGAGAGGTAGGACTCTTACTCTGAAACGGAGGTAGTATAATATATCAATAGGACGTCCGGAAAAAAATTGATCATACTATTATTGGGAAAAAAGAGAGTATGTATAAAAAAAAAAAAAAAAAAAACAATTTTTCACAAATAACTGTTGACAACAGCATATCTACAAAACCTGGTAATTTGCTAAGCTAAAATCTGTTGTAGCATTTTCATGTTCGCACTTAAAAAAAATATACTTCCTCCTTCCTATAATAATATAATACATGCACAAATTTTTCTTTTGAACGTCTCATTGATAATTTACACTTTACTTAAATAGAAATTTTATATATCACTTTATTTAATGAAACCAAAATATTATCATACTTACAACAACTATCACTACTATTCTCTATCCTACATTCTCTCTTATTTCATTTTCCACACTCACAACTACTAATCACTACTATTCACCCTTTAATTTCCGTACACACCCCATTTTGTGCACATTATTATAGAGACGGAAGGAGTATATTACATCTCTCTCGAAATAAGTGATCTTTTTTAATTTAAATTTGAATTGGCTTTTTAATTCAAATGTGTTCCTAAATAATTTTTATTTTTATTTTCAAATTTCATTTTATATTTACAAAACTAATATTTCAAAAGATTATAACAAGGATATTGAAAGTTTTGATAGCTAGGATGGTCAGACAATTAACAGAGTATGGTGTGAATCGTAGTGTGAAGACACCACAGATTACACCAATTGACTTGCAGCGGAATAAAAATATAAGAACGAGATATTTAACACATCTACAGCACCTTGCTGTATACAACAAAACTTCTCTTTATTAAAAACTGTTATGATCGATTACAAAGAAGAAATCAAGAGAAGAGACCAAATATGAAAACACTAAACACTCAAAACAAGTTCTATGGAAGAACTTGTGTTACAAAAGAATTATCTCACTAAAAATGCTCTCAAATCAGATCTGAATCGCAGGATCAAAAATCAGAATGCTTGGAGAATAATGAAGATGGACTTCTCCCTTTATAAGACAATGAGTCCTTTCTTAGAGCCAAAGAAATCGTGTAGATCTTCAAAGAGATCTACTCCATCTTTTCCCTAAATGAAGCTTCCTAATCTAAGATTGAGAGATATCTACAAAATAAGTAAAAGAGATACACAAAAACTAGGAAACTAATTAATATGTTAGTAAAATAAAATATAAAATATGTTTACAAAACTATCCTAAAATAAAGAAAGACATAAATCCCAAAAATAAAATACTCCTAAAATTAATAGAATCAAATACCAAATCGTGTGCCTCAAAAAGCCACACTTACAATCTCCCCCTGATTTATGGCTTTCTGGTCAAAACAAAGGTGTTAAGATTATTAAGTGACCAAAATAAAAACTCCCCCAGAATCCAACTGTTGACAAAAAAAAAAAATGACAATGAGATCTTTCCTTTTTGAGAACTGTACCTGCCATAAAATTGTCAAAGATAACAGACCAAAAATTAAAGAGCCAAAAGTACCAAGATACCAACCATACCATCTTTACCAAGATACCATCCATACCAGCTTTCTCTCCCCCTTTTTACATACTCTCCCCATTTTTGAGCAGAATGCGAGATTATCAGTTTCGCAAAAGGTTGATACGACGGAAAGACATGCTGATGTGAGGCCCAGTGTGATTACATCGAGGACACACCGTCAGCTAGACTTGAGAGAATTGAACAACCATTGATAGCATAAAAAAATGCAAGATAAATACTCTCCCTAAAAACATGTCATTAGACATTTATTTATGAAAGATTTCCTTGAGCATAAATTTATTTACCGAGTATACCAAGAACAACACAAAATCAGTTGGAAGACATTAGCACTATGGTAGGGACGACTCAATAAATATAAAAAAAATAAAGACAAAAATATGCAAGTGAAGTGTACAACTCATATTAGTGTAACTTGGGATGAAATAACACCCGAGGACTCAACCTATCCAAGAACTTCAATGAACATTACTCCCAATCTGCTCAGCCTCTAGAATGCGCCCACCCCTTTTTTAATTGTGAATAAAGATTTGTGGGTAGCTTTCACTCTACATTAAATCCAAAGATAGCCCTTTCTCTTTCAAATGGTCTTCTCTAATTCGAGGCACACTTTGGTTTTGTGTGAGTTCGTTTGATCACATTTGGATTGGATGCATACAATGGTGGAGCAACTGTTTCCCAATAATGCACCCACTGAGAGATAAACAATTGAAGGCTTTTGCCATAGTCACCATAGGGAGTGTTCACAGTTCAAGGACCAGTCAAGTCAAGGGAGTTGATCAAGTGATCACTCTGAGATGTACAGTGCAAACATAACTACAATGCTTTTTTGATTTTTTTTTTTGATTTTTTTTTTTAAGTTAACTAGTATACAAGTGTGCCACATGGTGTGATCATACAGGGGATCACACCATCAAATGATGCAAAGTCCAAGAGATTTCCTAAGTGTAGAAAATCTCTGAAAGTCTAGGGCCTTAGTGAAAATGTCAGCCAACTGATTTTCTGTCCTTACTGGTTCTAGGCTTACAATTTTCTGCTCTACAAAATCTCGGATAAAATGGTGTTTAATGTCAACATGTTTAATACAAGAGTATTGACCATGAATTTTTGAAGTATCAATAGCACTTAAATTGACCCAAATCTAGTTAAAACCTTACTTTGTGGCCCATAGTTTTTTACCATTTTACTCATTTAAATTACTCCCATGTGACTCAAAGAAATTACTTGTTACCTCATAGCCTCTGACTTTCATGTAATTCAACCCTACCACATCACGGCAGTTCACCCTTTCCATTTGTCCAGTTCTCATCTTTTCACTAACATTCCCAAAAACATGTAAAGTGGGATGTTCCTCTTGGATTTCAGATGCACTGTTTCTGAACCATGTCAAACCTGCTTCTTTACTATCTGAGCTGCTGGAGGATGCCTCTGAATCTGAACAGGGATCGTTTTCTGTTGGTGTCGTCTGTGGTGTTATCACACCGGGGGTAAGATCAGACTGTTCTGCACTCTCTGGTGTTGTTTCCTGTTCAGCTTCATCCTTTGCCGGATCCAACTCTTCAACAAACCCTGTAGCATCAAAAAACTTATAGCAATTGTCAGAAGATTTAAAACCTTTAAACACACAATTGCCAGATTTATCAAAAACCTCACAAATTTGCTTGTCAAACTTCACATTCATATCATCGTCACACAAATGACTAATGCTTATGAGGTTTGCCTTGAGGCCATCAACATGAGGACATTATGAAGATTAGGCAGACCCTTAATATTCAAAGTTCCTTTACCAACAATCTTACCTTTGCCGCCACCTCCATATTTCACATTTCTTCCATTCATAGGAGAATAATCAGATAAGAATTCAGCTTTACCTGTCATGTGCCTTGAGCACCCACTATCAAAATACCAAGATCTAGACACACTACACTTTTGAGAAGTCAAAACAACCTTATACTCCTCACCTTTCTTCTCAGCCCACACGAATCGCCCAGATTTCTGACGATGCGGGTTCATTCTAGCACCCATTTGGAAAACAGAATCCCCAAGGTCATGAATTCTTTGGTATCAAAAGCGTCTGATATGACCAGGAGAAAAGCAGTAGTGACGCACATATTTCTTTCTCCTAGGTCTAGACTCTTTTTTCTGAAAAGATTTTGATTCCGACCTTTCATCACCTTCTTCCACAAAATTGGATCCATAGCCAAAACCACTTTTAGAATGACTTCCAATATTTAAAACCTCTTCAAGTTTAGCTTTACCAGTGTTTATCTTAGTGAAAGTACCATTAGCTTTTTCAAGATCAGTTTTAACTTTCTCGAGTTCAACATCACGCTTTGTGAGCATGACCTCGAGTTTGGCTATGGAATCCTTTTGATTATCATTTTCAATGGAAACTCTCTCAAGATCAGATATTAAGGTAATGATTTCAGCTGAGAGTTTCTCATTGACTTTTTCAAAAACACCAAGTTTTTCAAGTTTTTGCCAATCGGCGAAAAGATCAGTGTAAGCTTCATGAAGTTCCTCAAAATTACCATCACATTCCTCTTCATCCTCTGGTTTTTCAGAAATAGACGAATTAAAGCATTTAAACTCAGAGTCTGAGGATGTGATCTCTGGTGTGAACACACCTGAAGTAACACCAGAATGATGTTCGTGATTTTGAGATGAATTATCAATTTCTGTAAGGAATGCATACTCAATATCATCCCCACTATCACTCAGGGTCGCATTTAAGTTCATCCCCCTTTTCTTCAGTGTGTTGGAACACTCATTCGCATAGTGACCAAAGCCTTTACAGGCTCTACATTGAACAGAATCAGATTTCTTTTTGTTAAAATTTCCACTCTTTTTAAAAGTATTTCTAGTATCCTCCTCAGAATCTTCAGAAGTGTTTTGGCTTTCGGATGAAAATTTATTATCACGTTTATTCTTTAAAAAGGATGCAAATTTTTTTGTGAGAAAAGCCACATCTTCTGTTTCCAAATTTGATTTGTCAATTTCCTTAGAGATTTCTACAATTTCTCTAGAAACTTTAGAGGACTTGGAAAGAGCATCGGCAAGACCATTACTTTCAGCTTTGTGTTGCTGTTGAATAGCCAAGTTCATTTCAAACATGGTTAGTTTGCCAACTAGAGAGTTATAACCCATGGTAGCAGTGTCATTGCCCTCTTCAATAGCATCAATTTTTATGTTAAACTTCTCAGTGACAGTTCTAAGCAATTTGCTTACTAACCTAGCATTAGAGATAGGTTCACCTAGGGTGAAACACTCATTTGAGATATCTTTGATTTTAGCAGAGTATCTTTTGATATTCTCAGTATCTGACTTTCTTAAGTTTTCAAACTTTGTCATGAGTATTCTCAACCTAGTGCCCTTTACTCCTTCATCTCCTTCATAATGAGCCTGAAGAATATCCCAAGCATTTTTAGCAACGCTTTGATTGGTGACCAGTCTATACATATCTTCATTGACATGACTGGATATAGCACCCAAAGTCTTGGAGTTATAATTTTCTATGGCTATTTCCTCAGTTGTCCAGTCCTTTTTCGGTTTAGAAAGATGACTTTTTCAGCAGAGGATTCCGCCTCTGTAGCCTTACTTTCAATCCTAGGAGGAGTCCAGGCAACTATGATACTCCGCCATGCCCTTTCATCAATTTCTTGGATGTACAGACGCATTTTGGATTTCCACAAGGCATAGTTTATACCGTCTAAAACAGGAGGACGATACTGACTCGATGGACCATCCATGATGACTATCCTTTCTGGATCTCACTCAGTATATCG
This sequence comes from Campanula takesimana, assembly GCA_026119855.1. Lineage (NCBI taxonomy): Eukaryota > Viridiplantae > Streptophyta > Magnoliopsida > Asterales > Campanulaceae > Campanula > Campanula takesimana. The sequence goes on along the minus strand of JAOWBW010000136.1, from coordinate 664,434 downwards.
AGTGTAGGCTTTGGTGCCAATTGAAAGTTTTGATAGCTAGGATGGTCGGACAATTAACAGAGTATGGTGTGAATCATAGTGTGAAGACACCACAATTTACACTAACTGACTTGCAGCGGAATAAAAATGTAAAAACGAGTTATTTAACACATCTACAGCAACTTACTGTTGACAACAAAACTTCTCTTTATTAAAAACTGTTATGATCAATTACAAAGAAGAAATCAAGAGAAGATACCAAATATGAAAACACTAAACACTCAAAACAAGTTCTATGGAAGAACTTGTGTTACAAAAGAATTATCTCACTAAAAATGCTCTCAAATCAGATCTAAATCGCAGGAGCAAAAATCAGAATGCTTGGAGAATAATGAATGAGAGGTGGTCTCCCATGAGAACAAGGAGATCCGTCTCATGTATGAGACGGGTCGCCCCAGGACCCATGGGGCATGACCCGCCACGTGGCAGCCTCCCATAGGCCCCCCACACACAAAAAATGGTTTGTTTTTTGAGTTTTTATATTATTTTTTCGGCTTTTCCGACGTTTACCAAAAGTAATAGTTATCATAACTTAATGTAATGACTGTATACATATAAAGTAATATTGTTCATAAGTAAACGTAACACCTGTTTTACAAAAACAAAAGCTCGTTTTACCCATTTTTTCAAATGTAATACTAACTATAATTACATGTAACCCAAACAATATCTAAATGTAATTATCATTTATACTGAAATGTAATAATGCTTTTGCAAAAAATGTAAAATATTGTGTATTTTGATTTAATTTTTTGAAAGAAAGTAATATTTGAAAAGTAAAAACTCATACATATGAATGTAATTGTTTGTACAAGTAAATGTAACACTTTAATAAAAAAAATTATAACATATTTCTATAGATAATGTAATACTTTTACATGTAACACTAATCAAGTGTTTTTAGCTCTAAAAATGTAAATGGTTGAATTATTACTTTTTCTATACATATGTGTTACAATTATGTATAAACATTATTAAATATAAGTAACACGTTCGTTACATTTTAGTTGTAATAAGTATTACTTTTGGCAAGCGAAGAAAACATAGAAAAAAACATTGTTACTTTTCTGTATATATGTATTACTTTTATGTATACAAACTGTTACTTTATATGTATACAGTCATTACATTAAGTTATAGTAACTATTACTTTTGACAAACCGAAAAAAAAACCAAAAAAAAAAATATATAAAAAAATGGGCCGGGTTATGGGTCAAAAATGACCCGTCTCATCCATGAGACGGGTCATAGTGTTCTCACATAAGTTTTTGTCAATGAAGATGGATTTCTCCTTTTATAAGACAATAAGTCCTTTCTTGGAGCCAAAGAAATCGTGTAGATCTTCAAAGAGATCTACTCCATCTTTTTGCTAAATGAAGCTTCCTAATCCAAGATTGAGAGATATCTACAAAATAAGTAAAAGAGATACACAAAAACTAGGAAACTAATTAGTATGTTAGTAAAATAAAATATAAAATATGTTTACAAAACTATCCTAAAATAAAGAAAGACATAAATCCTAAAAATAAAATACTCCTAAAATTAATAGAATCAAATACCAAAATCGTGTGCCTCAAAAAGCCACACTTACCGATATTCATATTTTTTAATTAAAAATCACATTTTCAATTTGTCTTAAGAAAAAAAAAACATTAATTATGAAACAGTAATGGGTTTTGTTAGTAGGGTTAATGACAATTTAGGGCCTGAACTCCAGGGGGGTGCATCTAAAAGGGGCCTCGGTTTTTTTTTCCGCTAGATCAGGTCTCAATATTTAAATTTTTCTCCAGTTAAGGGCTTTTTGACGGAAATCGTTAGAAATCTGGTTAAATGCCCATGTGCCGAGCACGTGATCAACGAAATCGTTAGTTTGAAATTGATTTAGCTTATAGGGAGTTTAATGCACATTCTTAAATTTAATGGGCTTAAAATATTAAAATTATTTCCAAATATTTAACCTTTTCAAAAATAATTAACATTTAATAAAGAAAATTAATAAATAGTACAAAAATAAAATATTTTTCATATTTTCAATATATAAAAAAAATAAAAATGAATAGAGGTATTTTATATAAAATCTCTTTTTTATTTAAATTTTTATTTTTTTTTGTTTCAGAAAACATTATATCATTAGAATTACAATATCTTCAATAAATAAATATATACAAAGCAATTTGATAAATTTATTTAGCTATGGTAATGACATAAAATAAACATATTTAGTTAAAAGGAAAGAAAAAAAAAAAAAAAATCCCAACCCACACTAGCGTCCCTCCCTCCCTCCCTCCCCCTCCCGAACCCTAATCCATTCTTCTCCTGGGCAGCGCATTCTTCTCCTGGGCCATTCTTCTACTGGATCTCATACTTCTACTGGGTCTCATTATTTAGCCGACGATTTCTGGATTTCCATAATTTCACCGCCGACGATTTCTGGCTTTCCATAATTTCAGCGCCATTCTTCTACTGGGTCTCATTCTTTACAAGGCTGGCGATGGTGGAGAGGAAGATGGAGATGATTTGCCATGCTCGAGCAGTTAATTCAGGTGGTTTAGGGACGGCGAAACGGACGAGGAGGCCGATTGAGACAGAGAGGATTAAGGGGAGTAATTTGGCACCTTGGACGGCTTGCGCCGGGACTGGATTGTCGTCTTTGGAAGATGAAGTGTGGAATTCGGAGGTTGGTTGATGTGGGAGGGGATTGAAGAGGAAAGATTTGTGGATTTTGTTGGGGAAGGAGAAACAAGAAGAGGTTGATCGAAAGGAGGGGGTTGGAGAGGGTGCTGGAGGTGGAGGGAATAGATTTGGAGAGTGAAAGTTGGGACGGAAGAGGGTATGATTGGAGGTTTAAATTCAGCAGGATGGAGAGTAGGTGGTTTTGGGTGGTGGTTTTGGGTGGTGGTGGTGGAGAGTAGTGGTGGGGGATTGTGGTAAACAGCTAGAGGTTGAAGATGAATGTTATTTACATTTCGACCCCCTTATCTATGGTTTCTAATCACTTGAAGCTGAAATACTTTCATTTAACCCCCTATAAGTTAAATCAATTTCAAACTAACGATTTCGTTGATCACGTGCTCGGCACATGGGCATTTAACCAGATTTCTAACGATTTCCGTCGAAAATCCCTTAACTGGCGAAAAATTTAGATATTGAGCCCTGATCTAGTGGGAAAAAAAACCGAGGCCCCTTTTAGACGCACCCCCTGGAGTTCAGGCCCTAAATTGTCATTAACCCTTATTAGTAATGGGTTTTGTTAGGATACCCCTTCAAGGGTAGCTTAACGAATGACCTATTTTTTATGGACCAAAATATCCTTCTATCGATTGAAAGAAAACATTTATTTACGAGGTTATAGTTGTAATTTAACAAATCAAAAACCCACTTGCCACATCTATGTCGGTCATCTCTTTTCTTCTCTCCTTTACGCCATGGCTGATGGAGGTGGTAATCACCGACCATTGAAGCTGGTTATTCCCTCCTCCATTTACTCAAAGATGGGTAACATGTTAGGATACTCCTATCGAGGGTATCCTAACAAAACCATATACTCCTTCCGTCCCAGAATGATCTTCACGTATGCAGCGCTGGGTTGAAAGAGGAAAAGGACAGTTCGACCAGATTGGCATGGCCGCTCCAAAAGGAAAGCTCGACCGTGCGCAAAATGGGTTGAAAGAGGAAAGCTGTCGACTGGATTGGCACGACCGTGCGGGGAATAGGGCACGACCGTGCCCGGCAGCAACATGAATTTTATTCTGCGTTTGTTTCTTTTCTTTACAGTACGTTGAGGATATTCTTGGTATTTTTTTAAAACAATTTTAGGGTTAGGGTTTTAATTAGTTGTTAGGTATAAATACTCTTTTCCTACTTTGTATTGAACATGTTTTTGATTTATTAATTTCATAGTTTGTTTTTGCAACTTTGTGTGGGTTCAAACCCTAGAAGCCATTGTTGGCTTGTTTGAAGGTCTTATTCCTTCTGTTTATTCGAGATCTTCCATCAAGGTTGATCTTGGTTGTATTCCGCTGCGTCAATTTGCTTCACTAGTCATGTTGTGTTTATGCACATATAAGCTTAAATTGTAAAAATGCGAAGAACCTTTTTGGGACAATGGAAAATGACAAATGAGAAAATCATTTCAGGACAGATGGAGTATATATATATTGTTGTGGGTAAAAATTCACACGACGACATCTTCAAGGATAGCGACGTCCTGATAACTTACAGCCCTGTAAGTATTTATTTTATTTATTAATGATTATATTAATAAATCTTTTATGCAGATAACAATTATCCAGCACGTGCCAATTTGATGATCGAAGAAGAATTCACAGGGACTTGGTCATATGAAGATAATCATCCGAGTTTTTAGGAAAGTTAGTTAGACTAGCTAGGGTTATCTTATTTACTCTTGTATTTAAAAGTAAGGGGCGGCTCACAAACACACACATTCACAACTCTCAATTGTACTCCGCTATTAGCATTTTTGTAACCTCAAGCTATCAATACAACCGTTTAGGGGTGGTAGGTGCTCAAAAACACCTCCCGAGGTTTTGTGCCAGCGAGTATATTTTCTCAAGGGCTTTCCTCGTATAAACCATTGTTCCATTGATATTTGTCATCTACCTTCAAACAATTTTATTCCATTGCACCCTCCTTTCAATTTCAAGACTAAACGCCTTTTTTGACCAATTTAGTTCTTATTGTTTTTTTTTTACCAAAACAGTTTGGCGCCCACCGAGGGGCCTTTGGTTTTTTTTATTGTTTGAAATTTCTTCGAATCACTATGTCTACTCAACCCATGATCTCTGGCATCAGTAAGGCTCCCAGCGCAACCATTGGTTTGAACTCGCCGATCGGGGGCAACAGTCCCAACAAGACGACAGGAAGCCATTCTGGAGTGCTGCCGCCACCTGGTGGAGCTACCAAGAAGCAGTCAGATTTATCCTCTGATCATGAGCTCAAGAATATACTAATTCAGACGAGGAGTCAGCTAGACAAGCAGCAAAACGGCACCTCTTTGTTATGCGACACCCTGGTGAATATGCAGAAAGAGCAAAAGGCCTTAAGCGAAAGGGTGGATTCAATATCACCAATTCGTCCTAGGGTTCTCGACTTTGACACTGGGGGCAATCATTCTGTATTCAACGAATTCATACCAATGGCCAGCGGAGCTGAAGGTGGAACACCATCATCTACCTTGATAACGACCTGTGCAATGTTGTCGTCTCCCTTGGATCCCGGTTCCTTCCAGTTTTCTCCGCTTAGCAATACTTCAGTTCCACCTTCTACTTTCAACATCTCAGGAACATCTACAGGGCCATCCTATACCAACAGCACCATTGTGACATCTTCAGCGGTTGTCAACCCCTTCGGTAACATCAATTCAAGTTTTGCATTTGATAATACAACTCGTACTTCTAATCCTTTTGCAAGTACTTATCTTGTAAATCAACTTCAAGAGTTAAGGAATATGGTCATGAACGTACCAGGAGTCACACCTCCCATTCAGCAGGTCTCTCCAACATGCTACAGTCAGTCTCGCTTCGTACCAGCTATTGCACATACCGACATCCCCAAAGGATTCAACATTCCTTCCATGAAGTTCTATGACGGAAGTACAGATCCTGAAGAGCACGTCGCCCACTACCAGGAAAAGATGGAGATCGTTCGCATACTGCTTCAGTACAGAGAAGCCTGTTTGTATAAAGGCTTTGGATCAACCTTGATTAGACCAGCCCTGAAGTGGCTGATTCGTCAACCGCCAGGATCGATCGGGTCGTACGCCCAGCTCATCAACATGTTCAACAACCAGTTCTCGTGCAGCTGACAGTTTGAGAAGTTGACCAGTGACCTCTACCGAATTATCCAGCAGCCGTCCGAAGCATTGAAGGACTATGTCAACAGATTCAATAAAGAAGTCCTAGAGATCCCTAATCTTGACATGGATACAGCAACAGAAGCTTTCAGGATGGGGTTGAAGAAAGATTCACCATTCTATGAAGATTTGGTGATGAATCCATGCAAGAGAATGGAAGATGTGCGCAACAGAGCTACAAGGTTCATCCGCCTGGAGGAAGATAAAGTACAGCAAACAAAGGATTCTGGCAAGACGTCGACATATGACAACCCTGACAGAAGAACAGAGACGTCTCACCAAAATAAGAACCACAGATCCAGGCCATACCATAAAAACGATTCTAACAAGATTCATTCTGTGGAAGATGAGGACCAAGAGGATGTTGACTGTCCTAAAATTACTGATTATTGTTTTTCTGTTGATGTTGCAGGTATTCTATGTGCAATGAGCAACTTAGGGGACAAAGCAAGATGGCCGAGAAAGAATGACAAGCCAGCTACTTGGAAGGACAAATCAAAGTGGTGTGCCTACCACGAGGATTTTGGACATCTCATAGAAGATTGCATCGCCTTGAGGAAGGAGCTGAGCTACTTACTGTCAAAAGGATATCTCCAGGAGATTCTGAGTCATCGGAAGAACAAAGTAGAAAGCAGAGAGAGCATTCCAGAAAGACCACCTTCTCCTCCACCTGTGACTAAGGTAATCAAATTTATTAGTGGTGGTTCTGATATTTGTGGTACTTCTTACTCTGCAGCTAAGAGACATGCACACGAGTCCAAAGATGAAAAGCCTCAAAGAAGAGACAAGACTTCACAGCTGACTTCTCAACATGTCATCTCCTTCGAAGAAGACAACAGGGACAACGTATTGGACCCACATCATGATGCACTGGTTATTGCTCTTCAGATAGCAAACTGCAAGGTCAGAAGGATTCTGTAGATGGTGGCAGTTCCGTGAACCTTATCACTGTTGCATTCCTGAAGGAGATGAATATTCCAATGACAGAGGTAATCAAAAACTCTGCAGTACTAGTAGGCTTCAGTGGTGAAACAAAGGATACAGCGGGAGAAATCAGGTTGCCAGTATATGTGGAAGGTGTCAACTCCATGGAAAGATTTTGTGTAATAGACTGTGCAACAAGTTACAACGTGATATTGGGCAGACCCTGGATTCACTCCATGAAGGCAGTACCGTCTACTTACCATCAATGCGTGAAGATGCCGACACCCTGGGGAGTTGTCAAGATTTACAGTGACCAGCAAACGGCGAAGGATTGCTACATGACATCTATGAAAGCGACGTCATCCTCCCGGCAAGGACATCATGAAGACATAACGGGGATCAGCAAGGACATCATTACCCATAAGCTCAATATTGACCCTTCCTTTAAGACGGTGCGACAGAAAAGAAGAAAGTTTGCTCAAGAAAGGAACCAGATTATCCAGGAGGAAGTTGACAGGCTACTAAAAGCGAAGATGATCAGAGAAGCGGAATATCCGAAGTGGTTGGCTAATGTTGTAGTGGTGGAAAAGAGGAACGGAAAATGGAGAGTTTGTGTCGACTTCACAGACCTAAACAAAGCATGTCCGAAGGACCCTTTCCTCTTCCACATATCGACACCTTAGTAGACGCTACATCAGGACATGAGATCTTGACTTTCATGGATGCATCTTCAGGATTCCAGCAGATCCAGATGGAGCCTTCTAGTTCTGACCAAGAAGACACCGCCTTTATTACTCCTACAGGTATTTATTGTTATATTGCTATGCCATTTGGACTAAGAAATGCAGGTGCAACATATCAAAAGCTTGTCAACATGATGTTTAAAGACCAAATTAGGAAAACCATGGAGGTCTATATCGATGATATGGTGGTCAAGTCAAAGAAAGCTGAGAACCATGTACGAGATCTTACCCAAGCTTTCGATATCCTGGACGCGTTCAACATGAAGCTAAATCCAACAAAGTGTAACTTCGGCATGAAGTCTGGAAAATTTTTAGGTTACATGGTGACACAGAGAGGAATAGAGGCAAGCCCAGAACAGATCACAGTGATCCTTAACCTGACGTCTCCCCGGACTGTCAAAGATGTTCAGAGATTGACAGGAAAAGTAGCAGCCCTCAACAGATTCATTTCAAAATCTTCAGAAAGGTGCAAGCCATTCTATGACATCTTGAAGAAGAATAATAGATTCGAATGGACAGAATTGCATGAAAAAGCCTTTCAAGAGCTCAAGCTGTACCTGTCAACATCTCCATTGCTGGTCAGACCACAAGAAGGTGAACCCCTATATGCTTATTTGGCCGTCTCAGAAGTAGCTGTTAGTGCGGTCCTTGTATGAGAGCAAGATTGTAACCAACTTCCGATATACTATGTAAGTAAATCTCTTTTGGATGCGGAAACAAGGTATTCTCATCTAGAGAAGTTAATTCTGGCTTTAATTACAGCTTCAATTAAATTACGCATAATTTTGAAACTCGTGTTATCTATATTCGTACTAATTATCCTATTAAGAATGTCATGAGAAATCCAGAGATGTCCGGAAGAATGGCAAAGTGGTCCGTACAGCTGAGTACATATGACATCAGATATGAACCAAGAACAGCTATAAAATCACAAGCACTTGCAGATTTTGTGGCAGATTTTAGTCCAAGTATGCAGCCAGAAGTAGAATTGGAAGTACAACAACTTTAAGGTGACGACATCCTGAAGTGGACACTATTCACAAATGGCGCATCTAACATGAGAGGAACAGGTTTGGGTATTGTCTTAAAATCACCACAAGGGGACATTATACCTCAGGCCATAAGTTGTGATTTTAAAGCCACCAACAACGAAGCGGAATACGAAGACTTGATTGCAGGATTGACTATTGCTCTAGACCTCAACATCAAGGCAATTCAGGTATATTGTGACTCATTATTATTGGTTAATCATTTCAATGGTTCTTATGCAACTAAGAATGCCAAGATGACATCATATCTGGGGATCGTGGAAATTTTAGCAAGCAAATTCCAAAGCTTCTCCTTAGAGCAAGTACCTAGAGAAGAAAACACCCAAGTAGACGCCCTTGCTAACTTGGGATCAGCCTTCAGAAGCGCTTCTCAAACCAACATTCCTATCATACATGTCAATATCCCTACCGTGGACAAGTTAGAACTCTTCAGCATAGATGACGACATCCAGAAGGATCACGCTTACCAGACACACATTTTCTAGACTGTTCCAATCATTAAGTATCTACAAGACGGTACCATTCCGGCAGATGAAAAGAATTCTAGGGCATTCAGAGTAAGAAACTCTAGATTTCTTTTAATAGACAATGTGCTGTTTAAGAAATCTTTTGCAGGTCCATATTTGAGATGTTTGGAATCAGACAAAGCCAAAGAGGTTCTTAAAGAACTACATGAAGGAATTTGTGGAAACCATTCTGGGGGCAGAAGTTTGTACACCAAGGCTTTAAGGATGGGTTACTTTTGGCCTACAATGCGTCAAGATGCTGCTGAATATGCCAGAAAATGTGATTCGTGTCAGAAGCATGGAGATATCTTGCACCAACCAGCAGAAATGCTTCATCCTATTCTTTCACCTTGGCCATTTATGACATGGGGAATGGACATCGTGGGGAAATTACCTAAAGCACCAGGAGGGAAAGTATTCATGCTAGCTATGACTGATTATTTTTCTAAATGGGTAGAAGCGGAAGCATACGTCCAAGTCTGTGACAAAGAAGTCATCTCCTTCATCAAAAGAAACATCTTCAGTAGATTTGGTATTCCATCAAAGATAATCTGTGATAATGGCTCCCAGTTCATCAGCAAGAGAACAACAGACTTCTTGGCTAGTTGGGGAGTCAAGATGGTGACATCTTCGCCTGTACACCCTCAAGCCAATGGACAAGCAGAGTCGAGTAACAAAATTATAATCAACAACTTAAAGAAGAGGCTAGATCAGAAAAAAGGATGTTGGGCTGAGGAACTTCCATTCGTTTTATGGGCAGACAGGACCACACCAAAGAATGCAACTGGACAGACACCATATTCCTTGGTATTTGGAGCAGAAGCCGTCATCCCTGCAGAAGTCGTCGTCCCAACAACAAGATATGGGTTGTTGACATCTGAACAGAACGACGTCAACCTATCTCACGATCTGGATACCATTGAAGAACTAAGGGACCTTGCAAGGATCAGGATGGCAGCCTATCAACAGAATATTGCACGATCATATAACAAAAATGTCAGGATTAGAAGGTTTCAAGTTGGTGACTTGGTATTACATAAAGTTTTCCAGAACACAAGAGAACTCAACTCTGGTAAATTGGCTCCAAAATGGGAAGGTCCATACTTGATAGATGCAGAAGCAGGGAAAGGATCTTATTGGCTTTCTACTCCAGATGGCGTCAGGATCCCAAGAAGTTGGAACGCTATTCACCTCAAACTATACTTTATGTAAGTTGAAATGCATTCATTTAAATCAACAAATCAGGTACAAATTTTCTTTTGTTTTATTTACTTTATGTCATTTTTTTGATTATATTTTCCAAACCGTTACTAACTTAAGCATCGGAGCGGAGGGGTGTTAGCTAAGCTAACACCCATCTCTAATATATTTTTGTCTTGCAAGGAAACTCAAGAAGTTTATTTAGGTCAAGACAACCAAATGTGCATGAACAAAACAATAGCACAATCAAGGTGTTGACATCTTCATACCAGTCGACTTCTTATCAAGACAAATCAGGTATGGACCTATCTTTACTTTTTGAATGATTTTAGGATTGCATAAAGTTTTTCAAAATGGACCGTACCACTTAAAGAATTTTCAATATTTTATTATAAACTTAGATTTTTCAGATTAAACAAATAAGTTTTGAGATTGGCCATCTCATCTTAAGTTCAAGGTATTCAAATCCCTTCAAAGGTTTTAAAGAAATTGCTTTCTTTCGTCTCTATTAAGGTTTATACACCTTCGCCTGGTGCGCACGATATTAATATTGATTAAGGTGTGGACTGGGCACGTATGTTTATATGTACGCACCCCCCAGTCCCACTTAGTCGAATATTAATCTTAAGCTATGATCAATTGGTTATAACATTTACATGTTATCTAAGAACAAAGGGTACTTGGCATAACGTGTCAATCATAAATTATGCAAAGGATTTAAACATCCTACGCACGAAGTCAACGCAGTTTAGAAACCTAAAACCCATTCCATTCATTGAAAATCTACCATTTACTTAGCCTATCTTTGTCCATCAAAACCACTAAGAAAACCTACAAAATATGGAACCAACCCCACACTTTGAGAAAATAAATAATTTTAGCCCTTATGGACCATTACAAACCAAACAAAAACCATGAAATTGTCTTTACAACCTTCCTGGGACGCAGCCCGATAAAACTTAAAAACTACCCTAATTGGCTTCCGCCGCTGGTGGTTCCCCTTCTTCCTTCTTGTCATCACCCTTAGTAGCCGACGACACCTCGCCTGTCTCTATGCCTTCTCCAATCAAACCCTTCAAGATAATGCACTGCTGCTCGATGTCCCATTCCGTATGCTTACCATTCAAAAAGTCCTCCATCATTTGGATCTTGATTTCTACCATATTGACAGCTACAGACTTCATTAAAGCACCCTTCAAATCCTCAATTTCTTGCAGATGGACGTCTTGGATAGATGACATTCCTTTCATCAAGCTCGCGACCTCATCATTCAGACTTTGAATCTTCTTTTGTGATTCCTCTCTTTCCAAAGTTATCTGCTTCTTTAATTGCAGGGATTCCATCAATAGCTTGTTGTTAAACTCATCCAAAGTAATTACTTTGACTCCATAGCTCCAAAAGCCTGCAAAAGCAAAATTGGTTAGTAATCTTAAAGTTATTTATTGCAAAACAAATGTATAAATTCTTGCAGTACTTACATCTGAGGCAACAGCAAAGAACCTCTTCCTGATATCTTCGACCTCCATATCTTCAGAAACTCCAACTTCCACAATCTCCTTCTCTTCACTTTTTCTCTTCTTTAATCTGGATCCAACAGACGCCGCGGCTTCAATCTTCGGCTTGACCGGTGGCTTATTGACAGAGCTCATCCCAACAAACGTTTCCAAGTCTTTTAATGAGAATCCTTCGGTAGACTTAGAAACTGTTCAAAAGAAGGAAAACTCATTGTTTTACAAATAATGAAGAAAGAAACAGAGTCTCAAGCAAAAATCTTACCCGTTGACATCTTGTAAGAAGACAACTCCTGGTTAGAAAGGCGAAAAGCTCCAATTTCTGGAACCTTGAAAGATCTATCCTCCACAGAGAGCTCTCTCAAAGCATCCAACTTTTTTTTTAGAAAACTCCGTTGGTGGAAATAGCTCCGCCCACTTGATATCTGCAAGCAAGAAAAGAGAAAATTACAAGTTCAGTTAAGAAGCAAAAGGAAGTTCAAAGATAAAGATATATACCTCCCCTATTCCATCTCCATGGGATACTGTCATCACAACCTAAAGATTTTCTATCAACAAAAAAATAACGACCCTTCCAACCTCGGTCATTTACAGAAACCTTCAAAAACGCTGTATCAACCCCAGTCTTCGTTTTTAACAGATAGCGCTTGGAACCAAAGGACTGCAAATCGTACACTAGAGCCAGTTCATTTAAGCCAATGTCTAAATTATGCTGCTGATTTACTCTCAAGACGCAAGAAAAGACTCGCCATACCATGGACATTAACTGGGCATATGCTAATTGGGTTCTTTTGAAGAATTCAGACACGAGTGGAGGAAAAGGGTAAGTAAACCCTAAAGTAAAAGGATACGCATAGAAAGCAATCCATGAAGGGGATACGAAATCAACTTTTAAGGAAACATCGAATGGGTGAAAAACAGAGGATTCAGGAAGACATTGGTGATTTTTGAAGAGATCAAGTTGGGAATCATTAAAAACACAAACTTCACTATCAGGATTGGCTAGCAGAACCTCACAAATGAAGTCGTCAGATTCTGCATTCTTGCCTTTACTCAAAGGACTAGGAACCAAATCCTTGGGTTTGGACCACTTCATCTTTCCCATGATGAAGAATCAAAAGCAGGAAGGAAAAGAAAGAAGAATTATTACCTCGCGTTCTTCACCGCAAAGAGATAGAGAGTAGAAGGCTGTGAAAAAGAAAAAGAAGAAAAGTCTTTTTATTTACCCTAACCACCCAAAGTTCCTAGAACCTAGCAACATTCATTGCCCTAGTACGCCACGTCCAATCAACCGTCGGAGATTCGTGAATCCGCTAGAAATCTGTGGAAACTTATCTTTTAACTTATCGTAAAAAGTAAGTTTGGGGGCAATTGTTGTGGATAAAAATTCACACGACAACATCTTCAAGGATAGCGACGTCCTGATAACTTACAGCCCTGTAAGTATTTATTTTATTTATTAATGATTATGTTAATAAATCTTTTATGCAGATAACAATTATCCAGCACGTGCCAATTCGATGATCGAAGAAGACTTCACAGGGACTTGGTCATATGAAGATAATCATCCGAGTTTTTAGGAAAGTTAGTTAGACTAGCTAGGGTTATCTTATTTACTCTTGTATTTAAAAGCAAGGGGCGGCTCACAAACACACACATTCACAACTCTCAATTGTACTCCGCCATTAGCATTTTTTGTAACCTCAAGCTATCAATACAACCGTTTAGGGGTGGTAGGTGCTCAAAAACACCTCCCGAGGTTTTGTGCGGGCGAGTATATTTTCTCAAGGGCTTTCCTCGTATAAACCATTGTTCCATTGATATTTGTCATCTACCTTCAAACAATTTTATTCCATTGCACCCTCCTTTCAATTTCAAGACTAAACGCCTTTTTTAACCAATTTAGTTCTTATTGGTTAAATATAAAGTCACAAAAAAGTTCGCAAAAGTTGGCTTACAAAATGAGGTGTCATGATTTTTATTGATGCTTTTAATTAGAGTGTGCCGGGTCCACAACCGATGCAACCAATAAAATATCGACACCTCATTTTGTATACATCTTTTTATAAAATTCTTGTGTTCCCCTAGCAATGCCCGTTGTTTATTACACGTGAGATTAACAATACTCACTTATTAAATGATCCTTACAACTACATAATGAATATGATTGACGCAGTTATATTAGTGAGTAAATGTAATTTCTCATGTGTTTCTAGCAAAGTCCCAAGTGGTTATCTGTTACAACAACAAATCACTATTTAGGTTTATCATTTTTAAATAATGATTGATTGAGATTAAAATTACAACACGAACTAAAAAAAAAAAAAAAAAAAAGAATATACGGGAAGAATAAATCGATCAACTTGCTGCTGGTTACCTTCGTCACTTGGCCCAACCTTTTATGTAAACATAAAGGTAATAACTTTCTACAAAGATTAAGAGACAAATGAGCTTTTCAACTTTTAGACCTATTTAGCTTTTAAGCACTTCTTACCTCAATTATTAATCCCACTAATTGCTAGTAATATTATTAAGATAAGACCATTTTCGCAAAGTCCATTTAGAAGAAGCAATAATCTTCTTTTACAAACTTTTGGGAGGATTCATTTGTATTTTCGAACCTTTAAGTTGAATATGTAGTGGACCCTACTAGATAGAGTATCCCAAGTTTTGGCTCCTATTGGCTAATAATACCAACAAACTTGAAAAATTAATTTAGGCTTAGGTAATGTTCACATATTAAAAAATAATCACCTCTCAAACAAATGATTAGTAGATTACTTTATGTAATAGGGAAAAGTATAAGGACAAACTACCCAAATAGTCCCTCTACTATGCGCATTTTATGAGATTAGTCCCTGTACCCAAAATTTGAAAAATAACGTCCCTTTACCACTACAATTAAATGTAATTGGTCCCTCCATCAGATTTCGTTAGTTTTGAGCCGTTAAATCATGTGTTGTACAACTTAAATTATACTCCCTCTGTCCCTAAATGAGTGTCCATTTTCAAGAAATCTTTGTCCCAAAATGAGTGTCTTTTTTTAACATAACTTTGTCCCTAAATCTTTTTTTTTTTGAAATTTTTTTCACCGGTTTCTTTATACGTGCAAAACTAAGTGTTTGGAAATGAGATTACAAGATTATATATGAATATTTGCTACCAAATTGTACAACAAAGTTGAGATTTTCAATGTCCCTTAAAATGAAATTTGGACACTCATTTAGGGATAGAGGTAGTATTTAGTATGGGTAAAATTGTCATCACAATAAAATTGTAAAAGGACTAATTGGGATTAATTTGTAAGTAATACTCACTCAGTCTCAAATTGAATGTTCAATTAAAAAAAACAAATTACTATTATTTATCAAGAGTATTTTTTTTAAAAATAATCATTTTATGACGGAGGTAGTAATATTTAATTTTTAGTGTTTTTCACGTCACACCAAAAGTTAACACCAACCTCACAAAGTTAATTTACAAGCTCCAATTAACTCTAAGCAGGGGACTGAGCAAGACAAGATTGGTAAAGGCAAGGGATGGGGTCAAGGAACACATGGTTTTTTTTAGTGCGTCACAAAATAATTAGTAGATTGAATGCTAACTTTCTGTTACATTTTTGGTACGAACAAGGTAATATAAGTGATGTAAGGAGCAAAGGAAAAGGAAAAAAAAAACTGATCATTAAGCACCACAAGACTATTTGAGTTGTTTGTTTTTGTTTTTGTTAAAAATTAATTTCAACCAAGTCATTTAAGATATACTATATAACAAAGCATACAAGAAAATCAAACATAATTTCATATTATACACACACAGACACATGATGACTAACATAAACTTAGCCTTACCCAATCTGTCCTTCTACTATTTTTATTGTGATGACTATTTTGCCTATAATAAATGTAATTTGAGTTGTACCAAACTTGATTTAACGCTCAAAACTAATGAATTTTGACAGAGGGACTAATTGTATTTGATTTGAGTGGTAAAGGGACATACTTTTTCAAATTTTGGGTACATGGACTAATCTCATAAAACACACATAGTAGAGGGACTATTTGGGCAGTTTGTCCAAAGTATAATGCAAAAATATAGAATGGTCCCAAACGAGTAAATAGCGACTCTTTATTTTATAGTAGGAGTTTCAATCGTTGTGGGACGTTGTATCACTAAATATCATGTGGTCCTTTTGTTCCCTGCGACAAATTGTTTGATCAATTCCAAATGATGTATTTGGGTCCGAATGCAGTATTAAAACCGAGTATTCTAATTCCGGAATGCCGTATTAATAGTTAAGAATATGATCATATTTTCGCTCTCAATCTCTGACTGGAGTCTTAAATTTTGAAATAGAAGGTCAAATAAAAGGGAATACACGGCCTTTTACTACTGTAAATGTACATAATACACCGAATCTCACTTTGCACTCCAGCGCGAAATTTGTGTCTAAATGGTACCCAATATTAAAATTATCTCACTTTGCCCCTTGGATCCTAATAAATGTTAGAAATTTAACAAAATTGATCATGTGCATTTCACATGATGGATATTTCCGTTATTTTTACTCTCAACCTTCCTTCAATTTAATTTTCAACTCCTCTCATATATGATTAATTTTAAAAAATATTTTTGCACTATTTATTACATAAAAAATTTATAAATTTATAAAATTATAATATAAATATAAATTACTAACATATTATTTAATTAATTTCTTTATTTTAATGATACTAATAAAAAATTAAATCAAACAAATGACTCCTGTAATAAATAAATAAAAAAATTGGATTTACAAATATTAGTAAAATAAAAAGTATAAAAATAATCAAACCTGAAAAAGAAAAAGTAAAATAAAAAATAAATCATATCAAACTAAAACCCACCAACTATAATTTATAATCCAAATATAAAATTATTATTTTTTACATGAGTCATTTGTTTAATTTTATTTATTTTTATATTAGTATTATAATTGTTTATGTAATATATAGTGTAAAAATATTTTTGAAAACTCATAATAAGTGAGAGGAGTGGAAAAATAAATTAAAAGATGATTGAGAGTTAAAATGACGAAAATACACATCATGTGACATGCACATGATCAATTCCATTAAATTTTAAACATTTGTTAGGATTCGGGGGGCAAAGTGGGATAATTTTAACATTGGGTACCACTTAGATAAAAAAATTACGCTGGGGTGAAAAGTGAGATTCAGTATATACTTAAGGGGAGTAAACGTATTTAAGCCTAACTTTTGGTACCGAATAAGCAATTAGAATGGAGTATTTGATAAGCTTTTATGACGGACCTAACCTAGTACACCAACTGACAAAGAATATTTAATGGTACCAGTACCATACAAACAATTGAGCAAATGAAATTTTTGTGTCATATACTACTGTATGATGTATCTTATCGAAGATGATTGCAATGTGAAAAGTCAAAAATATACTACCAAGATTCCATATTAGGACAAAGGCTGATGTGTTGTTATGAAAAAATATTACTCCTTCCTTTCCGTCTCTCCCTGAAGTTTTTAGTTTGACTTGACACGAAAATTAAGAAATAATAAATGTTGTGAGTATGAAAAACAACGTAAGAGATAGCAAGTGGGTAGAGTGTTTTTACTGAGAAAAATAACAAATGAGTCATGTTATCCATTTTAAATAGTAATTGTTTTGGTCAAATTTAAGCAATTCAACTTTTGATAATAAAATCGGGCACAATGGAATATAGGACTTGAAATTCAAGATGTATGAAAAAGATATTTAACGAGGAAAGCCCTTGAGCAACTTGCTCGTCGGCATAAAACTTCTGAACGGTGGAATTTTATTAATGATGGTGGAAGAACGATGAGAGTAAGTAAAGAGAGTGATTACAGAACGTGAGTGATCATTTGTGAATACAGGTGTTGGACTCTCTTTAAATACTAAACAAAAATAACAAACTAAGGATAACATCTCTAAGACCTCGGACTCTTTGTTGAAGACTTGGTCATATATATATATAATATGATATATGGAGACTATTCACAGTTTCCAAACTGATAGCGGTGCCATATTATCTGAGACGACTACTATAGTCTCCCAACAAGTGATCAGTGATTTTCACGATCTCACAATCTAGATTTTGTACTAACGTCATTTAAAAAATAATTATAAAAAAAAAAGTGCTCATTTCGCTTTTTGTATAGCTAACCTTGGGCCTTGATTATTGTTTGCGTATAGCGCATGAAAGTTTACCAAACTTGGATTCTGTTGGCCTAAATCTGAAAACTTGTCTACTTATACAACCCAACCTAACATGCTAGCCCAGTCAGCTATATCGCTTGGCTTAGACTGGCCGAGATCGGTCCATTTGGGGGTTTGATGAGGCTCACTATGAGTAAAACTAGTCTATTGACCGTGACTGATAAATAATTTGATAAATACCAATGGTCTCTTGGCCCAATGGTATCCGGGTGTGTGGGTAAGGCTTCCACTTAGGGGAGTTTTGGAGGGCAAAATACTAATGCATTTCAGCTTTTATATAATTATAGATTATAGATTGTCTGCTGTATCTCTTTGCGGGTAAATGAAAAAGGTTGATTTTGTGATGACTGATGAGCGTTTTGTTTAGGAATCTGAAACTACTTTTTTTTTTTTTTTTCTTGATTGTCTTCCTGGGCTTGCATTCTTTTTACCGTATTGTATATTCTCATAAATATAATCCCTATATCCTAAAATGAATTTACAAAGATTAATTCATTTAGGTAGTTTACTTTAAAGATGCTCAACTTAGCCGAATCGTTTTCTGACAGAATTTAGTGAGAAACTTCTCTCTCACCCCCATGTGCAATTTAAGGCCTGCCCAGACATACCAAAAATAAAGGTCAAATTGGGCCTTTTAGTTGGGCCTTATTTAGTTACATTGCAAAGTGATGGAATATAACTTGGACTCTAATTTCTCTTTATTGTTGAACTTTGAAGTTCTTTAAAAAAAAAAAAAAAAAAAAAAGTTGAAGTTTGAAGTGAACAATTTCCCAAGTGAAATGAAAGTGCAGTCTCTTTCAAATGGTGCATGGATCAGTTAATGGCAATTTCCCCTTAAAAAGTTTTTATTAGGGGACCATTTTTCCAATCATTCACCCCCTTTAAGATGGAAGTGTTTACTTTTCTATTTTTTGGCTTCTCCTCCTATCCAATGCAGAATCATCTTCTCACACTCTCTCATCAAAAAGAGAACAATAATCAATGGAAAATAACGTACAGTTAAAAAGTACTATTCACTCTGTTTAATTATTAAATATCGCGCTTTTTTTTTTTAGTTATCTCAAAATAAATGCCGTGTTTCTAAATAAGAAAACTGTGTTCATTCAATTTTTACGCTAATACAAGCCATTACAAACAAAGTGGGACGGGTCACATACGAAAACAAATAAACATGTTGTATCGAAATGTCAAAAGTCACGGCTAGTGTATAGTATTTGTGAGTGTATCTAAAATTTGCATAAAAAAAGAGATTCTTTGGACAAAGTTTTCAACTTGCATCTGTGTGAAGACAGGAATGGAAATCAATCACCCTTTCTTTCTCCTTTCAATCCTTTTCTCTTTCCATTCCACTCTCAATTTCATTGGAGACTTGGAATTGAACCAAGATAATGTTTTTGTTAGTCCACGTGTCATTCAATGGATGGTCGTGGTGACCTTTCCAAGATCCTGATAGGACTCTTGTAACCGGCCAGGCTTTGGTTTTGGGGGGTTTGGTTTACTAGTATGTTATGTTATTTTGATCACTAGGGTTTTGGAATCAATTTTCAAAAATTGTGGGCTCCTTTTCCCCATGATGATGATGATGATCAAACAAAAATTGATCATCTTGTTGATGAGAATGAGAATATGAATCTATAACCAAAGAATTCTAGCTCAAGCGGTATCCGGTGCTAGCTTCTTATGTGGAGGTCACGAGTTTGAATCCCGTCATAGAGATTTGTGTTAGCCTATTTATAGGCCTAGTTGTAGCATTCATTACATTTGTATTAGTAGCCTAGTTATAGGCCCAATTGTAGCCTTTATGGCATTATCAATTAATAAATAAAAAATCCATTTAAAAAAAAAAAAGAGAGAGAGAGAGAGAGAGAATATGAATCTATATAGTTTGTTCTCTCAAAAGTTTGCTTCCTTTTTGTGAAAGAAAAAAAAGGTTGATATTCTTACAATGAAACCCATTATATTTGACTTGATATGCATTTAGTTGTTAACATAGCCGTAATTATATTAGTGGGTCAGTAGCACGCTTTCAAACTATACTTAGGTCAAGTATTTATTTTAATTCTTTTAAGCATACAAACGTATTTTATTAGCGGTTGCAAAAAAACAATGAGTTGGCTATCCACAAGCACCGGAGGCTCAACCCAAATAGTGGGCCTTACAAATGTTTCAAACGTAAAATAAGATCAATAAATACAATTGGCCAAAGCATTGGCTCGACGATCAACTAAACATACCGAGAAATGATTATGAGCACGAAGCATAACTCGGTATGTTTAAGAGATAGTGTGTTACTCCCTCCGTCTCAAAATACATGTTGTTTTGAGAGTTGATTTTTGTCTCAAAATACTTGTCGTTTTACTATTTTAAGGTTTTTTTGTTGTTGTATACCAATTTTACCATTATTAATGATAGTGAACTACTCCCTCCGTTCCAAAATAACTGTCTTTTTTTGCATTTGCACAAGTCTTAAGAAATGTAATAATTATCATGACTTAGTGACAAAAGTTCCAACTTTACCCCTATTAAGTGGGCAATTTTCTTACATTAATGTCTCACACTAAGGTAATTAATAAAAGAGAACAAGTTTCAATGCAAGGATAAGAGAGACATTTAGCTCAAAAGTGACAATTATTTTGGACCAAAATTTTGATCCAAAAGTGACAGTTATTTTGGACCGGAGGGAGTATCTCTAGTACAAGCATTTAATTGCCTAGTTAATTGGATTATATTAGAGGTATATGAGACTTTTTCACATGCATTAATTATATTTCTTAAACACTACTCCCTCCGGTCCAAAATAACTGTCGTTTTTGGACTTTTCACAAAGATTAAGAAATGCAATTATTACGGTATATTAATGGTGAATGTTTCATACTTACCCTTATTTATTGTCCATCTTTCTAACATTATTACACTCACTAAGTCAATTAATAAAGTAAAACAACTTCCAATGGAATTTTAATTGTTTTGACCCAAAAGTGACAATTATTTTGGACCAAAAAAATTGCTCAAAAGCGACAAATATTTTGGACCGGAGGGAGTATAAAAGTACTCAAAACGACATCTATTTTGAGACAGAATGAGTAATTACCAACCAAGAAGTTTTAGATACTACAAGAAGCTTCATTGGTAAAAAGATTAATCAATAAATTGCATGTAGTCATAAAAGGTTAAAATTAAATGGATGTACTTCTAGTTAATTGGGAAAAGGATATGAAAGGTTAATGATTTGCGTTTTTCGAAAACAATTAAAAAAATTAAAGATAAGATGAGACAACCTTAAGGCATACTCCCTCCGTCCCACCCGAATTATGATTTTTGGGTTGGGCATGAGAATTAAGGAAAAAATGTTAGTGGAGTAGGTGTTGTGAGTATGAAAAGTGAAGTAGGAGAGAGAAAGTAGGGTATAGAATTATGAGTGGAAAGTTGTTGGGAGTGTAAATGTGGGACCCATTAAATAAAACATGTCTATTTTTGGGTTGTCCTAATTCGAGTGGGACACCCAAAATGGAAATTTGTCCTAATTCGAGTAGGACGGAGGGAATATTTATTTATTACTCGCGAAATATTTATCGTTTTAAAAGTTTAAATTTGTTTTAAAATATATGACGCTTTGCTATTATCAATATACTTGTATTATTTTGTGTCAATTATACCCTTATTAATGCTGGTGGAGTATCTTTCGTAAAAGCATTTAATCATCAAGAAAATCGGAGTATTATAAAGGCAATTGAGTATTTTTAATATGCGTAAAAGTGTCTAAAGTGATAATTATTTTGAAATCAAGAGATTAGTATTGATCAAAATAGTTTTTAGGTTAATTAATGGAAATTAATTCAGTTGTGAAGTGGTTTAGGTATTAATAAGTGCATCAAATACATCGCGGAAAGAATGTAAAATATTTGTTGTTAGGAAGTACTCTCTTGTCCAAAATAGATGTCTCTTTTAACATTTGCACACTTCTTAAAAAAATCAATTATTATCATGATTTAATGGCTAAATTGTCATGTTTACCCCTATTAAGTGTGATTTTTTTTACATTAATGTCTCAAAATAAGACAATTAATAAACCATAACAAATTTCCATGCAAGGTTAAGAGTGACATTTAACTCAAAAGTGACAGTTATTTTGGACTAAAATTTTGGCCCCAAAAATGACTGTTATTTTGGGGCAAAGAGGGTAGTGTAAGTTCACATTAAAAATCAAGCCACATAATACAATTAAACGATTTGGTGGCTATAACAAATATTAGTAATTGATTTTCCTAATTTTTAAGAAAAAAACTAATTTAGTTATTTATAAATTATTTGTATCATGTGATACAATAACATTAATTTTTAAAATTAAATTTATGATACTTATACAAAAAAAAACCACATTAATATTTGTCATAGGATAAGATAAAATAGTACTCCCTCCGAACACAAATATAAGCAAAAAAGTTGAGCTTTTTTTAGACCTAAATATAAGCAAAAAAAAAATAGGTTTTAATACAAAACACATTAAATGTAACTGTATTGAATACTCTTTTACCAAAAATACCCCTAATTAATTACTCATTTTCAAATATAAGTGTACATTTATTACACATTTAGTGTGAGGATATATTAGTAATTTGAATATATTTTCATCATAAAATCAAGGTAATTAACTAAATTTAACTACTTTCTTAATAAGTGTGATTTTAGTTACTTTTGCTTATATTTGTGACCAGATGGAGTATTATTTATTTTGAGACATATAATATTATAATTTTTTGGTACTGAGTAATGTAAGGGTATGGGACCGCTGCACCGATGTGAAAGTTGCACAACGTACTGTAAAACGTTTTCTACACAACGTTTTAGTGCATTACACAACGTAAAAACGATCGAAAAAGTGTTAGCTCCTGAAAAACATTTTACATTTGCAAGTACACGTTTTATATTAGGTAGAAAACGTTTTACAAAACGTTATGCAATTTTCACATCGGTGCAGCTGTACACCTAACGTGTTGGTGCATTGGTTCGAAATCCAAATATAGATAAGAATGCTACCTACCTACACATCGCCAACCAAGTATCATAAGAGATAGCAAAAAATGGACAAGCAAATTTGAAATATTTTATTTAAATAATAATAATAATAATAATACTGCTATGGAATTCATTCATTCATTGAGATTCAGGCATAGCTTGTCCGTAGCTACAATAGTACTCCCCTATGTCTCAGAAAGATAGTCTCATTTTGATTTTTAATGGACAATAAAAATGAACTTTGACCAACCATTGACGACGATCTAATCATTATAATGAAATTCCAAAATTTGTAATTGATAAATCATTAAGTGATTTATCAATAACAATTTTTAGAATTTCATTGTGATCATTAAATTGACACTAATATTTAATCAAAATTTATTTTAATTGACCATAATAATTTTAAATGGGACCATCTTTCTATAAGGGAGTATTAATTGTGGGTGTTGTTATACACACCCATAAAACTTATGAATATATCCGTAACAGTGGATTACAGTGTTGTACCGTCTAAAATTTCAAGCATTCGGTGTATTTATAAGTTTTATGGGACACCCTTCATGATTGTTGAAAAATGTGTGAACAGTGGTACGGACAGCTAATAATTAATGGTGAGTCAGCAAAGGACGTATAAGCTGCCCAGCCAGGACTGTAATAGCCACGTCAGATTTCTAATGGCACCAACCTCCTACTTAAATGCTCTTTCCCTTCCCTCTTTTCACACACTCACACAGTGAGAGAGAGAGAGAAGGTGTACTTAATTTGTTGAAAATCATTGATTGTTCGAGGGTGGTGAAGTGTTGTTTTTGACAAGCTTTTACAAGACATGGGAGAAGTAAGTGTGCTTTCTTCTTCTTCTTCTTCTTCTTCTTCTTCGTAATTATTTAAATTAATCTGTTGGATTTTTATTTATGACAAAAACTTGTGTGGAATTGAGACGGCTAAAGTAAATGGTTTGCCCTCTGCGCTACGGGTGTGGCGGACCAAGCTCATTTCCTGGCTCTCACACAAACTTGCACTTTATTGATTGATAAAAGATAAAAATGGATTTATGGGTGAATTTGAAACTGTATAGGAAAAGAAAGTAGAAGGAAACAAGGGAGGGGAGGAAAAGAAAGAAGAGAAGAAGGAAGGGGAAGGGAAAAAGAAAGAAGAAGAGGTTGCTCCTCCTCCTCCTCCAGAAATTCTGCTCAAAGTTGACATGCATTGTGAAGCTTGTGCTAGGAAAGTTGCTAGATCCTTGAAAGGATTCCAAGGTCATCTCTCTCTCTCGTTCATTTTATCATTAATTGTTTTTTTTTTACTTTTATGTTTAACTCTTTAATTTTATTTGTTTTAAACCATCAAGTAATTAAGAATGAACTCCCTCCTTGACATGGTCTTAAACAATTGTCTTTCAAGTTGTTTGTAATTTGGTGCATTAAACAATTGTGTTAAACAGTAAACTTTCTACTTAGCAGATACTAAAGCTTTAGTCCAAGTTATATTTTAAAAAAAAAGGAAAAGAAACTGTTGGAGATGGTGTAAGAAACATTAAGATTTATGTGGATAACCACTTATTTTCAACTTCTAATGTCAATAAAGTAGTCTCCATTCCAAAGGTAGTTTTTTGAGACAAAATGTAGCACCCCCTCCATTTCAAAATAAAGGCTTGTATTTTTTTCATATTCCGGAAAAAGTAAACATTTATTTTAGAATTAGTCCAGTCCAGAGTGTTATAAAACCGATACCACCGAGGTGAACGTTTGTTAGTAAGGCACAACTTAAGTTTGGTGTACATATTTATTTAAGTTGTTCATGCACAATTTAATATTTCTGTTACCAGTGGTGGTGAAGTTAATTTTCGAGACTTTATTAGATTAACAACTTGTGTGAATTGTAACATTACACTATACATATTCACTTTGTTTCTTCTCTGTTTCCCCCCCCCCCCCCTCCCCCTTTAAATGGGACAGTGGCGGAGCCAGGAAAGGGAGTTATAAAAAAATTACACTAAACCCTCATAATTTTGAAAATTTTGCACTAGTAAAAAAAAAAAAAATTGTTCAAACCAACCCCCCTTAAGCCCTTCCTAGCTACGCCTCTGAAATGGGACAAGAATTAGATAAAAATGAGAATAAAATGAGAATTTTGTGTAGAAAAAGTAAATTCTGACAATATTCATTTAACGGTAGTGCAGGAGTGGAGGCGGTAACGACAGATTGCAAAGCTAGTAAGGTGGTTGTAAAGGGAAAGGAGGCCGACCCAATAAAAGTAGCAGAGAGGATTCAAAAGAAAACTGGCCGAAAAGTCGAGATTATATCACCATTACCAAAACCACCGGAGCCCGAAAACAAGGAAGAAAATAAAGAACCTCCCAAAGAAGAGAAGAAAGATGAGGTACTACATTTTAAACTTTATATTCATTGGGCAATATCTGATATTTGAACAAATAAAATCAACCTCGTGCTTATCTATTTTGGCAATCCAGTCCATAAAGTCTAATTTTCAAGTGCATTATTGGTCAATTCAAAATGACAAAGGTAAGCACAGCAAAATTCTTGGAATTAAATTTGTCTCTGTAGTCCATAATGGCATAGACCTCTAACCGACAATAGTAGGTGAATAAGTAAATAAGTGATGATGAATGAATATGACCCATGTTGTTGAGTAAATAGAAATATTTTTATGGAAGGAGTATAATTTTTTATATTTTAGGTAGAATATCTTCTTAAATCAAATTTAGCTCATTTCTAAAACAACAAATTCTTCAGTCTCTAAATACTTTTTTATTCTTTATTCATTAAGAAATGTGCAAAAACTTCATTTTAACAATTAATTATTAATGTTGTCATATGCTACAATGACCTCAATCTAGGATTAATGTTATTGTCCACCAGGTTTGGCTAAATTCTAATGTCTAGCGCTCTAGACATCAGTCGTGATTCATGCCTAAATTGTAATTGATTGTTGGAGCATTAGCTTAACTCCGCATGACTAGCTTAAAATCCGTATATGTCTCCAGCTTTTTGTTCACATTTTCAAGTTCTAGGGTCTCTTTTGGATAAAAGAAGCCTCTGAATGGCCACTTTTGGATCATTCAGAGGTTTTATTAAGCTCAAACAAACAGACCCTTAGTCATCATTACAGAAGCGTTGATTTCAAAATGAATCCAAATCACATGAAGGACATTGGAATTACACCAAATCTTATGGATTTAAAAGTGGAATTAAGCTCTTAAACGTTGATCATGATTATTGTTGAAAAATGATTTGGGAAGGGGTGGGGATATTGGGAATTAAGTCTGTTATGTCAGAGCAACTTGTGAGGACTGGACTGCAACCATAAACATTTACTCTGACAATGAAAGAGGAGTAACAAGAAAATAGTCCCCCCCCCCCCCCCCCCCAACCCTGTTTGGCACAATTAACAAGGAAAATAATGAAAAGAAAAATTAAATAACAGTGTGTGTGTGTGTGTGTGTGTGTGTGACAATTCATTGCATTGTGTTAAGTGTTTTGACCCCACAATTTCCCAGAGATGTAGGCAATTGCCTGTGTAATATTGAGGGCCTAATCAATCTGATCCATCAGCTGGGCCCATAATAATAACACAACAAATCATCATCATTTCTATCTACATAATTTTGGACTTGTTCATGTTGTCTCCATTTTTGGGGGCCCAATATCTTCTCATATTTTGTATCCATGTTATTTTTAGGGTCTCTGTATCCATGAAATGTGGCCCGACACTTTCTTGGTCCCAGCGTGTAGTGAGAGCTTTTGTAGTACCATTGTGACCTTTTTTTAATGTAATGTGGATTAACTCGAAGTTACTTCAATGAGTAGGTTGTTGGTAATTCCTTAAACTAGCCCATTTCGTGTAACTTTGTGATAAAATGTTAGATAAGTCATGCAACCGTGCCAATGAAAAAGGATGGAATGGTGAAAATATGATTAATGGTTTGTAAATGAAGGTTGAATTGCTAATATAGTTTGTGGGACTTCTGTTTTGGTCAAAAGATGATTGATTTTTGATATTAGATGATGGCGAGTTTTATTGATAGTAAGCTAATGTGCTTTGGCAGCCTCCTCCGGTTATACAAGTAGTATTGAAAATTTCAATGCATTGTGATGCATGCGCTCAAGGTCTCCAAAGGCGAATCCGTAAGATCCAAGGTAATTAAATCCTCTCTCTAATAAAATGTAGAAACAAGTTCAATGATGGATAACAATGCATTGAATTTGTTACTGCAGGGGTAGAATCAGTAACAACGGAGCTGGGAAATGATCAAGTGGTAGTGAAAGGTGTACTAGATCCTCAAAAGCTAGTTGAGGATGTGTACAAGAGAACAAGAAAGCAAGCCACCATTGTCGTAAAGGAAGAAGAAAAGAAGGAAGAAGAGAAGAAAGAGGAGAAGAAGGAAGAAGTTAAAGAAGGGGAAGAAGCAAAGACGGAGGAGGAGGAGACCAAATTAGAGATCAAAAAGAGTGAAAATTGGCCTCCAAAGTACTACATGGAGTATGCTTACCCT
This sequence comes from Campanula takesimana, assembly GCA_026119855.1. Classification (NCBI taxonomy): domain Eukaryota; kingdom Viridiplantae; phylum Streptophyta; class Magnoliopsida; order Asterales; family Campanulaceae; genus Campanula; species Campanula takesimana. The sequence goes on along the minus strand of JAOWBW010000136.1, from coordinate 636,803 downwards.
CCTCAAATGTTCAGCGATGAGAACCCTAATGCTTGTTCCGTTATGTAACCATTTCTTTTTTTGGTCTCAAAAAGTGCGTCGCGCTTGTTTATTATGATCTATGAATTTTTCCGTGTACTTAATGTGCAATAAGATACCGGTGATTGGGGCATCAAAAATTTATCAGTGGTGTTGTTAGTGTTTTAGATTGGTAAGATCATGAGATATGTAATATGTACATTGTCAAAGGCTGAATTAATCTAAGAATCGTTTGGTTTTTCGAGTACTTTTAGAGGAGCACTTGTCTAATTTTTATGTGAGATGGAGTTGGAGATGGAAATCAACATCAAAACTTGAGATGGAGAAGATTTTTTTAGCATCACTGGACACTAGTTTAACTTTGATTGGATATGGAGATGGAGATGGAAATCGACATGAAAAACGAGTTGGTTTTGGGGGAAACTAGTTCCTCCATAAGTTATAAAAAGTCATGTTTTTTAAACCCTTCTTAAACCTTAAAAGGCCCAAACCCTAAACTTTAACCCCTATAAAAACATGACTTTTTATAATTTATTGAAAAACTAGTTTCCCCCAAAATTTTCTCACGAAGAATTAATAGGCACTATAAGTGGTGGGAAATGGTTTTTCCTAGTGGCATGAAGCTAATCGTTCACAAAATAAGCATAATGGTGTCAAGTACCAAAAAGCGACGGGTCTTTGAGGTGAAGAAGATATTCCAAAACAATTTTTAGCGCGGCTCGACATGCGTGATGCACTGGCTATGGAGATGGAGATGGAGATGGATGGAGAAAAATGGTAAAAGAAGATGTGGATGGGAATATATATATATATATATGTTTTATGTTACTAGTTGGAGAATAATCTGAATACAAGGACAATGTTCTCTAGGCATTAGGTTCTTTAGAATATTTGTGCTGTGCCCACACACATTTGTGCGTGTATATATATATATATTATTTTTATATATACATATTATGTATGTATATATAATGATAGACACTTGTGTGTAAAAGAAATGTAGTTTGGTAATTGGTCCATAACTAAGTATGTGATTCACGGCTTTAGATTCCTCCTTGAATTTAGCCTCAACAAATCTATCAAACTCAGATTGTGATATTGACCCTGTGTATGAGTGGAGATTTTTGAGGTCCATTCCTGGACTCTCACTATGTGAATGTGAGTATATAAGTTGGTGCTATCAGTGGTGTAAAATTGACTTAAAATGATTGGTAAAGTAAAATCATTGATTTACCAATAACAATTTTTATAATTTAATTGTGATCGACACCAATGCATGGTCAAAGTGTTGACCATAAAAATAAAAAGTCAAAGCTTTCCGGAGCAACAAAAGTGATCTTGAGTATCTATCAAAATACAAGGATCAGACCAGACCACTGCAATACCAGATCCTGCTTCGTTTAACTTTATAGCCAATATTGAAACCTTATTCAAACTCCTCGATACACCAACAAGGAAACACAATTGACGCATTAATGTTCATTAAACGTTTCCATTACCTTCAAAAGTTCTGCAAGAGACTTTCTCAACTTCATCCCATCCATTTTTGTTCACATCTTTTACCTATGAGTACGTCTATAAATTACACAAAACCATCCCAACCATAAGCGCAGCGCAGTTTTCACTTCTCCTTTTGTTACCTCTGTATGGACTTGTAGAGTACCACAGTCACGTACTTTGACAAAAACCGGTGAGTGGAGCCAAGTGCAACCACAGAAGGGCTACTCCGACCTTTCTGCATATAGAGGTGGTTGAGCACCACGTGGGCAGGCCTTGAAGCGGGTGGTGGAATCTCCATGTGGGCTGCAGGAGCATTCAACAGAGTCAAATTTAGATGTGGTGGGACCAATGGCGGCTCCTTTGCATAGTCCTCTGCACCTAGTTGCATGTTGTTGTAGCTTGAATCTGGGGACTGAGGAGGCTCGAACCCAGATATGCTTTCAATGTCTTCTGGAACATATTCCTGCATCGATTAAAGTCTTAACATAAAGATTCAAGGTATGACCATGGGCTGGAGAAAACAAGAATTGCACTCGTATTTCATTAGTCCATTTTCTAACAGTTTGATATACTCCCTCCGTCCCAGAAAGTTAGTCACACTCTTTGTTAACTTTAGTCAACTTTGACCAATTATTTAGGTTAATGTTAACTATCCTCATGAAATCTAAAATTTGTTATTGATACAAGTATTTACAATTGTGCATCAATGACAAGCTCTAGACTTCCATTAGGATAGTTGAAACTAATCTAAATTATTGCTCAATTTGATTCAGCAAAAAAAGTGGGACTAACTTTCCAAGACCGGGGGGGGGGGGGGGGGGGGGGGAGAGTGTACCAGTACATTGATGCTATAGATTGTAAGCATAGCATCCAAACCTCACAACCGTATCCCAACTTTTCTTTTCTAATACTGATGCCAGTTTCAAATCAGAAATATTTGAAAGTTGTATGACCATCTTCTTGGGATATTCCAGAAATTAAAATGTGCCTAACCAGATGTATCTAAGAAGAGAAATTAGATCAATACTCCACTCATGCCATATTAAATTATGGGGAGAACTCCGTTTTTGTCCATCGTACTTTGGGTCGTGTTTCACTTTTACCATCAAACTTTATTTTTTTCATTTTTACCATCGTACTACAAACAATGGTGTCATTTTAAACCAAATTCGATATTTTATACCCAAATTTGTTTCAATTTTACCATCGTACTACAAACAATGGTGTCATTTTACACCCAAATTTGGTATGAAATGACACCATTGTTTGTAGTACGATGGTAAAAATGAAAAAAATAAAGTTCGATGGTAAAAGTGAAACACGACCCAAAGTACGATGGACCAAAACGGAGTTTTCCCTAAATTATAAGACTAACTAAAAAACTAGAAGCAAAATAAACCTACAACGGTTTCTGATGTTTAGTGAATCTGATAAACTGTGTATGTGTGCGGGTGAGAGAGAGGGACTAGTGCTTAAAGATCCAACCCAAATATAGGTTGTTGCAGTTTCAAGTCTCGGTTCATTGCAAAAGGATTGTGAAGTTGATGGCTACCTGAGACCTAGAGAAAGTGTAGATGAGAAAATGAAAGGGAGTATAAACTCGAGCCTCAGTAACTCACTCCAATGCTTAGTTAGCAAGATTTGAATAGTTAGCTTAAGAACTCGTGTAAGATCAAGTTAACTGAATAAATCAAAGCTCCAGATAAAACAAAATGGTCAAGTCCAAGGGAAGTTGATTCAAGTAATACGAGAGTGCTAGCCCATGAATTAGCAGCAGATTGTACAAGGAGAAAGAAAGCATCAGTGCAGCATTACTGAGGTGTGCGTGAAAGAAATTAGGATAAGACAAAGTCGCTGGGTATTTCTGAAAATGATCAGAGGTGTGTTTCATACTTTCATGCATTTTACATGCTTTCGGCCTATCATAAAACTGCATGCTTACAGACAATGATCTATAAGCGATTTCTTTCACTCGAGGACAAGTAGCATTCTTATAAACATATGATCACCCGAAACTTTAACAAGCGAAAACCCTGGGTTTGGAGTCATTAAACTCAGTCATGACCCCCCCCCCCCCCCAAGTCAAAATTACGTGAAGCCCGCACACACTCAACTCAATTCAACATTTGTTTGGATAGCCAAAATCAATCCTTGTTACGAGTCCAGGTCAAGATTGTTAATTGAACAGCTATAGATCATATCCTTCTGAATTACAATGTAAGCTTTCTTCGTTACCTGCATCTAGAATTTCTGCTGATACAAGTGTTAATCACTCCACCTAAGTAATCATAGATCTAGGTTGTATGTGCAAACCAAGGCTTAAGGGGTTGGCAGCAGATGAAGAGCAATGAAAATTGGTCAATTACTATGATGTATGAGAACTAATGAGGAAGAAACCATAAACCAGAATACCCACTGAAGCACTTCCAACACTGACGTAACATTACCAAATTCATGCATCAATTCAAATTCCAAGTCCAAACATGTGAGCAACAATATTAGATATGTGTTTAATGTGTTTCAAATATCCAGAAATGACATCATAATCAATGTTTCTTTATTCAAACTTTTATAGTTTTCAACGGATCACCATCAGATGTACACAAAAAGAGCTGAGAAAGCCGCCACTTCTAAAGTTGATGCAATCATTCCATGTCAAATTGAGAATGTGCTATTAAGAGTTCAAAATGAGTAGATTGATCCTGCTCGAATCTCGTAAGATAACCATGCATTGATTTAACTAAGCAATTCGATTGTAACTACCTAATTAAATCCTCGATTCCCCAAATTAACTTCTCTTTTTCGCTGAAATACTAAAAGGTGACAGGAAAGGTGATTATGTGATCACGAAACACTACTCAGTTTCATCCTACTTGCAGAATCAATTTTCGATGAAATTACCTGCAAATCTAAGACATTGTACGCATTGCCTGCTTCATCCTGAGCCCATGGCATGTCAGGGGAATACCTCCACTGTCCGTCTACAATAAATCTGTACTGGTAAACCCCTGAAGGGAGAACTTTCATAATGGTGAAATCTTTCCCCGATCTCTGCAAGGGCTTCCTGGTCAACAGCATTACATAGTTCCAATTTTACACTGCAGTTCCATTTTAACAACTTACAATCAGAAAACTGAGTGGAAAAGACCATGGGATTCACCTTGATTTCCAATTATCCCACGATCCCTCAACGGCGACCTCCTTGCCATCGTAGCTCCAGGTAATCATAGTTGGAATTCCTTGTTCATCAAACATGTCTTCGTACCCTGACGAATTGTGCATCCATGAATTGCTTGGGTTCATCTCATCAGGCCTTTGCAAGGGGGCTACTGGTACCTGTAACGACCCAAACTTTCATATAATAAATAATATCCATAAACCATGGGAAATCTCAAACGACAATCATAATTCAAATACAACGGTCAAAACAACGGCTAGTATAATCTAACCATAATTCAAAATAGTGCGGAAGCGTAACTAACGTTTAGATTCTAACGGCTAGTACATCCCACTAGCTCAACATAAAAACATAAAAGTATCTAAAAACCCTTCAACTTGACCATCGACTGCCCTTCCTTGCAATCCCTCTTGGTCCTTAATCCTTACCTGGGAAAATAATATAAGAAGGGGTGAGCGAACAATGCTCAGTAAGTTCATACGGGATCTCTCCGGGTACTAAGGAGAGATGACCGAAAGAACGGAGCCAACATAATATTTTCGATGAAAGGCTAAAATCAATAATCTTAACTGTACATATATACGAAAGCACAGTTATTAAGTTCAAGAAGTTATGGCCCTAATACAGGTCCGTCAATTCCATAGTTACATTCATCACCTTTTCAGGGTGTTACACCTTTTCAGGGTGTCGAGGGACCTTACACCTTCTCACGGTGCTCCCTCTTAAGTTCGATCATGATCATTAAGCCACTTCATCAAGTAGCGTTGCGTCTAATTCTTTTCTCTCAAATTAGACTATCTTAATTAGCCCTTTTCAATCAGACTAATTCTAGCTAAGCCCTTTTCTATCAGACTAAGCTAACTATACCCGTTTCTTTTAGATATAGCAATGTTCCACAAAGCATTCTAGGTACAAGAATACTTAAAGCAAATTCAATTCTCTTTGATACCCTATGAACAACACATATCATGGGTAAGATAGTTCAAAAGACGTTCGAGTCATAAGAGTTCAAATGCTACGGCCATAAGTAGCTACACTTGAAAGAATAAAAGGGATCCTATTTCAAAGGATGATATTCGAATACTTTAAGGAACGTAATCCCTTACCTTAGCCTTGCAGTCTTCACTTAGCAATTTCACGTGCAAAATCTACAAACACGCAAATACGGCTTTCTTAGGAACATAAATTACTTTAATTCTTCGTCCCCAATATACTTTATTTTACTTTCTTCACTTTTCGAGTTCATCATCCTAAACTCTTTGTTAGGGTTCGTTCTACCCATTATTTGTGTTCCCAAAATACCCCTTTCGGATTACCAAAATACCCTTAAGGTTACATGGTTTCTATTCTTCATTAAAACACTTTAGGTTCCATTATTCCAACCCAAAACACTATTCACAGCCTACTAAATTCCAGATTACTATTCACTGCGTCAATTACTATTCACAGGTTATATAATTCAGATTACTATTCACAGTGCGATATTACTATTCACAGCAAAATTTCCAGATTACTATTCATGCGTAAATCTACTATTCACAGCTTATACATCTCAGTTTACTATTCCCAGATTATTGTTCATTGTAGTTCATCACTAGTACCTTGATTCCAATCCTAATACACACACACATACATACATAATACACACACACAACGCATCACACGCACACGCACACACACCCAGCAATACACCCATTCCCATCGCATCACACACGCACACACACACACACACACACACCCAACCGCACACACACACACCTGCTGCACACCCATACACACACACTGTGCACGTCACCCACACACACACAGTCACAATATTCATATTATTTTTCTTATTCCCAAACCCTAATTTCATACTTTAACTCCCTAGGGTTCTTGCTGCGATTTTCTAGGATGAAGAAGAAGGTTAGGTTTTAGGTTTTCCATTCCATATTCATCTTTGACTAGGTGAATTGAGTAGGGAAATCAACTTAGGGATTATAGCTTTACCTTGGTCGATCTTCTCTCTTCTCTTCTTCCTCTTTTCCGGTCTCTCTCCCTCTCGGCAAGTCCAGCGCCGCTCTCTCTCTCAATCTTCCCGTTCTTTGATTTCTTTTGTGGTAGAAACTGTCATTCTAGGGTTTTAATGAGGGAGTATTTATACTAATAGGGTTTCTCAAATCCCTAACTCAAAAGGATTCCTAATTAGTATTGGGTTTTGACTAACTTGGGCCTCACATTATAATTAAATTCTTACTCTAATTATTTAAGCCCAATTATAATTTAAAGGATTTTCATAAAATAAAATTAAAAAAAAAAACAATATAGCCAAGGGCCGGATATTACATTCTTTCCTCCTTAAAAGAGTTTGGTCCACCAAACTAAACGTACCTTAATCAGGAAAATAGCGCGGGGTATGCTTCTCGCATCTCGCTCTCGAGCTCCCACGTAGCTTCTCTTTCTGTATGATTGCTCCACTGCACCTTCACATAAGGAATCACCCTTTTCCTCAAGATTTGATCCTTCCGATCTACAATCTTTATGGGTTCCTCGTCGTAGCTCAAATCAGCACGAACCCTTAGTTGTTTATACTCGATCACATGACTCGGATCAGGGATATACTTCCTTAGCATCGACACATGAAATACGTTGTGCACTCCAGCTAACACAGGCGGTAAAGCTAACTTGTAAGCTACCATCCCAACTCTTTCCAAAATTTCAAATGGTCCGACGTACCTCGGGCTTAACTTCCCTCGAATACCGAACCTCATAACTCCCTTTGTTGGCGATATCTTCAGGAATACATGATCGCCCAGTTGAAATTCCAAATCACGTCTCCGACGATCGGCATACGACTTCTGTCGACTTTGTGCGGTCAACAACCACTTCCGAATTTGTTGCACTTTATCCGCGGTCACTTGAACAAGTTCCGGTCCAGTTAGTTTCCTCTCACCGACTTCATCCCAGCAAGTTGGCGATCTACACTTTCTCCCATATAATGCCTCGTACGGAGCCATACCGATACTAGCATGATAACTATTGTTATACGCAAATTCTACTAGCGTCAAATGTTCATCCCATGTCCCTTGCCAATCTAATGAAGTAGCTCTCAGCATATCTTCTAGCGTCTGAATAGTCCTTTCTGACTGTCCATCCGTCTGTGGGTGAAAAGCGGTACTCATTGCCAACTCCGTACCCAGTGCTTGTTGTAGACTCTTCCAGAATTTTGATGTAAACCTTGCATCTCGATCAGATACTATCGAAACAGGTATCCCATGCAGTCTCACAATTTCATCAATGTATAATTTGGCCAATTTCTCTAACGAATCATTTACCTTAATTGCTAGAAAGTGAGCCGACTTCGTAAGCCTATCCACAATAACCCAAATTGCATTATAGCCCTTCAACGTCTTTGGTAATCCCACCACCAGATCCATAGCTATATGTTCCCACTTCCACTCTGGAATAGGTAATGACTGTAGCAATCCTGCCGGTCTCTGATGTTCACTTTTCACTTGTTGACACACTAAACACTTTGATACAAACTCGGCTACATCTCCCTTCATGTTGTTCCACCAGAACGACTCTCTTAAGTTCCTATACATCTTCGTACTTCCAGGATGTACGGAAAATCTCGAACAATGAGCCTCCTTTAAGATTTCCCTCTTGATGTCGTCCTTGTCCGGCACACATATTCTAGATTGGTACCTCAGAATCCCATCTTCTCCCATACGAAAATCCTTTGCCTTCCCTTTAGCGATGCTCTCATGTATTTTCATTAATTCTTCATCAGTTCCTTGGGCTTCTTTAATCCTATCCATAAGCGTTGGCTGAACGCTCATTTGAGCCAGATAACCCTTAACTTGCACTTCCATGCCAGAAATCTCTATGCGGTTCCATGCACTTTCCTCCTTAGAAATCAATGTCGCTAGTGTCCCACGATTCTTCCTACTCAGTGCATCCGCCACCTTATTGGCTTTCCCAGGGTGGTACAAAATTGTGCAGTCATAGTCTTTCAATAACTCCAACCATCTTCTCTGTCTCATATTAAGCTCCTTCTGGGTGAATATATATTTAAGGCTCTTATGATCCGTATAAATCTGGCATGTCACCCCATACAAGTAGTGCCTCCATATTTTCAAAGCAAACACCACTGCAGCTAATTCTAGATCATGGGTTGGGTAATTCTTCTCATGGTTCTTTAATTGCCTAGATGCATAAGCTATAACCTTCTCATTTTGCATCAGCACGCAACCCAATCCCTTCAGTGAAGCATCACTATAAATAACGAATCCGTCCGATCCAGATGGTAAAGCAAGGACTGGTGCGGACACCAATCGTCGCTTCAATTCCTCAAAACTCTTTTCACAGTCCTCCGACCAAACAAACTTTGCTCCTTTCTGAGTTAACTTCGTCAATGGCACTGACAACTTCGAAAAGCCTTCTACGAACCTCCGATAATAGCCAGCTAGACCTAAGAAACTTCTGATCTCACTTACCGAAGTTGGTCTCTCCCAATCCACAATAGCTTCTATCTTTGTCGGATCTACGGCAATCCCGTCTTTTGACACTACATGCCCTAAGAATGCCACCTTTTCCAACCAAAATTCACATTTCTTGAATTTAGCATATAGCTTCTGTTCTCTTAAGATCTGCAGTACTAGCTTCAAATGTTCCTCATGGTCTTCCTTGGTTTTCGAATATACCAAAATGTCATCAATGAACACAATCACGCACTTATCTAAGAACTCTTGGAATATTCTATTCATAAGCTCCATGAATGCTGCCGGTGCGTTAGTTAACCCAAACGGCATCACTACGAACTCATAATGCCCATACCTCGTTCTAAAGGCCGTCTTAGATATATCTTCCTTCTTTACTCTTAATTGATGGTACCCAGACCTCAAATCTATCTTTGAAAAGTAGCACGCTCCACGCAGCTGATCGAACAAGTCATCTATTCGAGGCAACGGGTATTGGTTCCTTACTGTCACACGGTTCAGTTCACGATAGTCGATACACAACCTCATCGATCCATCCTTCTTTTTCACAAACAGTACCGGTGCACCCCATGGTGATACACTCGGCCTAATCAACCCTTTATCCAATAATTCTTGCAATTGCTCCTTCAATTCCTTCAATTCTGCCGGAGCCATTCTATAAGGTGCCTTCGATATTGGTGTAGTCTCTGGTACCAAATCGATAGAAAATTCTACTTCCCTTGCAGGCGGTATCCCTGGCAAATCTTCCGGGAACACATCCTTGAATTCCTTGACCACCGAAAGCGTTTCGATCGTTACTTCCTTCTGGTCCGTAGTACTTACGTATGCCAGAAATCCTTCACTCCCTTTCCTCAATAGCTTGCGAGCCTTCATCACAGATATAAGGTTCGATCGGTTTCTACATTTCGTCCCTCGGAAGCAACACTCTTCTCCCGATGGCAGTCTAACGTGAACTTCTTTCTTAAAGCAATCTACGTATGCATGGTGTGCAGCTAACCAATCCATTCCTAAGATCACGTCGAACTCCTCAATCTCCAAGCTAATGAGATCAACTTCAAATTTTGTTCCGCCCAATTCTAAGGGACAATTCTTATATACCGATGTAATAGGGATTGAATCCTTAGTTAAGGTATCTACTACTAAAGAGTTTTCTAATGCCTCAGGGATCAATTTCATTTTCTTAGCTAAGCAAGTACTTATTACAGAATGCGTAGCACCAGTATCAATCAATGCACGAACATTACGAGAGTATAATTGGATCGTACCTGCCACGAGATCATTTGTGGCTCTCGCATCTTTAGCTGTCATGGTGAATATGCGCCCATTACCTCCGCCTTTTCCCCTGTTGTCATTCTTTGCTCCTTGAGTCTTGGCATCCTTCTTGGGTTCCAGACATTTCCAGTGTGGATGCCCCACCTTGTCACAGTTGTAACACTTCCTTTCTTTATACCAGCATTCTTCAGTCTTATGCTTCCCATCGCACACTTGGCACTTTTCATTAGAACCCTGTCCTTTAGTGTCAACTCCCTTGCCATCCCTACGGTTTCCTTGACCTCTATTCGGGTGCTTATTAGCAGCATTATTCTTCTCGCGGTCATCGGTAGCTTTACGCTTATTGCCATCCTCACGGTTCCAGCTTCCTTTGGTGGACTCTTTGTCAGTCGATTTCTTCTTCTCCTCCTTTTTGTTACGGTAACTTTCTGCTTCTGTTTCCACAATTCTTGCTCTGTCTAACACCTGATCATATGTAGGTAGCATCAGTGGAGTGATTCGATAACGGATCCGGTCGCTCAGTCCAAACTCGAACTTGCGGGCCTTCTGTTCTTCATTGTCGAAGAATGCAGGGGCAAACTCCAACAACTCAGTGAATTTCTCACAATAGTCATCCACCGACATCTTGCCTTGCACCAGTGTCATAAATTCTGCCACTCGAGCATTGCGGGTACTCATTGGGTAATACTTCTCATAAAACACTCGTTTGAATCTATCCCATGTGAATTCAGCATCTCCACGCGCGATAGCAGCTCTTTTCTCAGCCTCCCACCACTTTAAGGCCTGCCCTTTCAGCATAAAAGTGGCAAACACCACCTTTCTCTCGGTTGTACATTCCAGAGTCTCAAATATCTTTTCCATGTCCTTTACCCAGTCCTCGGGCTTCTCCTTATTTGTACCAGAGAATGACTCTGGGTTTCTCTTTTGGAATACTTCCAACGGATCTCTCAAGGGAACTTGTGGAGCCTGTTGCTGCGGTTGAGCTAGAGTCGCCATAACTTGACCAATCCCAGCCACGGTTTGGTTCAAAGTTTGCAGCAGATTTACCATATTAGGGTCAACTTGACCGCTGTTGTTTCCAGCGTTGTTAGCGTTCCTCCTGTTACCCCTTCCAGACATCTGGTTAAGATTACACTCTCGTTAGTATTAGGGGTAAACACTAACATTCATCCTACACAAGCATTGCTACTATGCTAAATACTTTTATAAAAGGCCGTCCCCAAGGACGAAAATTTCTCATAGGATCAATTTACTAGATCTCTAGTCATTTCATTTAATAGTTTTTCTTAAAGGAAGTCATTTCACTAGACTTTTACTTACTAATCATAGGTCGATTTACTAGACCCGCTCATCTTTATACTTAACCGTTTCAATAGGTTATTCTCCATTCTTGTTTTGATCAATTCCATAGATCGGTATTTACTTTACATGACCGCTTCAATAAGCCATTTATATTCTTACTCTTGACCGTTTCAATAGGTCCCTTGTTTCGATCATTTTTACTAGACCAAAACTTATTTCACTTGGCTGTTTCAATAAGCCCATTATGGTCTTTTCATTTGACCAATACTTCTTTGTTCTAACGAGTTCACATATCATGAAATTTAAGAACCACATTATTAACAACACCATTTGCTAAAATAACTCATAAACTTTATTAAGAGGGTCTTTCTAAGAATAAAGAATCAAAAACAAAAGTTTCTAGCATACTTTAAACTAGAACTAACTATCTTTACTATGGAACGAATAAAGTAACTAAAATATAACCCTACGCCTTATTTTTTAATCATGGTTGACTTTCCTAGGTCTTCCCCTAGGTCTTCCACTCGGTGCTCTGGGTGCCTTCCTTGAGCCTCTTGGCCTTCCCCTTGGCCTACGAACCGGTATTTCTTCCAGTTCTTCTTCATCTTCAATTACGATAGGGGCGGCTTCACTGCCTTCCACGATAATATCAATTTCCACTGGTTCCTCTACAGCTTCTGCTTCAGCCACCACGTTCTCTTCTATTGGGGCTGCAATGACTGGGGGGTTTCCTTGATTGGGGTTTGCATTCACTTGTTCCCTTAGCTGCTTTAACTCATCAAAATACACCCATGCTTGTTCCCTCACTCTGTCAGTGTACTCTTCATTTTCAATCAACTTTCTTCGAGTCTCTTCTAGTTCTGTCTTAACTTCCTTAAGTGCATTGTGAGCAAACAACAGCCTTCCCATGACGTTCTTCGCCCTTGCTCTTTCTTTTTCTATCTTCTTCAACAATCCCTTAGTTCCTCGAGCATATCTCTGAATCAATCTCTTCCTCAGGATGCTATGTTTGTCCATTTCCTACAATTAGACCAAAATCATCATTAGTATCACATACTTAGAGTTTATATAATAATCGTCCTTAAACACATGAAGAATGAGGCTTCAAAAGAACTTTTATCTTAGGGTCTTTCCCAAAATAGTAAGTTTCCTTATTTGGAAATTTCCCCCAAATTAGAAGGTTTCCTAAATTAGAAAGTTTCCTTAAATAACTAGCTTGATTTCAAGCAGCCCTAGTTCCTCTTAGAGAGCCCAAATCAAACCTATTCAATATCAGAGTTCCTATCCCTTAAGTTCTAATCCCATAGCTCTGATACCAACTGTAACGACCCAAACTTTCATATAATAAATAATATCCATAAACCATGGGAAATCTCAAACGACAATCATAATTCAAATACAACGGTCAAAACAACGGCTAGTATAATCTAACCATAATTCAAAATAGTGCGGAAGCGTAACTAACGTTTAGATTCTAACGGCTAGTACATCCCACTAGCTCAACATAAAAACATAAAAGTATCTAAAAACCCTTCAACTTGACCATCGACTGCCCTTCCTTGCAATCCCTCTTGGTCCTTAATCCTTACCTGGGAAAATAATATAAGAAGGGGTGAGCGAACAATGCTCAGTAAGTTCATACGGGATCTCTCCGGGTACTAAGGAGAGATGACCGAAAGAACGGAGCCAACATAATATTTTCGATGAAAGGCTAAAATCAATAATCTTAACTGTACATATATACGAAAGCACAGTTATTAAGTTCAAGAAGTTATGGCCCTAATACAGGTCCGTCAATTCCATAGTTACATTCATCACCTTTTCAGGGTGTTACACCTTTTCAGGGTGTCGAGGGACCTTACACCTTCTCACGGTGCTCCCTCTTAAGTTCGATCATGATCATTAAGCCACTTCATCAAGTAGCGTTGCGTCTAATTCTTTTCTCTCAAATTAGACTATCTTAATTAGCCCTTTTCAATCAGACTAATTCTAGCTAAGCCCTTTTCTATCAGACTAAGCTAACTATACCCGTTTCTTTTAGATATAGCAATGTTCCACAAAGCATTCTAGGTACAAGAATACTTAAAGCAAATTCAATTCTCTTTGATACCCTATGAACAACACATATCATGGGTAAGATAGTTCAAAAGACGTTCGAGTCATAAGAGTTCAAATGCTACGGCCATAAGTAGCTACACTTGAAAGAATAAAAGGGATCCTATTTCAAAGGATGATATTCGAATACTTTAAGGAACGTAATCCCTTACCTTAGCCTTGCAGTCTTCACTTAGCAATTTCACGTGCAAAATCTACAAACACGCAAATACGGCTTTCTTAGGAACATAAATTACTTTAATTCTTCGTCCCCAATATACTTTATTTTACTTTCTTCACTTTTCGAGTTCATCATCCTAAACTCTTTGTTAGGGTTCGTTCTACCCATTATTTGTGTTCCCAAAATACCCCTTTCGGATTACCAAAATACCCTTAAGGTTACATGGTTTCTATTCTTCATTAAAACACTTTAGGTTCCATTATTCCAACCCAAAACACTATTCACAGCCTACTAAATTCCAGATTACTATTCACTGCGTCAATTACTATTCACAGGTTATATAATTCAGATTACTATTCACAGTGCGATATTACTATTCACAGCAAAATTTCCAGATTACTATTCATGCGTAAATCTACTATTCACAGCTTATACATCTCAGTTTACTATTCCCAGATTATTGTTCATTGTAGTTCATCACTAGTACCTTGATTCCAATCCTAATACACACACACATACATACATAATACACACACACAACGCATCACACGCACACGCACACACACCCAGCAATACACCCATTCCCATCGCATCACACACGCACACACACACACACACACACACCCAACCGCACACACACACACCTGCTGCACACCCATACACACACACTGTGCACGTCACCCACACACACACAGTCACAATATTCATATTATTTTTCTTATTCCCAAACCCTAATTTCATACTTTAACTCCCTAGGGTTCTTGCTGCGATTTTCTAGGATGAAGAAGAAGGTTAGGTTTTAGGTTTTCCATTCCATATTCATCTTTGACTAGGTGAATTGAGTAGGGAAATCAACTTAGGGATTATAGCTTTACCTTGGTCGATCTTCTCTCTTCTCTTCTTCCTCTTTTCCGGTCTCTCTCCCTCTCGGCAAGTCCAGCGCCGCTCTCTCTCTCAATCTTCCCGTTCTTTGATTTCTTTTGTGGTAGAAACTGTCATTCTAGGGTTTTAATGAGGGAGTATTTATACTAATAGGGTTTCTCAAATCCCTAACTCAAAAGGATTCCTAATTAGTATTGGGTTTTGACTAACTTGGGCCTCACATTATAATTAAATTCTTACTCTAATTATTTAAGCCCAATTATAATTTAAAGGATTTTCATAAAATAAAATTAAAAAAAAAAACAATATAGCCAAGGGCCGGATATTACAGTACCTGTAGAGGGAAAAATACAAGAAATAAGGAATCAAAATGTTCTGTCTGAGCACTTGTTCAGCAAACGAAATTCCGCTGTAGGTCTGTATGTGTGCAGTTGACATGGTTGTATATGATTGACTCAAACCAAACAGAGTGTGCGAAGATTTAGAAAAATATACATAACAAGACTTTTATGTCCCCTTTCTCATTCAACCTATCATTGTGGAGATTAACACGAGACTAAATATTGACAAGCACCGAACATGGCAACCTCCAGAATTGAAAGACACACTATATAAGCATATGAAGCGTACATCAATATAAATACTTTTAAGAGACCCGCAATTAATTTCAGATCTTTTCTAGCATATCTAGATTTGATAAATAAAGAGAACTTTGAGGGAGTCTGAAAGATTAAATGACCTTCAGCTAATCAAATCCTCTATCGTTTCCAAAAGAATCGACATGTCTCACAATGTGTCTAAGTAGAGTGTTTGACGCAGATATTTCATTGAATTAAAGATAAACCGCTTTGAATTTCTTGGAGGTATTAAAGTATTACTCCCTCCATCCCAAAATGATCATTACACTTTTTTCGACGTTATTACCAAGGAACTTTGAGCAATGATTTTAGGTTGATTTAATTATCCTAATGAAAATCTAAAACTTGTTATTGATAGTTTCGTTGATGGTGTGTCAATAACAAGTTTTAGATTTTCACTGGTACAAATGAGTCAACCTAAATTTATTGCTCAAAGATCCTTCGTAGTAATGACGAAAAAAGTGTGAAGATCATTTTGGGACAGAGGGAGTACTTCAGTTTCAGAGAACAGCTCAACACAACTGCCTTTGTCCCAATTACTCAGTGTAAGCAGCAAGAATCACTTTCCGATATTCAACTCGGTCCAGTGCAAGGTCACCATATAAATCATACACAATCATATCCATTCTATTGTTGATGTCCATGATAGTCATGGTTTTGATAGTCTTGGTTTCCCCTAAGTCTAGCCTATCAGTTGATATTGATAGTTTGACACTAACAAACTTCTGAATGTGTGCACGAGGCAGTCTATATTGTATATGTCCAAACCATGTTAAAGAGATATTTTCCCATTTTGTTAACAATGCTGCAACTTTTGGCACCTAATAATTTTTTTCACTACAAATTCCCCTACCTGTGTCCCAAAATGGATGTCCAAAAAAATACAACTTAGCGGGAACAAGCCTATCACAAGACATCCCAAGGTACAACTTTTCTCATTGCCTCCCATTTTCGCTCACAAGAAAACTAGAATCAGTCTTATCTCTTCCAACAGTAAGTAAAGTTAGTCAACCAAAGACACCAAGTGAGTGCTCCAAGTTGACAAAATAAGATTATTAATCCCTCCGCCAAAAATGAATGTCCAAAAAAAAATTATTTACTCTTGATCAAGAGAAAAGTTGAAAAAAAAAATTGGACATTCATTTTGGGACGGAGGTAGAAGTAAAAAGAGCAAAGGTCATGAAACCTACTGGCAAAAAAATACTTCCAACTCCAACCAATCAAAGCCTGCTGTTGTGCTAGAAGTCTAGAACCTCTTTCATATCAGAACTACCATTGACTAAAGTCCCAGAAAAAACTAAGAGATTTAGGGGTGTATATCACTACTATTTGAGGTAGTTATCCAGCCAACAAAGACTCTTGTATCAATTTACATCATGGCACATGAAGTTCATACGCATATTGTCATGACTGTGGTGACACCCACAAGCGTGCACGATAAAAGCATGATTCTCACTTAGCACATAACAAAAATATACATCCCTGGGATTTGACCGCAACCAAGAAAAAAGTAAAAATTAAATTTACACATCATGTCACATCCATCCATACAAATAATGGCATATCATGATGACCATGACCATGACCAAAACTGTGTGCGGGAAAGCATGGTCCTCAGAAGCATAGTACAACTACAAACTCACCAAGCAAAGTACACAACAGCCAATTTTTACTATGATTTGATGCAGAAGAGTGAAGTTGTAGGAAATTTGAACAGATTTCAAATCTTGAACCTTCAATTACAACTCCCTGTTGTAAATACACCCCCATCAAATATATATAAGTTCAAATTCAGGCCTTAACTTTAAGGTTCCCAAAAATTTTAAGTCAACAGAATCATACCCTTGAGAAAAGGATCTACTTCAAACCACTGATGATTCATAATTGTGTGGAAATTTTGAAATGAAAACCTACGAACTCTTCTAATCTCACAGAGCAGCAGAACCATATAAGGATTTACTATTCTAAATCCCACACAAGAACCAAAAGTTGCAGATCTTCCCAGATCTAAACAATTGTTGCATTGTAAAATATTGAAAATTTCAGCATCAAGAAAACCATTACGAATGGAACCAAGCACTTTCAAAACTTTGTTTATTAAATGAAATCAAAAGGATAAATCTTTTCACACCAAGAAAAAATATTAAATGAAAAAGGAAATGTAATCGAAATTAAAAAAAAAAAAAAAAAAAAAAACTGACCTGGGGAGCGAACATCAATGGTGAGCCAGAAACCCTAGGGCTAGTAGGAGGTGACTGACCCATGAACTCACTATCACCCACATGCGCATTATAGTTAACGTGCGCACCACCCGCATCTAGAGTCGCCATGTCACTACCGGTAGAAGGGCTGCCGCCAACACCACCACCACCTTCGGCGCCAACACCACCCTCCTCTCTACCATTAGTATTGCCCATTAAATTGAGACCCACTCACAAGAACAAAAATCTGAAATAAAAAAAAACTACCAAGAATGTATATAGATTCTCAGGAAAAATATATATATATATATAATCCTAACTCAACCAGCCGACAAAATTAATCTCATAATTATTAAATCAAGATATGGGTTTAGTAGAAAAAACACAGACGGACAGAATTAATCTAAACAGAAGCTCTAAAATTGAAAAGAAATGGAGTGGGATAAAAAAAAGAAGATGTTAAAAAGGAAAAGAGTGGAGTCCCATGAGTTTGGAAAACCCTGGGTCATACTCATAAACGATGGAGTGGCCCAATGATTCTTGATTTAATTGGGTTGGGGAGCCTTGGAGAAGGGAGGAAGTTGTTTGGGAATGATGAAAGGTGAAGTCATCATTTGACAAAACTTACTTTTTTCATTATTTATTTTTGTAGATGCTTTTTACTATAATGCCCCCAATATTTACACATAATACTAATACTAAAGTTATTACTTTCCTTTTTGGTTTGTCTCATACTCCCTCCGGTTCAAAATAACTGTTTTTTTTTTGCATTTGTACAAATCTTAAGAAATGTAATAATTATCATGACTTAGTGACAAAAGTTCCAACTTTACCCCTATTAAGTGGGCAACTTTCTTACATTAATGTCTCACACTAAGATAATTAATAAAAGAGAACAAGTTTCAATGCAAGGATAAGAGAGACATTTAGCTCAAAAGTGACAATTATTTTGGACCAAAATTTTGATTCAAAAGTGACAGTTATTTTGGACCGGAGGGAGTACTAAGTTTCTTAGTTGCTTTATTACATAAAATAGACAATATGACTCACTTGTTATTCTTACAACAAAAACTTTCTATTCACATTCTCTCTCCTACTTTCTCCTACTTTACTTTTCATACTCATAACATTTTTTTTTTTTAATATTTGTGTAAAGTCAAACTAAAAACTTTAGTCAGAGACGGAATGAGTACTAGTATTATGTATTATGTTTGGCACCTTTGCTTACAAATCTTTGCAAGTTAGAAATGATAAATTATACTCCATCTCTCAAATTTATATGGTTACCAATATTTATGTTCCTTAAAGAGACTAAAACTATAACGATTTGAGCTTGAAAGTCCAGTTCTTTACGCCAGCACCACGGACTGTCCTACTACATATAAGTATTTTGGGAACACATAACTTACCACATGTCCACTCAAAAGTCTTTGAACGATATTGATAGTCAATAATACTTAATGGTACTTTAAGTACCACTTCAACTTTTTAAATAATTGTGATGATTATTGTAAATAATTGATTGATTTAGTACAGTTCTTAATTTCTTACAATTTTTATTTCTCTATCATAATTATTTAAAATGTATATACTCCCTCTGTCCCAGCAGAAGTGACATTAATGGTCAAATGACTAAATTTAACCAACAATCTAAATATAATACTCATAATAAAAATTTAAAAAGTGTTATTGTATCACTGTTTATAATATTCTTTGGAGATCCTATAGCATGATTTAGACACCAATACTAATAGAAAAGCGAAACCTAAGGAATAAGAAAATAATGAATTAAACAAAACAATTCCAATTAAGAAAACAAAAGGTTTAAAATAGGGAAGTGAGAAATTAAGTTTCTACTAAGGCCATGTCCAATAAGGTAGTTGAGGAGGGGGTTGAGAGGGATTAAACTAGTTGAGTGTGTGCAATAAGGGGGTTGAGAGGAGGGGGTTGAAGGGGAGGGGTTGAATAAGCTCAATTAGGTTGAAGGATTTTTTGTGGGGCCCGAATAGACACGTGTCGGCTTGGGAGTGGCCAGCACTTGGAGAGTGCAGCTCACATCCCAAGCCGGAGAGTAGCTGCTGCTTTTCCCCCTTTTTTTTTTTTTTCCTTTTTTGTTTCCAGCTTTTTTTTTTCTTTTTTTTCGGAGAGGTTTTTTATCCAAATTTTTTAGCTCAATTATTTCATAGTAAATTATTTTTTTTATAAAAAAATAAATCACCAAAATTTATCATTTTTTTCCCTCTATAAATTGATGTAAGTTTCATTTAATTTGAACACCGAAAAAAAAACCCTCTTTTCTCTTTAAAAATTCCTTAATTATCCTTTTTTTATTAAGTGTGAATTAAAAAAAAATAAAAAAATTCTCAAATTTATAAATAAAAATAATAATAATAATAATTTATTTTTAGTAATAAATTATTATTATTATTTTTTTTTTTAATTATAAAAATAAATATTGTAAATAAAATAAAAAGTGATGGGTATAGAATGATGAGTTGGGAGGAGTTGAATTTTAAACTAAACTAGCTTATTGTGGGAGGGGTTGTTGAGAGTGTAGTTGAATGATTAAGTGGATGGAGAGAGAAGATGAGGTGTCGTGATATTAAGATAGTTGAATATTTTTAGGGGGTTGGATTATTGGACATGGTCTAATGTGAGTCTTGTCCACGAGATAATGACTTGTACAATAGAATCTTAATGCCCTTTGTGTGGTTATGTGTCACCTTCAACATACATAATAATGAATAAATCAGAAAATAAAATTAAAAAAAGATAGAGGAGAAACAGAATTTGGGGCTGAAAAGTAAAAAAGTTGGATTCCTATTGGGTCCAGGATTAATGCATCATATTGTATTTATGTTCCTACAAGTTAGTATGAGTTTCCACTTTCATAATTACTAGCCATTATACTTCCCGATCTAAAATAACTGTCTCTTTTAGCATTTGCACAATTTTTAAGAAATACAATGATTATCATGATTTAATGACAAAAGTATCAAATCTACCCCTACTAACAATTAATAAACCATAACAAGTTTCAATGCAATGGTAACAAGGACATTTAACTCAAAAGTGACAATTATTTTGGACCAAAATTTTAGTCCAAAAGTGACAGTTATTTTGGACCGGAGGGAGTGTTACTTTTTTCACTCCCTCCCAGACTAAACTTTTTAATTTGACTTTACACGTAGATTAAGAAAAAATAAATGTTGTGAGTATGAAAAATAAAGTAGAATAGAGAAAGTGGGTAGAAAGTTTTTGTTGTAAGAATGACAAGTGGGTCCTATTGTTCATTTGAAATAATAAAGCAATTAAAAAATTTAATCTGATACAAATCAATAAAAAAAAAAAAAAAAAAAAAAAACTTAGTTTGAGAGGGACAGGAGGAGTATTTCACTTTCATTTTAGATAGAAATCAACTTTTGCTCATTAACATTTCCATGAAATTACCTCTTTATTATTATGGCGTGTACATCGTTAAAAAAAAAAAAATGAAATTACTTTCGGTTACCAATGGATCGTAAAACATTAGGGGTGACCTAGTCTTTCACATAAGTGGAAAGGAAATGACAACAAACGGACCAATCTGGGCATTAACCATATTGCAAGAATAATGAAAAATGTTAGTTTTACAAATCTCTCCATATGATTTCGAGTTGCCAACTTTATTAGTTAATGAAAACATAAAAAACAAAAACTGAAATTCAAGATCGAGTTTGAGGTTAAGTTATGAAATACTGTAAGAAAGGTTTTAGGCAGTTATTCAACCAAATTTTAGAATTGGTTTTGCTTAGATGTTCATTAGCATGCAAAACGAATAGGTTGATTTTAGTGTTGGAATGACGATTGTGAGTTAGAAACAATTCTTTGTTATGGTGATCAGTTCACATAGTGAAAAGCATGTAAAGGTCAAATAAATAAATAAAAAAAAAGACAATTATAGAGAAGGCCAATTTTCATTTTTAACTCTCGTACTTTGTTCAAGCATCGCTTTTAACATTTTTTTTTTTTTTTTTTTAGCCGTTTTAATCTTTGTACTTTAGAGACACACTCACTCCCCCCCCCCCTCCAAAAAAAAAGTACGTGGGTTAAAAATGCTAAAAAGTTTGTCTTAATTTTCATCACTTTCGAGGAAAATGATTGCGTATCTAGTGTACAAGGGTTAAAGTGTCCCGTGTACAAGGGTTAAAACTAGTAAAAAAAAATAAGAGGGGTTAAAAGCGAAAGTTAGATACAATACTAAGGTTAAAAATGTGGATAGGGGTATAAAAACTAGTACTGGATCCGTATTTTAGAGATAATGCCTAGCTTGGGAAGTCAATTGCAGCAAGAAAGGCTTAAATAGGCATGCGTGTGACACCAAACTAACTACTCCTACTTAAATTTGAAAACAAACTGCTGCACTAGCTGGTGTAATAAACAGATAGCTCAAAATGCAAGTAAGTCCATTTTGGGTGAGGGCCTGGCCTGTATGAATATGAAAGAATGTTTCCCTGTTAAAAGTCTTAAAGATGTGAAACTTTTTGTCTCAGAAAATGTGTTGAGAATTAAGATTCAGTATTAGTCACATATCTGCTGCTCACACTATACTAATTCAGTCGTCAGATATGCGATATGCTGCTATCAAATACGCAATTTGTCCTTTCAACACAATATTTGTATATTGCCTACTTTTACACAACCACATGTCGCTGCTCTTCCACAATGCTAAAGATGCAAAACAGAAATATTGAATAACACCGCTCCATTTTGATGCGCCATCAGATTTAATCTGCATTCTTTAGTGTGAATGAAGCCTCTTCTTTCCCTTTCTTCCCCTGTGCATGCATGCTTGTCTAGATTTAGGAGTTACATGAATCATTTTCGCTCCATACATGCGACTACCATTTTCTGATGATATTAACTTTATTCCCTGCTGTTTTTTTCCCGTGAAAGAGCCGTGGCAGGGACAGTTGTTTGGTAGCTGAAGAATTTTAACAAAACATTTCTTTTCCAAGTTTGAAATTCCATGGAGGTGGGAAGGAAGATCAATAAAGAACTCTCCATACTCATTTGTCATGCCTCGTATCCAATTTCCTTTCCTTGTTGACTTACCGTCAGCATGGCATAAAACCGCCACGGACCCCCCTGTGAATTCATCAGAAATTATATTATATTTACCGCATTAATAACAACAAACAGGGAGGGAAGAGAATGGCAAAAACATACACTCACACTCTCGAAATGATACTCTCATTTCTCCTTTTTGTTTGTCCCATAACGTTAGTCTCATTTCCAAAATTAAGGCTTCAAAATCACAATTCCCAAAACATATAATATTATATACGCTTAAAAAGTTTGAAAAAGTCAACAGGGCTATGATTTTGGGACGCAGGGAGTATATAGTAGAATTAATTGTACCTTGGACTGGATGTGGTTGAGGGTGGGTATTAGTTCCATCCAAGCAAGAGTTGCAAAGAAGGGAACCGCTAACGATGACGGTTGAGAGCTTCTCCTCTCCATATCCACCCAACTCTATCAACTCATCTCTGCTAGATAGCTCCACCAATGGGTTAGGCCGCCAGGCAGCCGCCGTGGAAGCTATGAGGAGGAAGAGGAAGAAGAAAGGATTTAAGGTCATAATGTATTCAGAATGGTTATTTCAGGGTTGAAATTTGAAAATGATCCGTCAACTTTGATGCAATGTTAATTAGACTTTGAATCAACGCAATATGGAACTGACAGACAATGAAAAGCTAACGTCTTTGGTTATATATATACACACAAGGTCAGTGCATGGTTCATCTGCCCTTTTCATTTGTTAAATTACTTTTCCACCCTTTTCTTGAGGGACCTTTTTTTCTTGCGGATTCTCACCTACTTAGACTTAGACTAGCGCACCGGAATTGGATTTGCTCCAGAGCGTTCGTCATCCGCTTCTGTCAACAATTCATGTCTGTCTGTTGGTGGGTGAACGGTCAGAATTAATTTGATATATGTGAGATTCACTTCTTCTGTCAATTATTTTCAACAACTGATAAAGAACAAAGTAAAAAATGTACCCTCTGTTAAACATTGGCAGAGACCCAACTCAGAGTTGAGTTTTGAGAAATTTACAAATGGGGTGTAATATTTCAATTCATTTTCTTGTTCTTTTTTCCTTTCTAGTTGGAAAACACAAGTGTCCAAGAAATACAAGGTGCACATACATACATACGGCTATAATTTTGTTTTGGTGCTAAGTGGTAACATGACATGTAACGAACGACTAAAAAGCTAATTAATACAGTGGAGATTCATTTACCCTCTGTTTTCGTTCCAGATTATTTTCTTGCATACGTTAATAAGGACCAAATGAAAGGGGAAAGACAAAAGCGCTACAAGAAAAACAAAGTAAGTTACATCCAAAAGGAATTTTTTGTAAGAAAAGGTGAAGGCAAATGCAGATTTTATTAAAATGATAGGGGTATAATGGGGAAATGAAACAAGTTGGGAAGGAAGGTTAACTGTATAGAGAGTATGTATGTCATAGACCACAAAAAGTAGATAGCCTACTTTGATTTTGATGTAATAATCTTTTCACTCTCCTTAGTCAAGCCAACCCTAACTATCCTTACCTGTACAATGCCACCATTGTGTTTGTATCCTTACCCATTTCAAGTGTACATCAACAAGTCCATTCTGTAATTCTCGGTAACTATTGTTTGTATCATCACCTACAATGTGTAGAAACACAGAGACAGGCGGAGAGAGAAAAAGAGATTTATTTAGCGGACGAATATATATATCCAATAGGCCTTCGTGTTATATGTCAAATACAAGGCGAAAAAATAAAATAATGAAAAATGTGTGATAAAGAAAACCAAGTTTGCCTATGATTCAAGGTTCTTCCTATTCAAGTACAAGAAGCTCTTTTCATTAGAAAAACTGGACACGGTAGGTACTGGTGAGAATCCAGAATACTTGTTATCTCTCTTGGCCAAGCATATGTCAACTATATACTTGAGAAGGTCGTGTTTCTGGACGAATGGTTGTGCTGCATATTTCTCAAATGACATCCACTGCATATGTAAATAACAATCAATTGGGCTTTTGTCACAAAATCTTTTACTAGATAGCATCTGTAAATAGATTAAATGAGTAGAGAATGCAATTGACCACAAACTAACCTCAGCCGCTTCAATTTCAGATTCCTGCTTCTGAATGTCAAAGGACACGGGTTGCAACATGCACATAAAGAACAAATCTGACTTCTCAAAGAATGATTTGTGGCTTTGTCTGCAAAATAAATTATTAACATCACACACTCGCAAGAAAGTCCCCAAAATGTCTACACACACAGCATAATCCAACAATTCAAATACATTTGGAACTACACCACGTCATCTAAATGTTTGACATGTTTTTTAGAGCCAGACATTTTGAAACATCTGAAAATAAGATTAAGTGCTGACTTTTTGAGCAAAGATGACCAAGTGGGTGATTTTCCCCAGATCTCATACCTGAAACCTAGTACTTCCACAAATTTTGCGTCAATCTGAAGAATCAAAAAACATGTAATAACTTCAATACTGTCATCAAGCTTTAACATGTTTGAAACCGACAAAAGCAATATCGTAGACACTTACTCCTGTCTCTTCTTTTACTTCTCTTACAGCTGCGTCACAAATATTCTCACCCTGCACATAGAGAGTCTTACATAAGTACTACTCAATACTCGCTCTGACCCTGAGTGAGTGTCCCATTTTAGTTTTTGGAACATATTTATGAAGTTGCTTTTAAGCACTTTTACTAAGGTATTTACATAATTTGCTCCTAATGATCACATCATATGGTTGCAAATGCAAATTAGAACATGATAATTGACAAAGGTGAATTTAGTAACTTCACTAGAAAAAAGACCCACTTTGAGAAAAAAATCTTTAAAATTTGGACACTCATTAAGGGATGGAGGGTGTAAATGTGTTTTTTCTTCCTATTTTTTTTTTTTTGGTTGTTGTTGTTGCAACTAAGATAGCAAACTTACCAGATGAACATACCTCATCAACAACTCCGGTGGGGAACTTCCATATTCCGGACCCACGGAATTTTCCGCTTTTCTCTTGAACCACTAGAACCTACAAAATCAAACTCCAATTCATTTGATTGACTTTGCATCAATGCTCTCAAGATAATCAACACACTACGGCAGCAATCACCCAGTTCATTATACACAGTTCTCATGACAAGCTTTTGATCAATTAGATACTAAATGATGTTTAAAGAACAAAATTCAGAGCACGGCACTTTATTCCCCATAAAGCGATCTGCGAAATATACAATCTAGGGGAAACAAACACCGCCTTCGTTTCAAAACAGGTGTCATGTTTGACCCCAAACATAAATTAAGAAAGTGAATAAACTCTATTATGCATATTACTCTCTGATCAAAAATAGCTGTCGCTTTTGGTTAAAAGCATTCAAATTCCAGTTTTACCCCTACGTGGGAACTTGTTGCATTTTATTAATTGTTTTATTGAGTGAATTATGTAGGATGGGGGAGGGGGGGAGAGAGAGAGTTACTATGGGTAATAGGTACTTTCTTCATTAAGTTACAGTGATAATTGATTTTAATAGAACTAGTAAAAAAAGCGACAACCATTTTGGACAGTAGGGAGCAAATGCCTTGGTAAGAGTTATCATCAAGAAAGGGATTAAAGCAGACAATCATTCCCTCAGTCTCATTTTCGTTGTCCTACTTTTCTTTTTAGTCAACCCAACAGAAAATCTTGACGTGATGGACAAAGTATGTCAAATAACAGTTTCATGATATAATATATACAAAGCAGGAAAGGATATGACTTTCAGATAACGTGAAATCCTCTTTTTGCATGAAATGATCAGGTTAGATACTTGTTAGGAATAAGGTGAAGTACCTCTCCATTCTCTTTCATCACGAAAGCACCAATACCCACTCGATGAGAGGCATTTATGGGTAATGTATTAGCAGTATCAGGGATCCAGTATACAAGCATTAAGTAGTCTGGCTCCGCGTGGTGATAATAAAACCCCTCCTGCAAAGCCATGGGAGAAATGTATAGAATAATTACCATTGCACGGAGAAAAAGATAAAATTCCAAACCCCTCCCCACGCCCCACACACACCCCCCCCCCCAAAAAAAACAAAAAAAAAGGTTCCTTTTTCTTTTTAGTTTGTCACAAAATAAAATAATAAATCCTTCTAAAGAAAGCAACAAATTGGACCATTTCAAGAAGATAGAGTAAGGCTACATCCTTAAAAAATGATTTGTCCGGACTATTTTTGGGGATGGAGGGGTATATCAACTGATCAACTAACCCAACTAGAGGTGTCATTCAGGGGTTCAAACTTCAACCCTAGAGATGGATATAAACAATCACTATTTATTAAAGAATTGAACATGTGCCGAAACGTAAAGAAAGATCTTAATAGAATAAAACCAAATGCAACTTATGAACTTACTCAGGGTGAGTCTGAGTTTTACTTGCATGGTAAATTCTATTCAGGCAAAAAGGATCACCTTAACAGCAGGTTCAACGAGATTTACAAGCTTGATTGGCACTTTGATCCAAATGCCTTTCTTACCCTGCATAAACATCAAAAAGTGTTGTTTATAAATTTGTGATGATAAAAAGGAAATGAAAACAGCTTGTTGAGAGAGATTATGTTGTGGATTATCGTGTGCTTACAACGCAACTCAATTTGGCATTAGCCAATTCACTTGGCTTAGCCACATGAATCCTTTCCAGCCAGTCAGCCACTCAGTCTGATCCAAAGCAAGGTCATCACTCACTAGTGTTAATCTGGGTGGATCCTGTCCTATGTATGAAACTAGATGTGGTTCATTTGAGGTAGGAGACCCAAGTTTAAAAGATTGATTGACGCATTTCAACAATGACGTGGCTTTCGGTGAATTGGTCAAGAATCTTAAAACATGGTACAAGAGCAGTCACCATGTCACATATTCAAGTCAAGAAAAGTTTCATCTGAGATGGGGCTACCTAGAGCAGAGTGTGATTCATCAAAAGGAAAATGGTTACCTGAGTGAAAGTTGCGCAGAGAGTCATCAGGACGACGGATGCGAAGCATGGTAGCTTGTTATGATTTTGGGTGGTCCTATCATAAGTTTTCCAACTATGGGATTAGGTGTGGTTTACTTGAGGTATGGGAATCAACTTTAAGAGAATTTGATTTGATATGTTTCATTATTTTTTGGTGCAGAATTTGACGTGTTTCAACACTTGCATGTTGTCATCACTCAATAAATGAACATGAAAGGTGCAAAAAGAACTGGATAAACAAAATGCATGCCAAGCTAAGCATGGAACAAACATTAGGATGGAGCCATATGAAACATATCCCGAAGTCAAATCCCTAACTGTAATGGTTTATAAGCTGCCTAATCAAGCCTTCCGAATTGTTCATGTAGCCAGTAGTAACAAATTGCATCCACGAAAGATGTAATAACTAATAACATAAGGCATAAGCCAATCTCAAACACTATCTCGAACTCTCTCTAGCGAAGTTTTTATCTTTGGTGCTTAGTTAATATGAATTTATTTATTTATATTGATATTCATCACGATAAATCATAACTTTATTTTTGCCTACGAAAAATTATTAGTGCATAGTACATAATAAAAAGATGATGTCTTTAACATCTAAAGTGCCAAGTTTAGCACATACTGGATGAAATAGGAGTATGGAAAAAAAATTGATATTAAAAAGTTCTTTAAGTGTGATAGAGGGAGTGAGAAAGATTGAAACTTTGAATGGTGAAACTGAAGCAATTCACCTGCTGTTTCCAATGGGAAAGAGAAGCTCTAAGTAAAGAAGTAAAAACACTTGGTTCCAAGGGCTCAGTGGACATTTCAACAATGACACCACCATGGTCATCCTCTGTTGCAGTCAGCAAATTATCAACCTTCAACACAGCCGGCGACGATGATGACATGGATCGAACGGCGAGATGGGTCGTCGACCTAATCTTCAATTCGACTGAAAGAACACGAAATAGTCCAGAAATTAGAGAACCCAGTTGGAGAATTAGGTGAACAATAGTAATTGAGTGGCTAATTGGTAGTAAGGTGTGTTAGAAATCAAGAAACAAGAGCAACCTCCGGCAGGTGGGTTTGGCCGGAGGGGACGGATTGAATTTGAACGGAGGAAGACGTTTCTGGTGGGGGAGAAACAGCATAGGCGGAGGATTGATGGTTTAGGGAGAGATCTGATTAACATTTCTTCTTTCTGTATTCAATTCAAACAAAAGAAAACCTTATGTGTATGTGCTTATAAACATAAATTCATACAAGTAGTTGAGTGCTAAAACTCAAGACTAATTTTAGCTGAAAAGACGAGAGACATTTAGGTATTATTACCTGCTAGGAAGTACGTGGTGACTTTCTGGCCGGGGAAGAAACGGAGCGGAACTGAAAAATATTTGGATACTCCTTAGGTCCCGGACTAAATTTCTTACTTTTTTTTTTTTTTTTTTTTTTTTTTTGGTGACTAAGGTTTTTACTTTTTTTTTTTTTTTTTTTTTGTCTCAGACTAAGATTCTTAGTTGCTTTATTACCTAAAGTGAACCATGTGACCCACTTGTTATTCTCACAACAAAAACTCCCTAGCCACTTTATTTCTCATACTTTCTCTTGCTTATTTTTTTATACTCACAACATTTGCTTTTTCTTAATCTCCGTGTAAAATCAAACTACGAACCTTAGTCCGGATCGGAGGGAGTAGTGTTTAATTATTCATGTTTAAATTTTAGATTTTTGTTTTTAGCAAATTAAATTTTAGATTAAATCGTGTATATATTTTCTAACACCAAGTAAAACATGGTCCTTTTCACTATAAAAATTGTTTTTTTAGGCAAACATATCGACATTTTATTAATAATAAGAACAAATATTTAGAAGTCAACGGAAGCTCGACCAAACATGAGCTAGCATTTTCAAAAGCTACCCTAGAGACGATAACATCGCTGAAATCCTTCATGAACACAATCTTACGAGGCTTCCAAATGGATGACATATTTCCTTTCAAACATAAATCATTCATGTCCAGAGAAGAAGCAACCAAATCGACAATGAATTCATCATCCTCGTCATGTAGTAGATTGAGATTAGCCAACGAAAATTCCATGGTAACGACAAAACTAAAACACAAAGTCCTCAACAAATGAGTAGAATCATAAGCCCTCAACAAATGTGGGAAATCATAAGCCCTAACAAAAGAAGGGAATCATAAGCTCTCACATATAAACCAAACTAAAAGATAAAAAAAAAAAAAAATACACGTGCTTAACCAAAAATCTTAATTGGAACGGGATTTTAAGAAGTAAAAAAACTATATCTAAAAACTAAATTTCCTAATTAGAATGTAAAGTTGAGAAACTAAATGAAGAACAAATTTAAACCATAATTTGACATGCACACATATCAAATTATGATTTGAATTTGTACTTGACGCCTCTTACTTGATTTGAACCAGTTATGAAAGTTTAGACGATGGTTTTTCTCTGGAATTTTTTTTAGCAATGTTGTGTTGATTTAATGATTTATGGTTAAGTTATCATATAAACTGTGATTATGTTGTGTTAACAACTAGACATGCTGCCTAAACCTGGATATATTGAGTCTGAAAATCATGCTTCTTGATGAGCAATCGTAAAAGAAATGAAGGCTATGTAAGAGCATCCACAATGGTAATACTCATTATGGGTACTAAGATATACCACATAAGTGTCACTTCATAAAAAAAACAATCCTTTTTTTTTTCCACAATGGTTAGTACGGGAGAGAGAAAAAAGAAAGAAGTAAAAAACAAGAAAAAGAAGGGAAAAACTGCCAAAGAAAGAAAATGGGGTTTAATTTGGTTGTGGGCTCCACACACCCACATAATAATGGTGTCTATGTAGAGGAGTCATTTCTTTCTTTGGCAATCGACACCCACGTCCACACGGGAAAGAAAAAAATTGAGGGGATCGATACTCACAAAAGGGCACCATTGTGAATGCCCTAAGAGTAGATGTATCTTATTCTGGACTTTTAATTCAAGTTGCTGTCAATATTCAACCACATGGATCATGGTAACCCCTTGAGGCACAAACAAACAAACAAACAAACAAACAAACAAGAAATATCAACGAAAAAATGAAGGAAAATAAATATCACTAATGAAGGAGTATCACATTACATACAATAAGTCTATAACCACATTACATTCTTTGATGCTACAAGTTCCTATCAAGAAACAGAAAGAGATCATTTGGAGGCATGAGAGAGAAAGATGAAAATGGCTGCCATTAACACCGGAAAAACAAGCAAGATGTAGAGGGGAGGTGGCTGAATTGGACCCATTCCCAGCGGCAACAACACCAGGCAACCCACCACTAGCAGCATTGTCACCACTGATCCAACGCCCCACCCGAACTCCGTCTCCGTACTCTGCCTCATATTTCAGCCAACCTTTTCGGGTCCCACTCCGAGTAATAATTCAATGGATGAATAGTTTGTGTTTGTGCGTAAGAATATTTCCCGGAAATTAGGATTGCAGGGAGAAGAATGTGGAAGTGGAGGGTGTTTATATGTATTGGTGGTGTCTCTTGGCAGGGGCGTTAACAGTTGCATGCGGTTATTTAATTGCTTCCGAACTCCTGGCCCATTGAAATAACTTTGATTTGGCTAAACACGTATTTTAACAACGAGGATGCCACCCAAGCCGTCTGGCCTAGTGGTATGAGCATGGGACTTTCCTTCGGGAGGTCCCGTGTTCGATTCCCCCTCCCCCATTCCCCAATAAGTAATTGGCTTCCACTCTGGGTTCGCCTCCTTCAGCCCATTGATGGGGAGCTTGTGCGGCAAGTATCACTATGATAGATCCTAATATAGGAATTTGTAATAGGTGGCTCATAGGAGTTTGTAACACGATGTAAATTGCCTTAAATGATACTCCCTCTGTCCCTAAATGAGTGTCTTTTTTTAACATAACTTTCTCCCTAAACGTTTTTTTTTCGAAATTTTTTTCACCGGTTTCTTTATACGTGCAAAACTAAAGGTTTGGAAAGGAGATTACAAGATTATATATGAATCGTTGTTACCAAATTGTTTAAAAAATTGAGATTTTCAGTGTCCCTTAAAATGAAATTTGGACACTCATTTAGGGACAGAGTGAGTATATAATACAAGCTATTTCAAAAAAAAAAAAAAAAAAAAACAGGATGCCATGGGTTTGGTTGTGAAATTACCAAATTGTCCTTCACAAATCTTGCATTTATGCCCCTTTTAAATCAAACCAAAACCTGTTTTGAATCTAACCAAAACTACACTGCCTTTTTGGCTCTTGAACAAAATGTTCATTTTCTTCACGTTCTGTTTCTACTGGACAGCCTTCTGAATCAGCTTCGCATCTTTTCCTTGGCGGAATCACCTGAAAGAATGAAGCTTTCCAGTCTTGAGTTTCCAAGAACTTCAGAAGTATCTCTA
Source organism: Campanula takesimana (assembly GCA_026119855.1). Lineage (NCBI taxonomy): Eukaryota > Viridiplantae > Streptophyta > Magnoliopsida > Asterales > Campanulaceae > Campanula > Campanula takesimana. Next base: position 604,572 of record JAOWBW010000136.1, on the reverse strand, counting down.
TCACTTGATTCACCGTAAGGACCTAAAATTCACAAGTGCAGTATACAAGTTTAGAAAAGGCCATGTTTATCATTCAATAGAGAATACCATATAGATTTTAAGAACGATGACAATTCACAAGATATCATGTTGCTTTCCTTCTGCTGTCAACCGTACGTTGATAACTATCCCCACCGGGTAATGTTAAAATTTAAATCTACCTAAAGTACCCCCAAATCAGCAACAATTTGGCATAGTCAAATGAATAAGGTGTCTTTCTCTTTCCTGTCTAGGAGTATCTCATAATAGATAAAATGAAACATTTACGTAACATAATAAACCTTAAAGAAAAGGATGTAACAAGGTGACATGCTAGGGTCAATAAGCTGCCATCTCACCTTAAATTTATGGCATTTCTACATAGAATCATTTTCCTTAGCAGTACTTGATTTCATTTAGTAGCTATCATCAACATGATTTTTAGCATATCAGTCTCTCTGTCCTTAAATCCTCGCCTTTCAGTTATAATTTGTCCTAAAGATGAGCACTAATTTGGCCTAAATAAAGAGTCCATTCCAAAATTTAAGCCATAAATTTCCACCATTTTTTCTTGGTTTTCAAAAAACATAATGATGATCTATGTGTTGAATGAAGAATCAAATCCCGGTGCAAGGGTTTGACCTCAAAACAGGACCCTAATTTGAAGAGGGGTGCGTAAGCAAGTATGAAAATAGTGGCAGCCACTCCGAATACGCTATGGACCCATGTGACTTGTTTAACGTTGCAACACTTGCACCCTCTCAACCACCCTCCCTTCTTTCACCACTTGGGTATCCAAGCACAGGAAACCAAAGGTTATTAACCATCTTTAAGGACGAGCAGAATAGTGACCGTTTATTAATAACAGAACATATCAACTATAATGGAAAAAAGGGGGGAAAGGGTAAATAATAAAGATGATATGTACCTGAGAGCTCGACATCTTTAGATATTCTCCTATTGGGAGTTTTGCTGTTTGAATTCCTTGGTCCTTTGCTTTGTTCATGGTTATCCCTTTCCACCGGTTCCTGTCTACTAATCCACCAACAATATATATTTTCGACATATCAAGTTCATGAAGAATAGTTTCTGAATCTGCTGTTAGGTAAACCAGATTTTCCTTTTGACTTCCAAAAGTTTCAATATACGAGCATTGTTCCTTCTCAATTATCCACTTATCGAACCCTGGAATCTTTTCCAACGCGCTTCCCATTTCTCCCTGGCAGCCAGTCAACCACAAATGTGCTGGGGACGTACATCTTATATTCATTGCATAGCAATACATTATCTGCATATTTTCCACCCATGATCAAAAGATCATCTAGGTAACTGTAACTTTCAATGCATGTTTATTAAATTTAAACCACACTAAAATTAAAAAGCAACAAAAGCATATCAGTTTCACACTGAACGAAAAAACAACTAGATTTCCAAACCAACACGCTAAAACTTTTTGCTCAAGTTAGCGTGAGAGATTGGAGATATTTATGGACCTAAACCAGCTTAGTGGTGAGAGAGTAATCAAGTAAGTCATAATCTAGGGCCCCACATGTGTATCAAGACAATCTAATCCTGGAATCACACACTCCTATCCGAAATCCCTTAAAGACTACAGGGAGGTTGCCCTATTTGATGGCTGAACATAACGTTCTGCAAACTGAAATGTTTACAGCAGATAACAAAAGCGAGAAAAAGGCAAAAGCAGAGAAGCATATTACATACATCGTCCGTCCCAAAAGGATAGTTGCACTTTTCTTTTTGGTTTGTCCAACAATGATAGTTTTAATTCTAGAAGGGACCAAAAAATAGAATGCAAGTTCAAAAAGGTACAAGCAAGTAAGGGATCATCAATAAAAAAGTTTGACTTGTCAAATAGGACAATCTCTTTGGACAGGGGGAGTACTACATTGTTGACTCCACTATATATTTTGTAATGAAATGGACAATTTGAAAATTGCAACCATCCTTCAAAAAAACTATTGATGAATGCATGATCAGCTGGCCAAGTGTTTTCATTATTCACAAAATTTAAGCAATGTGAATATGGTGATTGTGGGACGACCAATGAAAAGTAAACCATCAGCAAAGCTCGAACAAGCATCAAGATTTGAACTCTAAACCAGAGACATTCACAAGCAGGAATCAAGTTGTACATGTACTTATGGAACTTCTCACATATCACCCAAGAGTTCCGATTTGGAGAGCAAAGTTGTAAGAACATACATACCTGCTAACCCTTGCAGGTAATCTTATATAACATTTTTTTTATAATGTAAACCTACATGTCTATACAGTAGATGAAGTTGGAACACCAACATGAGAATCGTATGCGTCAAGTCTGTTTGAACGACTTGTGTGTTTAAGATCCCTTTGGATGAATAAAATTAGAATATTAGCCACTAAAATCTTTGGTGGTGGGAGTGATGCTGGCGATGATAATTCTGCTTGTGCGGAACCGAGCGAGTGAAGCACCAAGCCTTGATTCCATGCCTAATCCCCATCTTGCCATCCAAACGGCGGAAATAGAGTTTTTCTGGTCTAAATTCTTATAATGTATGGATGTGAGAATCAAAGTAGGCTCCATAGTTACCAGGAACGTGGGACGTTTCGGGACGTGGGACGGGTACGGGAACGAGGAACGTGGCTTAGTAAATTTTGGGTACGTTGGGGTTGGATCAATTGGGAACGTGGTACGCTCTATATTGAAAACACATCACTAAGTTAAATATAATAACACATATATACACACACACTTACATATATTTTTTATATATATACTTTTAGGGAGATAAAAGCGTATAATGTAAAGGCGGATAACCATAAAATATTGTAAATGCAGACAAGATTCTACATTGATGACCGTTTATTTTCCGGTACGATTGTTTGAGTACTTTGGGTCGAGTTCCCTTGTGAACCCGGACGCGTGTTCCCGGGACGTGGGACGAGGGGGGTTGGGAGTTCCCGGTAACTATGGTAGGCTCAATTATAATAGACTATAAACAGAACATCCCAAAAATGAAAATGAAAGTATGACTCTTTAGAGAATTTGATGGATTGTTTCTCAAAAATGTGGTTCAATCACCAAAACTTTTCATGTTACTCAGTAAGTTTCAAAACCATCACAACTCAAACTTTCATCTAGTTAGTTGTAAGATACTTACACTAAGCAGATCACGCCCAGAAGTCAAACTTCCATTCCAATTCAAACGACCTATAAAAATGTTGCACCATATCACAAACTTCAAACACAATACGCAGATTCCATTTCCACAATTTTCCTCCCTCCACCTTATCCTCTATGATACATAATGAAGTTTTAGACTTTTGCAGGTACTAACAACAGCTAAGACCCTTCAAAACTCTAATTAAACCCAATAGCATTGCTATTTTATCAATCATTTCAAAGCTACACCCTAGCCATTAAACAGAATAATCAAAATGTACTCCCTCCGCCCCCCCCCCCCCCAAATGAATGTCCGAAATTCATTTAGAGGTCATCCTGAAATTGCTTACTTTTTATACAATTTTATTGACAAAGATGCATAAATATTCTTGTTATCCACCCTCTAAACATTTAGTTTTGCAAGTATAAAATGACTAGTGAAAAAAAATTGGTACTCCTTCCGCCCCAAAATGATCTTCATACTTTTTTCACCTTTATTGCGAAGGAACTTTGAGCAATGATTTTAGGTTTTGATTTAATTGTCCCAATGAAAATCTAAAATTTACTATTGATAATATTGTTGATGGTGTATCAATAACAAGTTTTAGATTTTCATTGGGACAATAAAATCAAGCTAAAATTGTTGCTCAAAGTTCTTTCGCAATAAGAGCGAAAAAAGTATGAGATCATTTTGGGACTACTAAATTCTCAAACCGAAAAGTGCAGCCGAATAGCATCAAACTAAATACTACTCCCTTTGTCCCTAAATGAGTGTTCATTTTTAAGAAATCTTTGTCCCTAAATGAGTGCCTTTTTTGAACATAACTTTCTCCCTAAACGTTTTTTTTCGAAAAAAAAAATCACCGGTTTCTTTATACGTGCAAAACTAAAGGTTTGGAAAGGAGATTACAAGATTTTATATGAATCGTTGTTACCAAATTGTTCAAAAAGTTAAGATTTTCAGTGTCCCTTAAAATGAAATTTGGACACTCGTTCAGGGACAGGGACAGAGAGAGTACTGCGTAACCAGAAGCCCTACATCTATCAAACTTGAAACACCTGAAAATAGAGTTAATCAAAACAAAGCAAAGAAGCAAATGCAAGACCTGTTGAACAAGGCTATGAATTTCATTCGGAGCCATTTTGTCCGAGAACTCGAGATCAACAACAATGTTCTGCCCCTTCTCTTTAGCCGCATTAAGCCTCTCAATCTTCTTCCCCCTCTCCTCGTTCCTCTGCTCCATTCTCTCCTTTCTCACCTCCTTCCTCGTCTCAATCACCTTCAATTTCTCCTCCTCCGACATAGCCGCCAGCTTCTCCTCCCATTCTCTCCGCTTCCGCTCCACTTCGCTCTTCCTACGCGTTTTCTCAGCCGCCTTCTTCTCGGCCTTCTTTGCTTCGTACTTGTGCTGCTTCAGTAGCTTCTTCTGCGCGCTCTTCGACATAGTTTGTTGCTCTTCTTGTTGTTTCGACGGCGGTGGGAGATTCGAGTGGTCGCCGGTGGTGGGGTCAACGGCGTTGTCGGAGACATTTTTGTTGGCATCCATTATCACGCTCGCGGAGGTTTTTGCCCTTCTTTCCTCTGCGTCGCAGTCTAATAGGAAGAGATTAATAAGAGTGCCACTGGATGGGTGATTTGGTCAAAATAGTTAGTGGCAATTATGTTATTCTTTCTGTTTTCAAGGGGACAGTGAAATTGAATTTGAAGGATAGTAGTTGCGTCATGCGCCGGGTTCTCCCCATTCCGACAAATCTTCACCAAAGCCCAGGGCTTTCATGCAAAGGTGCCCCCCTCCATTTATTTTGTTGGTTCCTATTAGTCCCTCATTTTTAACTAAAATCAAAATTGACGCCTATTTACATTGTGAAATTCATTATTATGCCATGGTTGAGCAAAATAAACGGAAATAAATTAAGATAAACACCTCTCTACATTCTTTCCTGACATTGTCCCTTCTTGTGCCTACATGTCATGTTCTCAATGAAAAGTCATATAAACATAGAACTTTTCTCAAAATATCACTTTTTAAAAACGTTTTCTACAAAATGACGTAGTTACAAAATATCAGTGGCGAAGCCAAGATTTTCTGAAAATGGGGTCAAGGTTGCTTGGGGATAATATTATTGCTGAGGTTTACAAATTTAGTATACAATGGGGTCGAATAGTGCATTTTTTTCTCAAATTTAAGGGGGTCAAAATGAATAAATTCATCATTTTTTTGTAGTAAATGTCATTTTCTAAAATTTTGAAGGTACTAAAATTGACACATTTCAAAATTCAAAGGGGTCGACCCCCTTCCCTTTGCCCTAGCCTCGCCACTGCAAAGTATAGCACTAACTTCTTTTAAGAAGGCACAATTGCGAATCGCATTTTCTAGGTTTTATTTGTTTTTTTTTTTTTTTTTTTTTTTACCTTAAGTTGTACTAACATATATTTCATTTCAAGGCAATTACCATCATTGACAATCCCCTATTGAGTCTATTACAAGTTTTTATGGAGCTACACCACTATTGGAACCTATTACAGCGAAATATACTTGCTCTGCGTGTAGCTCTAATAATCGTCCTTAGACGTCCTGCGCCATCTGGTAGTCTTCTTGTCATAGACGTCCTTGCGCCTTCTTATAGTCCGCTTGCAATAGACGTCTCGCGCCATCTGAATGATTACCCGTAGATTCACAACCAACCCCTATGAGGTTATGAAACTATGGGCTCTCCACTTCTCCCAAGGGGAGTCAAACCCAGGACCTCTTCTAAGGGAAGCCCTTATACACCCACCCTGATACCACTAGACTAGAAGATCATTGGTAGGTTTTGTTAGCTAAAATTGCATTTTCCAACTGCGTCTCGTGAAATCCCGAAATTCATCCATAAATACAGGTTTTCCACTATAAAATTGAATCGAACCGAGTGCAAAACCGGCAATCTCCTTAAGGTCGAGCTAGGAGACGAGCTTTTCTCACAAGTATTGACCAAAGTAATAAGGACGAAGCCACGTATTGATCCCTTCGATTGAGAATATGAGGAAGGATGGCTTGTTCAGACTAATGGTCTCAATCGAAGAAAACCAGGTCATCGGTAAGAGAACGTGAATCTTTAATCGTCATCGGTTAGGTTGGTTAATCCTTCTAATCAGTGAGCACTAAATATGCATGGATTAAAATGGGTTTGGAGATAAAACGCAAGCCCAAACCGCGATTTAAATTTATAATTGTATTTTTCACATTTCAAAATAGAGTTTTCAAGTAAACAAAAGGCTTTTAAGATTTATGAAGACGCCGTTGGGGGATTACAATTTTAATTTACCAACACCTATAAATCGCGATTTCCAACTATATCCTCTCAAAACTTGGTTACTTCAGGCAACTTCTATGTAACATGGCCTTAAGATAATACCTTTTATAAAATGAAATTTTAAGTGAAAAAATGCATATATATCGTGCTTACTAGTGATCGTATGGGCCAACCTCCCTGTATGCAACAACAACTCATCTCTTTAAATGTCGATGGAACAATTACTCTAGTGATTATACAAATCAAGCTACTATCCGGCATGATAGCCAAGCATTGTATATGAATCAAATATTTGGAGTACAAAACTTTACCATCTTGCTTTTTATAAGAACAACCCAAAACCAACAATTTTACACATATACTTGCACTAAGCTTCATTTGCATTAACTATGGCTTCCTTCACACTTCAACCCCATACTAGGGAGTATGCACCTTAAGTGATAAATTTACACAAATTAAGTGTAAGCAACGCACCACACCAGTGTGATCATCATTTTTTAGTGTTATACAAGGCATAAACTTCCCTGGATACATCTGAATCACTTGTTCAACGCACATAAAATGGAAAAATTAAATTATTATTTCAAGACATGTTATTAGGGTTATTCATGTTGCATATTAAATGATTTTAAGATCTAAGATTAAAGTATGGGTTTTTATTACACATCGAATCTTTTACTCTCCAACAAGAATATCTAGTCTTGTCATTTACAAACCCTAAACGTTAACGCACACTAATCTCACTAACTTAACCTATTTTAGAAAATTTTCCAAACTAACTATAGTTCATAAATAATGCGCATCGTAATTATTGAGTTATGTCTTTATTTTCCACGAATAGGATAAAAAAGCATGATATGAAACAATTAAAAAATAATCCTCTATAAGAGATACGAGAATTTATATATTTCTACACGCTTTGCGGAAGGATACATGTTGATTTAACCTGCAAAATCAGATTATCGCAGTTGTTCCTTTAAACTCACATGTTATTGGAGTATATTTCATCACTCGTCAACTTTATCATCCAAAACAACTAAAGTAAATAATACACATGTGTATGTGTATTATTTAGTTGACAATCATTTAATGTTGATACGAATATTATTACTCCATCCGTCCCAGAGCAAGTGCCCACCTTTTTTGTATGTTAGCACGAAAGAACTTTGAGCAATAACTTTAGGTTGATTTAATTATCTTAATGATTTTTTTTATAGTATATATAATGGTGTCTAAGAAACAAGTTTTATATTTTCGCTATGATAATTAAATCAACTTAAAATTATAGCTTAAAGTTCCTTGGTGCTAATATGCAAAAAATGTGGGAGTCAGTCTTATGAAAAACTTGTTTTACACTAAGAGATGTGTAAAACATGTTTTAGATTAAGAGATTTTGTTTTACATTAACATATGAAACATGTTTTACACTAAAACGAGTGTAAAAACAAGTTTTTCTCGAGATTTGATCAAAATGTGGACACATACTTTGGGACGGAGGTAGTATTAATTATAAGGGTAAAAGTGTAAAATTTAATTAGTCCATTAACGGAGCCGTAAAAAATATTTGACAGACCTATTTAAGCACTTGACAGGAAATGTATTACACTGCTTTAGTGCGTGTTCTTCAATACCCCCTCTATATATGCATACATTTTTGTTCTCGAATTTATTATTAAGTAAATTCTAGTTATTCAACCTTTATATATGTTGTTAATTATTCATTGATTTATTTTTGTAAGAGTCTTAATGATATTAGGAGACTGTTGGAAGTATGGTTTGTTTGATTATTGATGATGGCAGTAGGGAGGAAATGGTGATGATGTGCTGGTTGTCCGTTGCCAGTTGATTTGATGTAATAGAAGGAATATGAAAATCAATATATGAGAGACATACGCATCTCAGTCCTGTTAGAATATTATTTTTGTGACGTAACTTTACCCGTAATATATTTAACAATTGTTAGTCACGTGTTACTTTAGCAATCCAACATTTTTTTGTATTTTTTCCACGTGTAATTGTCCAATCGTCAAATGTTCCACCATGTGAGTATTCTGTTAAATTTTGGTAAAAAAACTAACGAGTGAATAAATATACTCGACAAAATATGACTTATGACATTAAAGGCATAGTTGGGGAAAATAAACTTTTTAAAGGCATATCTACTTATTATTATTAAGTACAAGGGCATAAACTGAAAAGAAAAATATAAGGGGGGCTTAAATAAAAATAAATCAAAGTAGAGGACTTTTATCCAATCCCATTCCAATCTTGTAAAGCAAAGATAATTGTTGAAGATAAATAAATATAGGGGTGAACTGTGAAGTGAAGACTCTCACGTGTACTTGTGTTCTAATTTGTTTTTTTTTTTTGTTTTTACAAAATTCACTTATACGCACACTTCGCTTCCTTGTTCGAACGAACCCCTCTTTTCCGACTCCCCGCTCCGATGGGGTTTTAAGAAGGGCGAAAATCTAGAGAGAGAAAGCTAGAGATAGAGAACGGAACAATGGCGCAGAAGCTGCAGCAGCAGCTGAAAGAAGTCGGATCGAAGCTCGAGAATGTCCCCGCGTCCAAAGACAGTCTTATCGAGCTCCTGAAGGTGAGCCCGTCGCATTCTAGTCAAGTTTCAGTTACTTAAAATTGACAGGGTAGGCCTCGTTGAAGTTCTTCTCTTGTGTGTTTTCTTGAGCTAGTTGTTGGAATTATGGTGGAAAGTTGCTGTCTTTTGGGGTAAATTGGGTAAAGTTTGCTGAGACAAATTTCGAGTGTTCGGATGAATTAGGGTTCGTGTTGAAGGTTTTCAGACTCAGAGACCTATATTTTCCTGAGAAATTTGTCTGTTGTTTTATTTTCTTTTCCTTTTTATTTTTCAGGTGAGGGGTTTAATTTGCCAGGTACTATTTTCGTTAGGCAATTTTAATCATGAACGATAACTACCATTTCCTAGAATTTTACAAGAATTATTGTTGGAAGTGAGATACAGAAAAGGTCACCATGTGTTTCTGTGTAGATCTGTTGCATTAGAGTTTGAACTTCGTTGGTTCCTACTTGTATCAGCGAAATATTGGCTGCTACTTCGGATTTTGGAAATAGAAATTGGCCTATAAAGAATAACATTTGCTGTAAACTAACTGCCTAACCAGCCCTATTATTCTTTCAAAAAAAAAAACAAAACCCAGCCCTATTATTGTAATTGCAATTGCAATTGGTAGTGTGAAGCCAATTACATTGATCTACCAGTCCAGGACTTAGAGCAACCAACCACACAAACATAATGAAGGATTGGATACACCGAACCAGTATTTTGCGGAACCAATGCTCAAGCCGGAAATTTAAGCTTTAGTTGTTAGACCCATCATTGTATGTTTGGGCTAATATTTGAATGTTTAATGTTATATGTTTATTTGGAATATCCATATTGGATTGATCATTGCTTTTGAGCGAGTCTGTTGACTTTCGTACATTCTCCTGCAAATTGAATGAGTGAAAGGAAAGTTAATACTTGAGTTCAAGTGTCAAATTCTGGATTCCTAGTCGAGTAGTTGTTATTTCGGGGATTTCTAGTGCATGTGTGGGGTTTGAGCTGGAAGGTTTTGGATAGTTGCTCGGAAGACTTCAGAAATTGTTTAAGCTGCATTCAAGAAGCCTGAATAGAGGATCGATGGATAGACGTGGAAGCCATTGTTGAGATTTGCAGACATGGTAACCAAAGATTTTTTCATGTGATTATTTGAATGACATAGGGTTTCTCTTATATCTAAGGGTAACCAAGCCTCCATGTGATTTATCATGATGATACAAATACTTTGGAAGATACATCACTGAATAGATGCTGCGTGAATTTAAGAGTTGTGAGCATTTTTCTTATAGAAGAGGGAGATTGCCACTGTGAGAGTCATTATTCTAAACCTTGAGATCAATGATACAGTGCATTGGTTGTCCATTACTTGTGTACATGAAGCGCTTTCCTAAGGTGGTGGAGCACTTTGATTCTTGGCTTTCCCGTGCCTTTAACTTTCTATTTCTTGTTGAGACTTCTGGTAAGCTATTTATTTCACTACCATATTGCTCTTATATACCCCCTCCGTCCCACTTGAAGAGGCGGGTATTCATTTATCTGCCGTTCCACGTGAAATGTAACTTCCCTCTTTATGTTTCATTTTTTCAACCGATTGACTATACTAACATTTCTTTTCCACCTAGATTCATTAATGTTCCCTCCTTGTTTTGAATTCAAAATTATTAAGGCAATTCAGTAATCAATTGTCAAACACATTCCTTAATATGTGTGTATGGTCAAACCCACCTCTTCAAGTGTAAGCTGGCTGGTATGAGATCACATCACCTTTCTCATAACAGGCATATGTAGTCTTAGGCACTGTTTTTCATATGAAGTTACAGTTTGGCCGTAAAACATTCGGGTGAAAATCATTTCAAGGATTCTGTTACCCAGAAAAGACACAAAAGCATGAACGTGTCCATGCATGAATTCATGGACAGTACATGAATTTGCTACTGATTTAGAACTACTGAGAGCCTGGCTTAAAGATCCTGTCACACTAGGTACTCACCCCATATGTTATTCTGATAAATTGTTTTCCTGATGGACATCGACATTTGTAGTTTTGTAGTAGTAGCAGTGACTTTGATTCAGTTCCAAGGCTTTGGGAGAGGGAATGACGTAGTTCTGTTATTGGAGTGTTGTGTATCAGTTGTTTTGTTTGGTGTATCTGGATAGAGAGGAATGCTAGGATCGTTAGTAGTCAGCATCTCCCATATCATCTTCTACGGAAGAGAGTTGTTTCTTTAGCATCACTTTGGGTGTTAGTTAATGGAGCTTTCCGTGGGTTACCTATTTATAACGTGAAACGGGACTGTGCTGCTGTTATTATGCATCTTTTGCTTGGTGTTTCATTTTGTGGTTGCATTGCAGATTGGAGTGAGGGGTGGGGACTGGGGAATAATACTGTAGCTTAGCATGGCTTCCAAAAGGCCAGCTAAATGTAAATTCTTCCTCCTCAAAGGTCCCCTTGAAGTTTCGTTTTCTCATGGACAACAATGTAGGAATACGTAAGACGTTGACACCTATGTGCATTACGAGGTGTTAAGTGTCATTGTTTTATTGCCTTTAGTTGGGATCAGCTGGGTCTTTGAATACTCAATTAATGCCTCATGGGCCAGCTGTACTGTAGCTAAACCTAGGTTACAAAGAAGGGAACTCATTGCTGCTGTTTTCTCCTTTTCATTTGGGTGAATAAAGCTGTAAAAGTCTGAGATAATAGTGGGGGTTCTTTGTCCTACGTCTCTGGTACTTATGAAGATCCATAAGAGATTCAATGATTATGGGCGTCGAGCTTATAAATTTTCTTGCTAGAAGCAACCTTATCTTGACTCTGTGATCCTTTTCCCTCTTCCTTTATGTGCATGCTCACACGCACGTGTGGGGGGTGGGTGCCTGATTGTTTATGCCTGATGCGTAGTTCCTGAGATCTCTTCTTCCAGTTACAATTTTAACGGGATAGAGAATTTCCTTCATCATGTCCTTGGGAGGATGATTGTCATGGACAAGTAAGCAAGACAAGTAAGCATGCCATTAGAATGGGCTCACGAGAGTTGTAATTTTATCATGCAAGTCTACGAGCTATGCTTGTGACCCCCTTCCTGTAAACACATGGTAACGATGAATCATTATGAGAGGTGATACACATGAGGAGGGCGAAAGTCCACTGATGAATGTATAAAATGTACGTAAGGGTTTGGCTTCATAAAAATTCTCATAGCGTTAAACTTCCAGTTATTTTTCAACGTTTTATGTATCGCTCTTGAAGGGATCCATTGTACTCCCGTAATTTCAGGGAAAATTTCATTTACTTGTTTTAAGTTGAGAGATTATGCTATACTCCCACCGCCCCAAAGAATAATCGAGTGACAAGTCGAACTTTTAAAAATTGTAGCTTTACTTACTTGTTCCTTCTTTTAATTGCACTAAAACACTATCCATCTTTAGAAATGTTTTTTTTGGGGCAAACCGAATAGGAAAGTGTGTATTTGAGATGGATGGAGTGTTGTGGTCATTCAACAACTCTGCCCTTCATAAGATGTGGTGTTGTGCCCTTTTAGTACGATGTCATGTATGTGCTGCGGACCTTATCTACACTTCATGGCTGCAATATCACAAGAAAGCTACAAGTTTTCAATCTAACTTCACCACAACAAACTCTTATGAATAGTGATCATGAAAGTTTCTGTACTTTCCCATAGAAAGTTAATGATGCGGTCCTCATTATTGGGCTAGACTAAGTTTCAGATTCTGCCTTTTGATATGCAGCAAGCTGCAACATCTCTTTCTGAGTTGGATCAATCACCACCAAAGGCAATGCTGGATTCCATGCAGCCTCTTCTGAACGCAATTGTAAAGCCAGAGTTACTGAAGTATCAAGACAAAGAAGTTAAGCTACTTGTTGCAACATGTATCTGTGAGATAACACGAATAACAGCTCCTGAAGCCCCGTACAGTGATGATGTCATGAAGGTACTATTGCTCTCAAAGAGCAAATGCCTAAAGAAGTTGGTGCGCTGCAGCCTCTGCAGTATTATCATAATTTTTTTTCTGTGATGAATCCTTGATTTCTGTTTGGTTTGTTTCAGGACATCTTTCATCTGATTGTAAGCACCTTCAGTGGGTTACGTGATACCCAATGTCCATCTTTCGGGAGGAGGGTCGTTATCTTGGAGACTCTTGCTAGATATAGATCGTGCGTTGTGATGCTGGATCTTGAATGTGATGATCTGATCAATGAGATGTTCACTACATTTTTTGCTGTTGCCAGGTTTATTTTGTTGCTCATTGATTCCATTCGATAGTCATGTGGATTAACTTTCTTCATTTATTAGTTTATATACTCTCTCAACATTTCTGCTCGTAACCATATTTTGTTGCATTTTTATGCTCTCATGAACTTATGCATTCTGTATAAAGAACATATTCACCCAAAAGATAAATGAGTGGTAATATTATTACCATATTTATTGATTCATGCTCACAAGTCATATTGCAAAATATAGTTTGGAGAAAATGTGTCCAACACCAATTCGTCTGACAAGGCTTCGTTCTAACATGAACTCAGGTTGTCATTCTTGAGATTTTTCAAGTTATTTTCTGACGTAAATGGTGTGATTTATGCACACCCCATTTGCAACATTTCTGCCTCGTTTTTTTAAACTGCATTAAACATGCTCTCAACTTATTGATGAAGCTAATCATTTTTGTCTGTCTTGAATTTTCATAATGATTAACCTCTTGGATATAAATCTTCCTTTGATGTGACAATGCACGGGCTTATTTTTTTGGCATCTTTTCCTGATGCAGTAACTTATTTATTACTATTCTCGTTCATGCAGCAATGAGCACTCAGAAAGTGTTCTCACGTCTATGCAAACAATCATGGTGGTTCTCTTGGAAGAGAGTGAGGAAATTAAAGAAGATCTCTTGCTCGTTATTCTATCTGCATTAGGTCGGGATAAAAAAGTAAGAACCATTACTTTCTTGGTAAAGTCTCCCTCATTGCCGAGTAATCTTCTACACCCATCAAAAACAGGACCTCGTGCAGCAGGCTTATACACACACACACACACACACATATACACATATATACATTACTTACTGTTTATTGTTTCTCCAGGAAGAAAATTATTGGTTTACAAAAGCATCTATCGAGCCAGTGAGACTAGAAAGAGATTTTAAAACTTAGCTAGTTTATACTGAGCTTTTATTAATATTTGCTGCATATTTGGATAAATATTGCAAATTAACTACTTTTGTAAATTGATTAAGTCTGTGAAATCTGAAATGCTAGGATATGGCAGCGGCTGCAAGGAGGCTTGCTATGAATGTTATTGGGTGCTGCGCTGGACAGCTTGAAGCTGGGATAAAGCAGTTCCTTGTGTCTTCAATGTCGGGAGATAGCAGGCCTTTAGATTCTCAAATTGACTACCATGAGATTATCTATGATATTTATCAATGTGCTCCTCAGGTCTTATCTGGAGTTGTACCATATCTTACAGGAGAGCTACTGGTAATCACAGAACAATTCAATTTCCCTCTCATTATAGTTCATATTGTATTACTAGAATCTTTCCGCTTGGGAAATGCTAACAATTGCCTTTTGGGCACTCTTGAGGGATGAAACTTAGAAAGATTCCGTGTTAGGATTCTTCCTAATAACCTTGTAAACTTGTCCAATGTGATTGTGGTCCATTTACCTTCCCTTAGGGCACTTGTTAGCATGACCCGTCCTATAATATCCGGTGTAAAAGGTCAAGTACATATTTCATAATTAATTTCAGATGCAATATCTACACAACACAAGTCTGGCTATGTACTCTAAGTACTCTCTCTCTCTCTCTCTCTCTTTTTGAGCTGGGACTTTATGGCAGCTTAATGTGCAGCATATACACCATTTTACTGGCAGAAGTCTTTGCATACTTTAGCTTCTACAGTTCCATGCTGCTGTATCTGAGACATTTGTGTGCTTATGTACGTTTTAATGGATTTCTTGCATCAACAGACTGATAAGGTAGACATACGTTTAAAAGCGGTTAGATTGGTTGGCGACATCTTTGCTCTCCCTGGATCTACTATCTCTGAAACATTCCAACTTATATTTTTGGAGTTTTTAAAGAGGTTAACTGATAGGGTTGTTGAGGTTCGGGTGTCTGTCCTTGAGAATGTCAAGCTTTGTCTGCTGTCAGATCCATTCAGAGCAGAAGCGCCTCAAATAATCTGTAAGCTGAACTAATTTTTGGCTTGCTACTTGTCTCTTATAGTCTCACGTAATGTTGTTTGATTCGGGTGGACTATATTGTAGCGGCCCTTTGTGATCGGCTCCTGGATTACGACGAAAGTATTCGTAAGCAAGTTGTTGCCGTAATATGTGATGTGGCATGTTGTGCCCTATCGGCTATCTCTGTTGAGACTATCAAGCTTGTTGCAGAGCGTCTTCGAGACAAATCTGTATGTTTGCTCTTCTAACCCCTTTCTCTCTCTCTCTCTCTCTCTCTCTCATATCTATCACAGTTGAATGTCTCAACTCTCAAGTAATAAGTATGTTTCCTTCAGCATGTTATACCCTTTTAAGCACATGGGTGATGTATTTTGGCATTACAATAACTACCCTAATTTTCTATGTATCCAGCATCTTGTTAAAAGGTATTCCATGGAGAGGTTATCAGAGATATACTGCACTTACTGCTTGAAGCACTCTGATGGTTCAATTAAAAGTGATGAATACGATTGGATTCCTGGGAGGATCTTAAGATGTTTCTATGACAAAGATTTCAGGTGAATCAGATATATCTATTGGCTGCGTGTGATTAAAGTACTTCCCCCTTACAACGGTTGCAAATTAGGTCCGCTGCATTGACGTTTCGCTTGGGAGGCTATTACGCCTTGTATTACTTGCCTCATTTTAAGCATAATTTTGAACCGTACATGTACTTGCTTAACCCAAAATACTCTTGAAGGAGCAATTTTCTACCTGGAAAAAACCTGCCATTTCTTAAAATTGTTCTGTCATGACCAGTCACTCTATAAGTAGCAATGAAATCTGCTGTAGGTTTGACTCTCAACTAATATGATCGAACAAATGTACATATTTACAGATCAGACACTGTTGAATACATCCTATGCACGTTCATCTTCCCGGCTCAGTTTTCTGTCAAAGATAGGGTTGCAAATTGGATCAGGCTATTCTCAGGGTTTGACAGGGTCGAGGTTAAGGCTCTGCAGAAGATACTTGAGCACAAGCAAAGGTCAGTAAGCATGTGTTACTTTTCGGCAGCTAAGTTGATATCAATCGTACCTTGCTTTTCCACAAATGTGCAGTTTTATTGCTATAGAATTTTCCCTTTCTGATTTAATGCATCCTCGCACTAATTTTCAGGGAATTTCTACTTGGATTGCAGGTTACAACTAGAGATGCAGAAATATCTTTCTCTAAGACAGATGTGTCAGGTCGTAACCCTATAATGGCAGTTTGCTAACTTAAGAAGGAAATACAAAGTGGTACTTATAAATATAACATGTTCGATCGCAGGAAAATGAAGCTCCTGAATTCCAGAAAAGATTTGTGCTTTGTTTCAGGATCATGTCTCGCTATTTCGTTGATCCCTCAAAAGCTGAGGAGAATTTTCTGATTCTTGATCAATTAAAGGATGCCAATGTTTGGAATATCTTATCAACTCTACTTGATCCAAACACTAGCTCTCTTCAAGCTTCTTGTTCTCGAGTAAGTAATAGACCTATGTCTAAGGGAGTCTACTTTTGCATTTTGATAGGCAACAAGACAGTAGCGCTGTCAAGGGGTTAATTTTCTTCCAATCTAGTTTGCATACCAGTAAAAGTCGACATTGACTGTAGGGTGAGTATGGCATGGGATTCATGCGAGTCGATTGCCATTTAGTCAATATATATCCGTTGAATATGATTCCTGAAAGATATTTCAACGAATACTCCCTCCTTCCCATCTCAAGTTACTAAAAATTCCATTTTGGGTGCGCCACTCAAAGTTAGAAAGTCCCAAAATGATTTTTTTTTTTAATTTTAAATCATGGGGCCCACTTGTCATACTCACAACAACAACCCGTTTACTATTCCCTACCACTTTCTCTCTCCTACCCCACTATCCACATTCACAACACCTATATAAAACACTTTCCCTTAATCCCGTTTCCACCCAATTTTCGTAGTTTAAGATGGGACATATGGAGTGTGTATATTAAGGGATTGCAAACAATTTTCCCTACAACATTTGTATGCAACACCCATGTATTATCAATCTGATATTTAGGTGGGTTATTGGTAAATCTCTGAATCCATGCCACATTTGCTGAAGAGAACATGGACTGATATTCAGGAACAGAGGACATACTCCCCTCCATCCCAAAAAGAGAGTCCCATTTTTCTTTCTTGTTTGTCCCAAAAAGTTAGTCCCATTTAAGACTTCAAAATCACTGAATTCCAAAAACTTACAACATAACCTTAAAATGTTTTAAAAGTCAACAAAACTATCAATTTGGGATGAAGGGAGTATTACAATTGCGATTACTTATTAGAACTTGAACTTGACTATGCATTGTTTTTAAATAATTTGTGTACAAGTTTTACATTTTGAATATATGGAAAGATTAGATTAATTTGTATTTAGAAAGTACATATGGACTTTGCGTTTGTGAAGATTATGTACTTCTGGTTTTTTCCTGACTCAGATGTAGTTAAGTTTCTGACATTGAGAGTTTAACTGTTATTTCGTTTCTCAGTAGTGACTTACATTAGTGTTTTTTTTTCGTTTTTTCTTTCTTTCTGACAGAATGATTTACTCAAGACCCTTGGTGAGAACCATCAACTTTATGGGTTTCTCAGCACCCTCACTTTGAAATGCTCATATATACTTTTCAACAAAGATTGTGTCAAAGATTTTCTTCTGGAGACCGACTTACATAAATCAGCTGGAAATAGACAATTGACCGAGTCTTGCATGAATATACTAGTGGTATACCTTCCTGCGATTATTTGAGCCTAACCCTATTTTCCTTTTCCTTGAACTACCTTTTATTTTTGTTTTTTCGCTCAAGAACAACATTCTTAAATTCTCTAATAAGTAATAATTTTATCCCGAGTTTTCAGATAATTGCAAGCTTCAGTCCTTTGTTGCTCAGTGGGACTGAAGATGTTTTGGTGCGTTTTCTTGAAGATGATGATGAAGTGATTAAGGAAGGGGCTTTGCATGTTCTAGCAAAGGCTGGGGGAACCATCCGCGAGCAACTGGGAGAGTCATCTAGGTCCATATTTGAAGCTATGTAATTTCGCAATTAGGTCCCCAGCATGTATGTTATTGAACGTTAAACTGTTGACTTGCAGTTCATTAGACCTTATCCTGGAGAGAATATGCTTAGAGGGTAGTCGAAGGCAGGCCAAGTATGCTGTACATGCCCTAGCTGCTATAACGAAGGACGATGGGCTTATGTCACTCTCTGTTCTGTACAAGGTAATCATGAATTACTTGCATCACTTTAGATGAATATCATAAACAGGCATCTGATGGTTTTTTTTTTTTTTTTTTTTTTCAATATTTCTTGAACAATTTGCAGAGACTTGTGGATATGCTGAAAGAGAAGACACATTTGCCTGCTGTACTGCAATCTCTGGGCTGCATAGCACAGACGGCCATGCCTGTTTTTGAAACAAGAGAGAGTGAAGTTGAAGACTTCATAAAAATAAATATCTTAGAATGCAGTCCGGTATGAGTCCCAAAAAAATGGTTGCATTATATTATCACTACGTTGTTTATTTTGATAATAATAATGATAATAATATGATAATGATAATGATAATGATAATGATAATGATAATGATAATGAATAATAATAATGATAATGATAATGATAATGATAATGATAATGATAATGATAATGATAATGATAATGATAATGATAATAATAATAATAATAATAATGTCTTGTTTGGTTTCAGAAATCGGAAGATAAAGGAAACGAATCTTGGGAGGACAGGAGTGAAGTTTGTTCATTGAAGGTTGTTTTGCTGAGTTATATTCATTTTAGTTTTGTGAAGTGTGTCAAATTTTGGCACTGCTTTTTGTCACAAGTTTTCATCTGAGTGCATGTACATGCCTTTTTCTTTAACTTAGTCTCGTTCTTAACTACACAATGTTATCCACTATTTTAACCCTTCATGTTCTGTTCTTCAGATCTTTGGCATTAAAGCACTGGTTAAGAGCTACTTGCCTGTCAAAGATGCTCACCTTCGTCTTGGGATTGATGACCTTATTAAAGTCCTTCACAACTTTCTTTCTTTTGGAGAGATCTCAAAAAATATTGAATCAAGGTAGCGTTGGCGTTATGAACTTGAGATTTGTGGTACAACTGATAATACCTTCGGTAGATTTGCATGACTGGTTTACTTTGGAGTCTTCTATGTCAAGGCAACTGATATAAGAAGGTGGTTTTCTTGAAATTTTGCAGTGCAGTTGATAAGGCCCATTTAAGGCTGGCTTCAGCAAAGGCCGTTCTTCGACTTGCAAAGCATTGGGAACATAAGATCACTGTCGACATATTTTATCTTACGTTGAGAACTTTAGAGGTGAATTTCTCCCTTGCTAAGAGTTTCAGCCGAAGTTTATTCTCATGGCTCTGTTCATAAGTTATACTGTATCAATTATTCTTGTCTGTTGCCCTTGTGGAATGTAGGTTGGCTTCCCTGAAGTTAAGAAAATATTTCTTGATAAAGTTCATCAATACATAAAGGACCGGCTTTTGGACCCTAAATATGCTTGTGCATTTTTCTTGGATCTAGAATCTCATCAGTCAAATTCTGAAGAGGTATTTAAGGCCATCCCAGATGGGCCCTTTTTAAATTATTTGGCAGAAGTTTTGCACTTGTCATAATGGAAAGAAACTTCTGCGACTTGTCCTTTTTACTTCTTGAAAGGAGTATGACATGTTTTCTTGGCTTATACATTTTCATCCGGTTTTATTTTTCAGGACAAGCACAACTTAAGTGACATCATTCAGATGTGTCAGCAAGGGAAGGCACGACAGCTTTCTTTGCAAGCTGATCCAAGCTCTTCAGGGGTTTATCCTGAGTATATTCTCCCTTACTTGGTCCATTCCCTCGCACATCATTCTTCATGCCCTAATGTTGATGAATGCAAGGATGTAAAGGCCTTCGAACCAATATATAGGTATGTATGTGTTAGAGCTTAAGGTATGATAAGGTTATTATGAAGGGGTGCTCATTGAAACACTGTGTTTTCACTTTCGCGTATATAATAACCTAGCATAATCAGTTTGAGGTTACAGTTTCTCAATTCTCTCATATCCTCTCTCTCTCTCTCTCTCTCTCTCTCTCTCTCTCTCTCTCTCTCTCTCTCTCTCTCTCTTATCTGATAACATAATATCAGGGCATTGATTTGGCACTTTGGCAAGCTTTTGGGTTCAAATCACCTCACTTGCATTTCTTCTTACCCAAGAAATTGTGAGTGCACTTGTTGGCACCTCTTTAAGGGAAAGGTGCCAAAAACACCCAAGGCAAAGCACTGCCACCATTGGGCATATTTTGTACCACTTTGTTTTTGTTCCTCTCTAATTGGTTATTGTGGATGTTTATGTTTCACAATAACAACTATTGCAATGTCTATACATAAAGGTTAATGGCTTCACAATGAGAGTTTCTCAAGGCAACACACATATTAATAGGATGGCTGAAGCTCTTTTTGGCTGGTTACTCCTGTGGACTTAGTGGAAAGACTCTAGGCAACAAAATAGTGGACAGTAAACAATTGTGAATTAGGTTGAAGAGTCCTGCAAAGATTATTCCCCATCACTATAATAGTACGTGGTTATAGGTGATTGGACGTTCTATACATAATGGATTGTTGTGTACATATTCAGGAGATTGCATTTGTTTCTCTCTCTGTTGGTACACGGTGATGAAGAGGGCAAGGGTGAAGTTAGTCTGAGAAAGGAAGATACTATCTCAATAGTTTCTATTTTCAGAAGTATCAAGCAATCAGAAGATGTTGACACAAAAAAGTCAAAGGTACATACTGCACATCCTTAGAACCCATCTCTTTTTTTTCCGTGAAACCTGAATTTCTAACAACTTTTTGGCTCCTCTTGGTGCAAGCAACAAAAAGTAAAATGTGATGCAGATAAGATTTAAGAAAAGAGAATGTTAACAAGTTCCCGGCGCATAGGTTTTTGTTATTGGAAGTGCCATAGGAGGCACTTGTTACCTTGAATTTCTATAAAACTACAGGCGAAGACTTTAAATGAAAACTATAGAAACATAATTAGATTGGAATTCAATAGCATAGAGTTATTGGACGATTGATAGATACGTCTTAAGCTTTGTATAGATTATTGACTGGATATGTTATGATCAGAACTCCCATGGAATCTGTGATCTTGGCTTGTCGATCACCAAGCGCTTATCTCAAAAACAAGATGATCTTGAGGAACCAATCACATATGTTTCCCTACCTCCAGTGCTGTATAAATCCCAAGAAGAGAAAGAAGGGAATGATACCCAGGTACTTTCTTGACATCCTTTGAACTTACGTATAATCTGCGTCAGTTAATAACTCTTGGGTTTATGATTAACTTGTTCTTATTATTGTTATCTGGGTTTTAATTCATTTTCAACCATTGTACTTTCATCTGACTTTCACTTTAACCATTATACTTTATTTTTTGCACGAAAACCACTATACTTTCGAAAACCTCCCATCGCAACCACATATTCGTCTCTAATCCATCACCAATTCGTACCCTAATCTGCGATTTTTGGGTTTGGATGAGAGGTTTTCCAAAGTAGAGTGGTTTTCGTGCAAAAAATAAAGTAGGATGGTTAAAGTGAAAGTCGGGTGAAAGTATGATGGTTGAAAATGAATTTAAACCTTGTCATCTGTTGAAATGGGTGCCTCCCAGGGTCGGTGGATTGGAGGGGAGGAAAAGAAGGGGGGGGGGGGGAGAACCCTGTTGGTTACTTGGTCAATTAGTGAATTTTTGTATTACATGCCACTCAAGTGTGAAATAGATTCCATGTATCAGGCAAGGTTGGAAACAAAGAGTGATCGTGTTAAAAGTTTATATTTTAAAATTTGAATTTGTTGACTTTAAAATGGATGTGGGCCGGGGAGGGGGGAGAGACAGCAATTCTCTTTTATTTTTAGATAGTTTTTTTTTTTTTTCTTTCTAAAAATCTTTTATTTCAATTCAAAAAAACTTTCGAATGGCGATCTAGCATCATCCATAAACGAAATTTTGGTGGTTGTAGCTTTCACTACAAATAATTTTAAAAGAATAGTTGATTTAAAACTTTAGGTACGTGGAAGTTATTATCCTAATTAAGTTATTTCAATGCTTCTGATAGGTCACTGAAGGGAAGACATGGTTGGCTGATGAAAGTGTTCTTGTGCACTTTGAATCACTCAAGTTGGAAGCCAATGTAAGTGTATGTTGTACAGCTTCATATTGCATTTCAAATACATACAAGGAAAGGAAAACACGTTTTTTTTTTTTTTTTAAATTCAACACAAAAATTGAAGTCAACGGTGATTTTAATCACTTATATGCAACTATTATTTAAGTCTATGTTTCTGCTCGTCTTACTCCAGGTCCCTTCAGAAATTGTTGAGGATGAGTCTCTGATGGACAGTGAAACTGATGGAAATGATATTCCTTTGAGTAAAATGTTAAAACGTCTAAAAGCTAAAGGAGCCAAGGCAAGAAAAGCGCTGAAAAACGGTTCTTTGCCAACTAAAGATAAAAATGAAAATAATGTTGATATCTTAGATATGGTGAGGGAAATAAATTTAGATAATATGGGCGTATCTGGTAGATTTGATTCAAACAATGGCCACGGACATTCCTCGGGAAAAAATAAAACTTATCAGAAACATAAAAGGAAGGGATTGGCCAGTGATTCAACAAATGTTCCCGTACCTAAACGCCCGAGGTCATCATCTACTCAAAGTCCTTATAAATTATCTATTCCTAAGAGTAGTCCAAAGGGCTCCAGACATTCTACTGCTAATAATAGGCCTCAGAAGGGAGTTACCGCGTTTGATTCCATTGAAAAGGATGAAGATCTTCATGGTACGGATGCTAAAACGTCTGTGCAAGAAAGGTTAACTGAAACTACTGAGTCGGACTTGGTGGTACCAAGCAATCGGAAGAAAGGCAAAAGTTCTGAGTGGAGTCGTATTCAATCAGAAGATTTTGGTGATACTGAGGACGACGATTTGAAGGTAAGCTTTGTCTAGATGGAAACTATTTGATAGCTGCATGAGCTTTTAATTTCCTGTGTATTGATCTCATGTGTTGGTTTCTAACGTACATCGTCTCTTGTAGCAGCCCAACAAGAAGCTGGACACTGATGTTATACTTGCGGGTGATAGTTCAAAAACGGG
The DNA here is from genome assembly GCA_026119855.1 of Campanula takesimana. Classification (NCBI taxonomy): domain Eukaryota; kingdom Viridiplantae; phylum Streptophyta; class Magnoliopsida; order Asterales; family Campanulaceae; genus Campanula; species Campanula takesimana. Next base: position 581,109 of record JAOWBW010000136.1, on the reverse strand, counting down.
ATCTGCTAAGAAACGGCAACGAAAAAGCATTTCAGGATTAGAAAAGGTCAGCCTGAGTTTTAGCTCTAACAAGCCAACAGGCTGGAATAAGTTTACAGCCTACTTTCATTAAAAATCTTTTTAATTTTGAATTCGTAATGGTTTTAGTGCATCATGAGCTAGTACGAACGAAAGAGATGAATTCGGATTCAATTTGCATTCAACCTGTATCCTCTAAAATCATTCAATTGTGCTTGCCTTTCTCTTACTACCTTCGTCCCAAAATGAATGTCCGAAATTGCTCGTGATCAAGAGTAATTTCGGACATTCAGTTTTGGACGGAGGACGTATTATTTATGTGAACTTTATTTCAGCACTCGCCTGTCTAAAACTGGGAGACCTCGGATATCTTAAAATCATGCAACAAGTTATATTTTTATACGTTCTAGTTTTCTTTATGGTCCTCCCTTTCTGTGAATACGGAAGCCCTCTAATACAGTCGTAAATTTGATCTCTTATGCAAACTCTTTTTCACTTTTCACTATCTAATTTGCTATATCATATTTTCTTCAGTGCACATCCAAGAAAGGTGAAAGTCATACTACGGACTTGATCGACTGCAGAATCAAAGTCTGGTGGCCAATGGATAAGGCGTGAGTATATTTTATTTAATTGAAAAAGTCCTTGCTAACACAATTTTATGATTTCTTTCTTACTTTACTGTTTTTCTCTTTTGACAATGAATAATTGAACTGGACATGTTTTCCCACATTGTCAAATACATCTCCATTTCATATTGGTCTTGAGACAATTTTGTTGTATGAACAAATTCTTTCAGACATCATTGATACTACTCCTGCTTACATTTTTTTGGCTATGATATTTCTGCTATCAGGAAAGGGGAGCTTGATTATAGTTCTTTTGTCAGCTCCTCAACCCTATTCCATTTTCTTTTAACTTACCGCGGCAATATCGTGACTGTAATTCCACATGGATCAAAAGTCATCAGCATGTTACTACAATAATAAATGAGTTATTTGAGTGTAGTTCATATGTCAGTCAAGGGTCGGATAAATTACATTATGTTTATATTTTTTTCACCCTTTCCTTTTTGGAGATTAATATTCAAAACCTTACTTTTGTGAGTCCATTATTTGTTTGCCTTCAACACAGTTCAAAGATTTGACTTCATTAACTATTGAGTTAAATTCATAGTGTTCCCATTGGAAAATGAGTATCTACAGAGCTTATTGTACAGAATGTTCAGAAAATTTTTGTAAGGGCGTTGTATAACTACAACATGTAATGCATTGAGGTCTTCTGAAGTGAAAAACTTCCAAGCATGTCACAGACATTTTCTTGCAAAGTATTTGTATATATAGCATTTTTTTTGCTTTGACAATGTGGTAGTATGGTTTCTGTCACTATATACCATTATAATTCCCAGTGGAAGAAAAATGTCTTGATCTGTAAACACTTTTGCAGGTTCTATGAAGGTGTGGTGAAGTCCTATGATCATCAGAAGCAAAAACATGTGGTAAGCTACTTACTGCTGTCACGTCTTGTTTACGTTTATTACTCTTTTCCATTTACATCCATTTAATAGAATCTTATAAACTTCACATGTTTCTGCACTACAATATTTCTATAACTCTATATTGTGTTGAAGGTGTTATATAATGATGGAGATGTCGAAGTGCTCCAATTAGACAAAGAGCGCTGGGAGCTCATTGACAACGGCCGCAACCCCACAAAGGTCTTTTGCCTACTTTTAATGCATTTTGGTTCTCCTAGTGGTTTAATTTTTTAACATAGTTTTCAATGCCATCTACAGCGGTTAAAATCTTCAAAGAGTCCGCGTTCTAAAGGAGGGTAAGCACTGCAGGCTATATTATATCTACCAAATTCACATAGATTCGTACATACTTATTCTTCACGTTCTAAAGGTTGTCATAGAATACAGCTAGAGTATTCTGTTATACTCCCTCCGTCCCAAAATGATCTTCTCATTTGCCATTTTTCATTGTCCCAAAAAGTTCCTCCTACTTCTATAATTTAGGCTTAGAAGTGCATAGGCAACAAATGGCTAGTGAAGGAGTGTTCTAATCCTTAAAAAGTTTGAATAGTCAAATGTGAAGATTATTTTGGGACGGAGGGAGTAGTTTTTTGCCACTTTACTTTGGAACATATGCACATATGACATACTCCCTCCGTCCTACTTTAATCCATAAAAATTGCCATTTTGGTTGTCCCACTTTAATCTACCAAATCCCAAAATGAAAACTCTTTAGTACTTTTTAAATAATGGGACCCACTAGTCATACTTACAACATCTACCAACTTACTATTCCCAACCTCATTTTCTCTCTCCTGCCCAACTATCTACACTCACAACACATCACCTTCTCTACTTTTTCCTTAATTCTTGTGCCTAACCCAATTTTTGTAAATTAAAGTGGGACGGAGAGAGTATCATTTTAGAGTATTTTTTCTTTTCTTTTTTATGACTTAAAAAGTGGCTTGGATAAAGAAGTGGTCATTTGATTCATTTGCAGGTCATCTGAGCCAAAAAACAAGTCTCTGATTGGTTCGAAGCAAACTAAGAAATCGGTTGAGATGTGAGTACCTGATTGCAATCCAGTTTATATCTGTATTGATTATTTTACTTATGTAATTCTTGATGGTATGGCAGATCTCCATCGTCTAAAGTAACAGGCAAAAGGACCCCAAGAAAAAGTTCAAAGCAAGGACAAGAGTGGGCATCAAAGTGGAAATCTCCTGATTTAATGGAAGCTGAGAGAAAAGAAAGTTCAGAATCATCAGATCCTGAGACTCCCACGTTCACTAAAGTTAATAACTTGGACACAGGTGAAGGGTCTCATATTTGGCTTTCCTTTTTAGTGGAAAACATGCACCTTCCCCCCCCCCCCCCCTTCCAAATAGATGTTTTATGCCTTCCTTTTATGTTCAAATGACTTTCATGGTCCTGTTAACAAGTTCCTGTCGACTAAAGTACCCTTCAGAAAGTAGTGTGATGAAGTCTCAGTAATGTGTTGGAACTCTGGCAAAGTCCTGAAGTTGGTGATGAGCGGAGTATAAGTTAATTGAGCAAAAATTATGAGGCTCCGAAGGCTGGGGAAGCATTGACGCTCTATAGACGGGAAAACACAATTTGAGAGTCTAGAACTTACCATGAACAGATTCATTTACAGTTGCATTGGTTCTTTTTTAAAAAATAAAATAAAAAATCATTCATAATTTCCTGGATATTTTTGCATTACAGAGTCTGGATTTCTTGATTTGGATTTCATGATTTGTGTTCAACCACTATGCTTGTTTGCAATAGCCTCATCCGTGCACCTGGCGCTTAGTCCCTGAGAGATGCTTTTGCACCTTGGGCCTTTGAATGACTGGTGGAAGATTTGAAATTTGAGAGAGATCATTCCAACTTATTTCTTGATTTACTTCCTCTGTTCGAAAACAAACTTCCCATGGAATTTTAGGAACGGGAATTAAGGAAAGATGTTGGAAAAGTAGGTGGTGTGAGTGGGAAGGAGAGAGAAAGTGGGGTAGGGAATAGTAAGTAGATAATTGTTGTGAGTGGGAAGGAAAGAGAAAGTGGAGGGAATATTTTCCTCTCTGGGTAAGTAGGAGTTTTCAGTGGGACACCCAAAATTGCAAAATGAAAAGTTTGTTTTGGAACGGAGGGAGTATAATTTTAAATATTTGAGTGGGTCCTGTCTTTCCTATTTACTTTTCTTTCTTGACTTGTATTTCAGAAGAGGAACCGAGTGATGTAGAGGACAAGAATTTAGTAAACGGGAATGAGTCTGACAAAGATGAAAAATCAGTTTCTGAGGGGAAACAGGCAGAAGATGGGACTAGTCTAGCAGCTGAAGATGAGTCTGGCAAGGATGGAAAATTTGTTTCCGAGGGGAAACTGACGGTAGATGAAGAAAACAGCTCAACTGATACTGAAAATTTAAAAGAACCTGGTACTAGCAATAAACAAGCTGGTAGTGTGGACAAGACCTCTACTAATGCTTCAGAATCTGATGAGGAAGAGAGATCTCAGTCGGAAGCGAACCAATCTCCAAAGGTATCAAAGGAAAATTCTAAGAAGATAGCTGATGAAGAAGATAAACCAGATCCATCACAGAATGAGACAGATGATGCTGACAGTATTCCAATAGGTCCAAGCACGTCAGACATAAAAAGTTCCACCTCTGACGATTCAGGCGATGCAGAGTTTTCCGATGACGAACCTCTTGTACTCGTCTTCAACTTCTGACTTTCATTTTATTTTTATAAAGGCTTTCTTTGGTTGCTTACTTTTCAGTTTTCTTCTTCTGGACTACATCTTGGTTGATGGTTCACTAGATTTGAATTTTTTTTTTTTTTTTTGTTGGTATATTATATAAGATCTTTGAAATGCTAACTTTTGATATTTTTTGATGCAGAGCGTGTGGAAGTCGCGAGTTGGGAAGTCAGCTGAAGGCAAGTAGGTATATGATCCTGACACAATACTTTATGTAGTGATAGCGATTTTAGTGCCTTTAGTTGTGTTGGTCTGATATTTGGGAACACGATGATGGGGAAGATAATGCCATTTACAACAATGTACACCAATAAAAGGTAGGGCAGAATGTGCGTGCTTCGTTATGACAGTGCAACACAGTCCCACGTTTCGAGCCTAAATGTATGTGTATTAATGTATTGTATCGTGGTGGGTTGATAGTTAAGTTAGAGCCTAGTTGACTCATTGTTTTATGTACAGCTATAGATAGCTATAGTTGACATCTGCTGTAGTGACACTTGTGGTTTTTGTGTCTCTAGATTTAGTTCTTCATTTGTAAATCATTTAAGAGTATTATCAAAGTGATATAGTGACTGTTTGTGTTTATATTCCATACGGGCACGCGTAGTGCTTGAAGTAGCTTCCCTATTGTTGCCGGGCTACCTCGTGCTTTTTGGACAGTGAATGAGGGATGTTTTTGCCCAAAATGTAAGATTGTGAACCTTAAAATCTTGTTAGGAAGACTCTTGGTTTGGAATAAAAAGTTTTTTTTTTTTTTTTGGGGTGGGGTGTGTGTTTAATAATGAGTTAGTTACGGGGATTGATTTGGTCAAAACTAAGATATGATCATTCTTGTATACAACCTAAAATATATCCTAAGTGAGAGGTGTAGGAGTCTTAAAATATTACTCCCTCCGTCCTTTTGTTAGTAATTTCCAAAAATCAGTAGATCGTGTTAAACATGTCCAATCCAAATAATATACTCTCTCTTTTAGAAAGTTAATCGGATTGGGGAAGTATATTGATGCGCACAAACACGTATAGACTTGTTCACGTGCTGTGTTAACATAATTTTCACATGTTGGCGAATATGAGATACTCCATTCGTCTCAGTTTAAGGTTCTTTTATTTTTGGTATGTCACAGTTTAAGGTTTTTAGTTGCTTTATTCATGGCAAAGTATGGATAGTGTTTTGGTCATTCTTGTCCTCATAAAGTTCATATATTACAAAAAAAACCACCACCCACTCTTCTACTTTTCAACCACTTGCTTTATGAAAAGATAATTATATTTTTCACAGATTACTATTATTGATTACTATTATTGACTCAAATTTGCCTTGGTTTCTTAATAAGCGTGTAAAGTCAAACTAAGAACCTTAAACTAGGACAGAGAGAGTATTTGACATCTATACTATCTAATTGCATAGCATTCTGGTTCAAGGGTTCAAATTTTATTCCTTTTAATCAGATCCAAGTGAAGATTAGGTAGGGGTGTAAATGGTTCGGTTTGGTTCGGTCTCGGCTATTTCAGAGACCGAACCACTAATCATCGGTTTGGGAAAATTCCAGACCGAACCGAACCACAAAAAAGTTCAAACCGAACCGAACCAAACCGCCATGGTTTGGTTCGGTTTGGTTCAGACCGCGGTTCAGTAATGTGGTTCAGATTGCGGTTTAGATTGTGGTTCAAACCGTGTTTAGATAGTGGTTCAAATCATGGTTTAAACTTTTTTGAAAAGAGAAAATTTGGAGAAAGAAGAATATTTAACGAATAAAGAAGCCGAATGAAGTGAACACACATCATAATTTTGTTAACTATGTGCCTCAACAAATATAACATGTGATGAAATGAATAAGGAATAAGATATAAAATGAGATTTAAGAATGATTTAATGTAATGTAGTTTTTTTTTTAAATATTTCAAAGGTGGATGTTACTTAACATACAAATATATGACTAATATATGCGGTCTGGTGGTTCGGTTTGATGGTTCGGTCTGGCGGTTCGGTCTCGTGGTTTGGTCTGGTTTGGTTTGAAGGGGTCAGACCACAAACCAAACCGAACCACGCGGTTTACCAATTTTCGAGACCGAACCGTGGTTTGGTCTGGTTTTGTTAATTTTTTTTTAAAAAATGGTTTTCATTCCGTCCCATAAAATTAAGAATATACTAATGCTGACACAGTTGACTGACATGTACCCGTGCCACTGCCCTAATCTCAAAGACCGGGAATTAATGTTGCTGGCTGCCTTGACCTTGTTCCCACTCTCTACCGCTTCTACCCGGTAATCCCTCCTCTCCTCCATGTAACTACAGTATATTATACACACATACAGTACTGTATTATTCTTCTATATACATGTGTACTGAAAAAGGTTATTCACCCACAATATCAAATTTGATTCTTGAGCTGATTTTCATTAGGACAACAACCAGTCAAGGCTCTGCCCAGCTTTTTGTTATTTGTAAGTTCCAATCTTTGATCTTAAAGATCCTGTCTTTTCTTTCCTCAATCTTACAATTGGGTTTTCAATTTCCTGTTTTGGCCTTGATTTTATGGATGGTGGGGGTGGGTTCTCCAGTTTGTTTATTTCTACTTCTAGAAATTGGTGCGTCTCCATTCTGGTTTCCCCCAATGTGTACACAGTCTCTCTCTCTCTCTCTCTTAGGGTTTCAAATGTCTCCTGTGTACGTTTTCTGCAGCTTTGTGCATTTTATGCTCACACTCAAATAACATGAATGAGCTCTTGGTCTGCTGAAATGAATGATTGGGTCATGGATTTATGTTTAAAACTATATTGTGTGCATATTTGTTGATATAGGGTAATTTCTCTTGTAACTCATTTTTTTACTGTGATAAATCTCTTTATTTTTTCTTGCATAAGCTATTATTGCTGTTTTCGTACCTGGTTTTGAATCTTGTATCAGCGAAATGCATGCTTGTGATGGACACTTATTTTCATCAATTCGTACTCCTGATGGATATAGTCTCAGCTCCTGGTAGTAAGATATGCATACTGCTTGTGTTAAGACACTTCCTCGACCCCACCATGGTGTCCTTCCCTTTCAACTCAAGCAATCATTGTTTCCATATTTTGCAAGTGTGCTAGGTCAAGTATACTTGCCAAAACCTTGCAGAATACCTGGAGTATAAGAGAGGTTTGTGTGTGTGTTGGGGGGGGGGGGGGATTCAAGAGTTATTACTTGAAAGAGAGAATGAGATTGCCATTAGGGAGCTTTCATATGTTTCTACTGGCATCATCATCATCATAAGAGCCCTTTCAGGATCAACCGTCTTCTAAATAGAAGCCAAACATCATAACTTTTACACCTGGATAATCAAGCAACAGTTATCTCATGTGTGTGTGTGTGTGTGTGTGTGTCTTTGAGTGTGGGTGGGGGTCGGGCTACATGCGGCTAGCTAACCCCCAGGCTTTTCAAAAGTGGTTCAATCTCAGACGCTATCCTTAAGCTGGGAATGCTCCTCAAACTTACTAATGCCAATGAGCCTGCCAGTAGGTTCAGGAAATATTTCCCTAATGAAAGCTTTCCTCATGGGTGAGAGTGCAGAATTGTATGTTTCCATCTACTCTGGGATTAGGAAGTGATCCTTGGCCCTCGTATTGACAGTCTGGCTCAGAAGTCGACTAATCTCTAAGACCAATCCACTTGTCCGAGCCTAAAAACTGAGAATACAGATTCAAGCCACAGTTTCAACTTTTGTGGTTATAATGACCAGTTTTTGAATCAACATTTAATGCAAAGTTTGTGGTTGTTTGGTTGGTTACATTGTTTATCTAGTTTACCTGTCATCCCCCTTGTCGCTGTCATTTGACTTGGCTTATACGCCTTCAATGGCATCAGGTCCTTTTGTTTAAACTTGTAATCTTTTTCACCGCTAAGTTACGCTCTGTTGTCTGCAAGACTAACTCAACAACTCTTTAGTAAATACTCTCTCCGTCTCATAACGATACTCCCATTTGATTATTCAAACCTTTAACAACTGATATTCATGTATATCACTATCCTTGATGAAGTTTAGTTATTACTCCGTTACTCACCTAGTAATTGTTCTCATTGGACACTACTCTCTTTCTCTCCCACTCCCTCCTTGTTGGGCAATAATGGAAGTTCAATAATTTTAACTTATCAATTTTGGAAATTGGACAACCGTTTTGGGACAAACAAAAATGGTAAATGAGACTATCATTTTAGGACAGAGGGAGTAGCAATGCCGGCGATGGTCATAATTAACAAAAAATTTATGCCCTCTTAGTTGAAAAGAAGATCAGTTGATAGTCTCGGGTTTTTCTTTATTGGCCGTGCTTATTTCTCTTGTTAATTACTTAAAACTGTGATTTGCAGTTGACATCCTCTCTCTGGAGTGGATACCCTTGCAGTTGTAGATTATGGGAGAACCACTTGGATTATTAAAAGTAATTGTCGTGCAAGGTAAAAAGCTGGCGATCCGAGATTTCAAGACTAGTGATCCTTACGTAATCGTCAAGCTTGGAAGTCAGGTGATTTTATGCTGTAGTTGTATATATTTTTGGGGAATTGTGCAAAACAACTTGTCCTTTTATTTCATGCCAAAGTAGAATCACATCAGGTTAGATGCAAAGATTATTAGTTGAGAACATTGCTAGAATACTCCGTCTCAACAACAACAACAAAAAAAAAACTGTGGCATTTCTATATCTGCCCCCCCCCCCCCCCCCAAAAAAAAAAAAAGTGCTTATCAAAATCGAAGTTTTCAAACTTTGAAAATCTCTTTTAAGTTTTAATTTTATTTTTAAGATATAATAGTATCTAATGTGACATGCAGAAAAAATATGTAGTATCACTTTTTGTGAAATTTAAAAGAAATATGCCCTCTATTTTCTTCTGGGGTGATCCAAAATCAGTGCTTATTTTCCTTTTCTTGAAATCCCCAAGTTTTCTATAGTCCCCACATATAAAGCATTTTTGTCCACTAGCATTTTATTTAAAAGGATCAATGTATTTTCTTAATCTGTGTGCCTAGACAAAGTGATTACTTATCTAGAATTGGAGGGAGTAGGATAACGGAAGTATGATACCACTCTGTTTTTAGGACGCATGTAGTAACTTACTTCCTGTTTACTGTGGCAGACAGCGAAGACCAAAGTCATAAACAGTAATCTAAATCCTGTCTGGAATGAAGAATTGACTTTCTCGGTCACAGAACCTGTTGGAGATCTGAAGTTGGTATGTCTTAACCCCCATATACTCTTGATCAGTAGCTAAGCTTGAATTTCATTTGAAGGGACTTAAAATTATTCCAAGGGTGAAAAATTACAATTTAGAGTCTAAATCTAGTGTGAACGATAAACCCGTCAGAAATGGGGTTAGAATCATTGTAACTGACAATTTAAGTGGTAAATTTTCATATATGGTCGATCTTACTTGGCCACTGTTTTCTGATGGTCAAAACTCTTGATATTGAACGTATAATCAATCTGCTGTTTTATTAAGTGCTGTTGATCAAATTGCAGGAAGTGTTTGATAAAGACCGTTTCAAAGCGGATGACAAAATGGGGCATGCTCATGTCAGTCTTCAGCCTTTGGTCTCTGCAGCTAGATTAAGGCAGATTTTAGGTGTCGCTACTAAAGATGGCTCAACTTTAAGGAAAGTTATTCCGGACCCTGACAACTGTCTAGCAATTGACAGCTCTATTGATTGGGTTAACGGTGAGGTTGTGCAGGACGTTTGGTTGAGGCTTTGTGAAGTGGAATCCGGGGAGATTGAGTTGAAGATTAAGTTGACTCATCCTCCCAAAGTTGTGTAGATTCAAGACGCTTCTTATGTGTTTAGATGATTGTAGAAGTGTGTAGCATATTACTAAAATATGTATGAATGTGTTTTTTTTTAACTCAAGTTTGGATTAAAGTGGCTTAAGGTGTTGGAAGTGCGAGCGAGTAAACCCCTCAGTTATGAATGCTACTGCAGTATACTGTAGATGTTGAATGTTCATATGAATCTTAGAATGAATGTTTTGACATTTTTAGCTGTTGAATGAATACTACTCCTATATTTGTATGAAAAATTAGACCAAAACAAGGTTAACTGGTCAAGAAAGAATAGCCTTTATCACAAGTAAAGGCAAAGTTTAAAGATAAAAGTAGAATTTGGCCAAACGGCAATGGGAAAAGTGAAAATAAGCTAGACTATATATCGGCAGGGTGGGTAACAACATTTTCGCGCCACCTCTAACACAATAGTGACGGTGGGATGAGCCTGAAGCTAAGTTCGGCGACGGAGCAGGTCACAAGTAAATCTAATGAAGGAGAAGGCAGTGGAGGCGCCGCCGCCGAAAGAAAGAGGGACGGGAAGGTGGTAGATTTGGGAAACGGAAGCGAAGTGGTATACATTTCTCGATTTCTGAGCTACGAGGAGTCGTGCAAGTATTTCGATTATCTCAATAAACACATCCCTTGGACCCGCCCTACCATTACTGTCTTCGGCCGCCCCTTCCTTCAGGTTTTCTCCTCCTCCTCCTCCTCCGCTCTTCGTTTGATTGTTCAATCATAATTTCTATAGTATATTTAGGGTTTCTAATTAATCAGGCACCCGTGCAGAATAAACCATCCGATCAATTTTGGGTGCAACCAATGTTATCTTTGGATTTCTCAGCTGCATTGTGACACCTGAGATGAAAAAGTTTGGAAAAATTAGTAATTGGTTCAAGAAGATCCAAGGTATATCAAAAAATAAGCACATTTATCACACAATCAAATGAATTTTCGATATCACTTGACACAATGCAATTGGAAGGTGATGATGGTGACGTGGTACCAATGTTGTATCCAGTCGCTTCTTGGATGTAACCTGCAGATAGTAAGTAGATCAAAACATAGCTCATGAGTAACTTCTTCTACACCAGGCTGAGGCACAGCCTTTTGATGGTAAACTGATACAGTTTCTGAAGATTTTAGGAATTTATTGACATCACCTAAATCAGAACGGCTGAGACATCGAGGCAATAACCTTATTGAAGGAGGCTTGATTACCCATCTGGGACCAAGTTCACGCCTTCCGGAAAGAATCTAGCTACTAGCTAAGCATACATAATTCAAGGGAGCATAATCTCGGGATCCTCTCTTGATTGGGCAGTCCTTGTGAGTGCTTTGAACAATTTTCTTTGGACGTGAGCCTAAGCCTTGTCATTTGAAATTTATTTCGTCCCACAATCTAAACATTCATCAAGCTTTCATTTGCTACGACTTACGTGACATTCTTTCATTATTTTATCCGTTTTAAGGCTCAATATAATGTTATCAATTGATACCAGTTTGACCGAGGAAGTAAACTATAATATTGTACATATAAGCTGTCATAACGTAGGGTTCACACCACACAATTAAGGATCATTTTTCATATTCTATCTTCCTTTGTGTTTAACAGAGTCATCTGGCATAGCATGATTTAACATGTCTTATTATTCTCATAATTGAGATTAACTTACTTGCACAATACACTTGGACTACTTAAAACGAAATTAAACTAGATGAAGCCTTACAGAAGCATCCAGCTGATTTCATCTTTATGTTAGAGCTTCATGAACGTCAGAGAAAACATAATCTTATAATGAAATGACTGTGGAATTCACATGCCAACAATATATACTTGGAGACCCATTTTGCAATACGGTCATGGCTCCTTCTACACATGGTTAAATTCCTTTTGTCCATATAGTCTATCTCCCAGTTTCAGAATCCTAAACATGAAGTTATATTTGATTAGAAAGTTGTTCATGTTTATCGACTTTACTCCACTGATACTTCTGATGAGTAAAAGAGGCTCGCTGATTTGTCCTCTCTACAGCCAAGAGATACATGCTATGTTGCAACAGAAGGATTGACAGAACTAACTTATAGTGGGTATAGGCCGCATGCATATTCCTGGAATGATTTTCCTCCTCTTAAGGAAATATTAGATACGGTATGAGAATGTTACTTTGAATCTGTTTGTCACAACTGATATTCACTACTCACTAGGAAGCTTATATGTTCTCTGTCGCCCTGAAGGTCCAGAAAGCTTTTCCCGGTGTTGGTTTCAACAGCTTACTTTTGAATAGGTATAAAGGTGGCAATGACTATGTTGGTTGGCATGCTGATGACGAGAAACTCTATGGACCAACTCCAGAAATCGCCTCAGTTTCCTTTGGGTGTGAACGTGATTTCTTTTTGAAAAAGAGACCGTGTAAGATATCTCAAGGTACCAAAAAGGAAGCATCTTTAGTATGACTAATCCTTGTTTATTTTCATTGTGTCATTGGTCTTTTACCTTGTTTGCTGATTTATGCATTGTTTAGGCGATAGTTCAGTGTGTTAGAGACATTATCCCACATCGGGAATTAACTAGCCATGCATCGACTTTATAAAGATCCCGGGCTACTCTCATAACCAATTGGTTTTGAGATGGAACCTCAGACTTTATCATGGTATCAGAGCTGCCAACGGCCCACGATGTTGCTTCGCGCCACCTAAAGATCCTGGGCTACTCCGTGGGGAGCTTCCTATATAGGCACATAAGTTATAAGGCCCTTTTGCTTAATTTATGGGTCAAGTACACATGCGATTAACATGAACATCAACAAAATCATCTCAATACCCCCATTGATGTTTTCCCTTGTGCATTAATGCCTAGTAACGTATATTGTGTTTGTTCTAGGCAAAAGTGTCGAAGGAGAACCTCCAAGCAAGAGAGCAAAGAAGAATGGCCATTTGGATCAACACTCGTTTAACTTGAAACATGGCTCTTTGTTGTTGATGAGAGGTTATACTCAACGCGATTGGCTCCACTCAGTGCCTAAACGTGCCAAAGCTGAGTCTGTGCGAATTAATCTGACTTTTAGACGCGTTGTTGAATGACAGTTATACTAGAGGTGATTATTCGTGGACTAGCAGGTCAGAGGTACTTGTATTATGTTTAGGGTACACTTTATAAAGCTCTTTTGTTAAGACCATTGCATAGGCATAGGCTTATTGCTGCCAAGACCTGAGAAGAAGAAGGTTACCTTGTTTTGTTTTGTTTATGCAAGTGCCTGCATTTGTGAATGTATATATGTATTAGCAGAATGGTTACTTGCTTTTTACAAAGAGATTGATTGTTGATAAAGAGATTGATTGTTGAGTTGGACAGGAAATCGGAGTTTTGATGTTCCTTGGTAGGTGCAATAATTTGTTAATTGTTGTTACTCCCTCCTGTCCCTAAACGAATGTACGGATTTTCATTTTGAGCGACATTTTTTTTGTTTTTGATATCTATTAATAAACACAAATGTTAAAAAATTTGATATCCACGAACATCGGTGTCTCAACCCAAATTTTAAAGTGTATATGGACATATAATTGAGCAAATCTCGAGAAAAAAATCTGCCAACATATTGGCAATAATACAGTTCACATGCGTAACATAGTGAAACGAATTGATAATGGATATTGTGTCTTCACTTCAAACATGATCCGGAGGAACCGTTTGTGTAATATATTGTCGTAATTAAAACTCGATCTAAGGCATTGTGGAACAATGACATATAGTAATTTAAGTACATAAAAATCCCTAATGATTTCATTACATTGGACGATGAGTCTAAATGTAACTTAGAATTTGTGTCTTGGAGTGAATTATAACTTGTTATACGATAGGGACGATTTAATAACTTTGAAAAAAATTTGGATATTAATTTGATGATGAAGTTTCTTTAAATTTAAACATTCATTAGAAGTAAGAGTTGTAGTTCACCTCTTACAAAGAAAAAGGGAGAGTGAGAATTAAGAAAAAGCGTTAAATTTTAAGGTATTATCAGGGTAAATAGATGGGTTGAGAATTAAGAAAAAGCGTTAAATTTTAAGGTATTACTCCCTCTGTCCCAAATTGATGGGCACACTTTGACTTTTTTGAGTCAATTGAGTCAATCTTTGACCATACTTTTATAGATATTTAAATATCTTTATGAAATTCTAAAAATTGTAATTGTTTTTCTCTTAGAAATACTATCATTAACAATTTTTAGAATTGTATAGAGATATCTAGATATTTATAAAATTATGATTAAAAAGTTAAACTGAGACGGAGGGAGTATTAGTATTTTGAATCAGGTTTTATCGAAAAGTGTACAACTCCAACACGGTGATTACTTAAAACGTAGTATCTGCATCAGCACTGCTCCAGAAGACAGTTGGGTAGGTACTGTATTGAAGATCCTTTCTCCCTCTCTCACTTTGTCGGTTTGTATAAACAAATCCTGCGTCTGCTGAAGGCGGAATCCTTTTGATCTAGAGGTTTGCAATTCACCTAAATTCATTTTGTACTGGGTGCCTTTCTAATTTCGCTAATCTATACGTATTCATTCACTTTGGTCCCAACTGATAATTCTGTTTCCTCATTTTGTTACTCAAAAACCCAGTTGCTGTTTTTGTCTTCGGTGATCGTTTTTTTTTTTTTTTTTCATCTATCTCTTGGATTTTTGCCTTATTGGTTTCTTGATCAATTTTATTGATATACTATAATTTTCCTTTGCATCAGTTCATTCATTTCTCAACTTCTATGGCCGCGGATATGTCACCTTCCGATTCAATTATGCCTCGAGGTTCGCGCTTTCTTTTCTCTTCCTTGGATTTTGAAAATTTTATACACATTCACAAGGTGTCGTTTTCTTGGTCTACATTGTCTTTCAAATACTCTCTCATTCGCTTTTCTCAAACTATGTATGGCAACTTGTGATAAAAATGGAGGTTGTAAAAGTGGATTCGGTTGTGATGGGAGGGATAGAAAACACTATGATAGACTATGCATTTGGACCCCCCCCCCCCCCCTAATATTGAAGGGCCATAATTGATATAATTGTTGTTGATAGTGGTAAAGTTCTCTTTTTTCATATTTGAACTCGCTCGGTTGACATTTTCACAATGGAAGGAGGGGGGGGGGGTCAAGTAACTCCATTGGTCTGTGTGGGATTGTTTGTACTGATGCTTATTGGTCATAATAAATTGTAAAATCTGTTCTTTTCTTGTTTTAACAACTATTTGCTGTTCTCACTGTTTATTTTCTAATTCAAGAATTAAGTTTTCTTTAACCGTGAATATGATTCTTATTGTGTCAAACAAGTCTTTGAATGCTAATCTGAGTTTGTTTTCTTGATGCAATGTGGGATTTTTAACTTTAATAATGTACGAAAGAAGAGAATTTCCCTTGATTTTTAGCTTAGTCTTGGTGTACGCGGTAATTTACTACATTTTGGTGCAGATGTTTGCATTGTTGGTGTTGCACGAACCCCTATGGGCGGCTTCCTTGGTTCTCTGTCATCTTTATCCGCTACCAAGCTTGGTTCTATAGCTATTAAGTGTAAGATCTTCTAATGACCACTCTTCTCCTCTTAAGTATGCAATTAGAAATGAGATTGTGCTTTTCTGGGATATTTTCATTAAAGTGGTATCAATATGATGTGGTAGGTGCGCTTAGTAGAGCAAATGTTGACCCATCACTTGTCCAAGAGGTTTTCTTTGGAAATGTTCTGAGTGCAAATTTAGGTCAAGCTCCTGCAAGACAGGCTGCACTAGGTGCTGGTATACCTAATACGGTGGTTTGCACAACCATTAACAAAGTATGCTCTTCTGGAATGAAAGGTGGGTATCGGTTTGTTCAAACTCTGTGGGTGTATATGATTTTCAGTCATTCATACTCCCTCCATCCCAGAATGATCTTCACACTTTTTTTTTTTGCCGTTACTACAAATGATGTTTGAGCAATAATTTTAGGTTGATTTAATTATCCTAATGAAAATCTAAAACTTCATCAACAATACTATCAGTAACAAATTTTAGATTTTCATTAGGATAATTAAATCAACCTAAAATTATTGCTCTAACTTCACTCTTAATAACGGCAAAAAAAAGTGTGAAGATCATTTTGGGACGGAGGGAGTATAGGCTAACAAGAGGCCAGCAGCCTCTTTAGCATGATCACACATGTATGTGTGAATGTGTGTGCACGTGTGTAACTTGGAACTGAGTGAGAATGTCTTGGTCTTTTTGAACTCAGCGACGATGATTGCAGCACAGACTATCCAAGTGGGTGCCAATGATGTTGTCGTGGTGGGAGGGATGGAAAGCATGTCAAATGCTCCTAAATATCTGGTTGAGTCAAGGTTGGCCTTTTATGTGCTTATAAAATTCTTGTTCTCGTTTTTGCCATTTCTCATTTGAAAGCGTATTCTTCCAAACGCCTATGTGTATAAACCTAGTCAAGTAACTAAAAATCTGCTGGAGCTTACTCAGGATCTTGGCGGAGATAAAGGAGCAAAATCGATGGATAAATTAATGGGCTGGTTTAAAGCAACAAACGACTGTAAATGAAAACAAAAAAAAACTCACTCGATTCTGCCCGTGATAGATTTCTGGGTTATGTCGAGATCAGATTGGTTGGCTGATATGTGTAATATTGTTCTCTCAGAAAAGCAAGCTAAATTGTAACTTAAGCTGAATCAAGCTGTAATCTGATTTCTTTTAGTTTCCATTGCGAAAACACATGAGAACCTAAGAACATCAGTTTGGCACTAGAATACAGACTTGAACAGATTGCAGAAGATATGATGATTTTGCTAACATGCTCATAGTATATATCTGTTTTTCTTATTGCATGTGGGCGTCATATTCTGAAATATTGCAAGGGTTGTCCATTTAAGTTGGTTTCTTCTTGTTATATGTCCTGTAGCTCATAGTTATATGTAGAAAGACAGCAACCAAAATAGGGGCATCATCTAATGCTATTCAACAGATAAACATTATGCGCACCGTCACAATCCATGTAGCATTAAGGTTGAAACTGCATAGATTGGGAAGGCTGTTTGAGCATCCTTCTGTCAACAGAAGAATTATGTAGTATGTTTATAAAACCACGGGCTTTTACTTATTGAATATTACTCGTACATGGAAATCAGGTATTGTGAAATGGTTGAATTCAACTTAGTGAACGACCATATGCAATTTAATTTTTGAGTGGGACCATCAGTTCATTGGTCAAAAGAAGCTTTCCTGTCGTTGAGTGCGTAGCATCCAAATCCAAAGCTAATTTAGTATTTTAAACAGAAAAGGATCTAGGCTGGGACATGAAGCAGTGATTGACGGCATGCTCAAAGATGGCTTATGGGATGTTTACAATGATTTTGGAATGGGAGTTTGTGGTGAATTATGTGCTGAGCAACATAGAATAACAAGAGAAGATCAGGTAACTTCTGTAGCGAGAGTTTTATGTTAATATTTGTATTCTATTTACCGACATTCTGACCTAGATCGTACACTGCTCTTTCACCTACAATCTTGTCTTTCAGATTCACTTCCGAGCCTATGCTGAATATCCCCTAAACATGCAAAATAGTAGTAATAATGAAAATAGAAAGAAGCTTAACCAAAATAAATAACTTGATGAATTTGTATGTACCACTTATCAAACATATCTAGTTATTACTTTTACTTTGACTTCCTGGAATATGAATGTCCTCTGTGAGTGCAGGACTGTGACCTTGATTTCAAACTCTGGATTAAGACTGATTTTCTTTCCCTTGCTATATTGTTGTTTCTTTTGTAGGATTCTTATGCTATTCGAAGCTTTGAACGTGGAATTGCTGCACAAAACAGTGGTGCCTTCTCATGGGAAATAGTTCCGGTGAGACTTTATTTATGAGAGTATTTTTTGATACTCCCTCCGTCCCATAATAAATATCGCTCTTTCCTTTTTGGTCTTTCTTAAAATAAATGCCGCGTTTCTAAATAAGAAAAGAGTCTTTGTACATTTTTACCAATGTACAAGCAATGCACAGACAAGTAAAATGCGACTTTTATTATGGGACTGATGAAGTACATCATATGTTTTCTCCTGTAACATGACATTTGTACATGTAGGTGGAAGTTCCGGGTGGAAGAGGGAAGCCATCTGCAATTGTTGATAAAGACGATGGTTTGCAAAAGGTAAAGTACCTTGTTGGCATTAATATTTGTGATCAAAGTTATATCTTCCTCATTTAAGTTAGTTTAGCCGTATCGTTTACCTTTACCATATGTTTAGTAGGAGCCACAAATCAAGTGGCAGTAGACATAGAACTGATAACTTTTGGTAGACAAATCTCCTAACGTCACTTCAAGTTTGTTATACTAGTGACTTATTATCTGCTTGATTCATCATGGAACATGAGTAATCACATGCGTGCTGGCACAGGCACAAACACAAACACAAACAAACACACACACACACATACACACACACACACACACACACACACACTCTCTCTCTCTCTCTCACCCTCCTTCTATGCATCATTTCATTTTTATATGTGTATGCTTGAGCATTTTTTTCTGCTCTGTAGTTTGATGCAACAAAATTAAGAAAGCTTAGACCGAGCTTCAAACCCAATGGTGGTACTGTTACTGCTGGTAATGCTTCAACCATAAAGTAAGATCTCTCTCTCTCTCTCTCTATATATATATATATATATATATATATATATATATATGTCTGTATGTCTGTCTGTGTGTGTGTGTGTGACCATTGCACAAGCATCTGTATGTGCTAAGACTTTTACCTCTCCTACAATGTATGCCTCATCTTTCATCAAGTTAGGCCAAATGACCTACTGCTGAGAACTTTCGGATAGAAGGTTATCATTTTATTGCTTCTTGCGTAGGATATGTTTATCATGTTCATGGTGATAATATTATGAGAACGGAGGAACTTCCAATTCACTGTCAAATGCTGTTTTATGTACAGTGACGGTGCAGCTGCACTTGTTCTGGTGAGTGGGGAGAGTGCACTTAAACTTGGATTGCAAGTTATTGCCAGAATAAGAGGCTTTGCTGACGCTGCTCAGGTATTGGGAAGAAGCTGGTTTTGATGTTTATTTGTGGGACTGCGTATGAGATGTGTGGTAACAAGATTTTCTGAACAGGCTCCTGAATTATTTACTACTGCTCCGGCCCTTGCAATACCAAAAGCTATTTCAAATGCTGGTTTGGAGGCTTCTCAAATCGATTACTATGAAATAAATGAAGCCTTTTCTGTAAGCAATTATATCTTATATTGTGATTCAGTGATAGTTCTGAAAGATTGTTTGTCAAATACAAATTGTCCTCATTTCATTTCGGCAGGTTGTGGCTCTTACCAATCAGAGGTTGCTTGGTCTTCATGATGTGAGTCTTCTCTTTTCTCTCTGCATGCACTTTTGATAAGATTTAGATTGATGTAGAATTAATTTGTAAGTTATTTCATTTATTTTTTCCCCTTACATTTAATTATTTTGTGCTTGCAGGAGCAACTCAATGTGCATGGTGGAGCTGTATCTTTGGGACATCCACTAGGTTGTAGTGGAGCTCGTATTTTGGTCACATTGCTAGGGGTAAATTTAGGCCATTTATACATCTTTACGTGCTTCTTTATATTCTACTGTATACTCCCTTTGTTCCGGAATAAATGTCATAGTTGACAATTCAACATCTTTAAGCTTTAAGTTATGTTTTCTTGATTGCCCGAACATATTCATATGGGTAGAGTGGCACTTCTCGTGGCATTGCAATGCTTGTGTGTTAAAAAGGGTAGTATAGGAAGATCACCAAACTTGACATCCTATTTTTACTAACATGACATTTATTTTGGGACATACTAAATTGGAAAGTAGGACATTTATTCTGGGACAACAACAACAACAACAACAACAACATTACCCCAGTGCCGCAAAGGCTCCCACCTATGGTGGGGTAAGGGGGGTCGGATGTACGCAGCCTTGCCCCTGTATTAAAGCACAGAGAGGCTGTTTCCAGATGACCCATGATGAAAATTGCGTCGAAAATTGCATGGACTGACTGCTGCTTCATCACAAAGAAGCGCAGACAGTTTAGTGACCCATTTTGCTTTATTCCATCATATTCCCAAGCCAAAAAATAGTGAGTCTTTGGCTCCATCGGAAATGATGGAAAACGTTTATTCTGGGACAGAGGGAGTATAATATTTGAGCCTGAAATTCGATTGTTAACATCTGATCTCTCTCTCTCTCTCTCTCATCCGCACAATAAAGATAGTCAACCTAAGAATCTGAAAGTTTATCCATCAAGTTATCTATTCCCCTTTTCAACTCACACATATAGGCAGAGCATAAGGCCCTTTCTTTTGGCACGTCTTTTCTCTTTTTCATGAATCACAGAACTTAATGTCCTTTTTGAAGGTAGAAATAAACTTTGAGCAATTTTTGTCTGGATTATCATCAAACTAGATGCTAAAATTGAAAGCTTTAGGCTTCTTTACTTTACATTCCTTCTCGAAATTGTTAACCCATCTATCTTGGAAAAGTATTATGTAGAAGGCCAAAACGCATTTTGGTGCCCAAAAAGTATCCTTATATTCCCACTTAATACCCTAAACTATACTATGTCCCACATAAAGTCAACAACTAATATTTTGGCCCAGTTTAGGTTCTAGACCTAACCGATCATCTAAGATCTGTACTATAGCAATTTTTGTTTAGATAATTGTTAAAGAACACACTAAAATTGAAAGCTGTAGGCTTCTTTACGTTACATTCCAAAAAATGAAATTCTAAACATACCCAGGAATAGTTGCATTTCTCAAAATTGTAAACCGATCTATCTTGGACAAGTATGATTTAAAATGGTAGATGATACATGTATAACTGAGTACCAAGTCGAACTTTTTAGTAATTTGTTAACGGAACTAATATATACATTTATACTGACCCTGCCTAGTAAGAAGATGGTTGAAGAGGATGCAGAATTCTTATGTTTTCATCTGAAAACCCGTAAATCAGATATTTAACTAATTTTTTTATTTACTTAATGGAAAAAAAAGAAGTTTCTTTTCTTAGCATCTTAAAGAAGACCAAGTCTTTTGCCTCTTGTCAACCTAAATTAGTCGCATCGCAGGTACTGAGACTGAAAAACGGAAAGTTTGGGGTTGCTGGGATCTGCAATGGAGGTGGAGGGGCGTCTGCGCTTGTTCTAGAGCTCATGTAAGTCCTTTTCAGATATTTGAACCTCGTGTGGCTATTTTCAGCTCTGTTAGAATCCATTTATTGTTAATGCTTAATATTAGTCATGTCCCCTATCTATTAAACTCATGCGTTAGCTGAGTTGTTTACTTGCAATGGTATAGAGTCGCTGAATGCACAAGCACAAGTTTTGGCGTTTAAGGTTGTCATGTTCAAGTTGACCCTATGTTCGTTGTTACTTGTTAGTGTATCGCTCCACATGTAAACAGCTGCACTTTTGGGGGGGGGGGGGGTGGATTGCTAAAGTATGTTATACTCTCTTTGTCCTGGGAAGATAGTCCTATTTGACTTTTTATGTTCCATACAAGTGAACATTGACCAAACATTAAGGGACTATCCGAACTGATGAAGATAGAAGGGTGTACCATATACCTTTTTTTTTTCTTTTCTTGTGGGGGCTTAGAAGACAAGTGAAGTAACCGATAAGTGTATTACTAAGTACCCCATGTTCTTAAGGTACAACATGTGCTCTTCTTGTACCCAATGAAAGTCATGCAGTTATTGCTAATTTATTGAGGGATAGCTACCTGTCTCCTTAGTAAATTGGTTTATTGGATTAGCGAATTATGTAAATAGTTGATCATCCTATCGGTTATTGCTAAACCCTATAGGGAAAGGATGAATACTTCATCCCACAAAATTTTCAATGACTGCAAGGAACTTTCTACCAAGCAGATTACATAAAAAATAATTCTAGTTTTCAGAGTCCTGTTGTCACCGTCACCCTGATGATTTGCAATTATTTCTTACGTACTCCCTCTGTCCCGGAATAAATGTCGCATGTTTGATTTGTTGGTCAAATTGATTCAATTTTGTCTATAAAATTACTCAAATTTAATGATTCTCATGAAATTGTGAAAATTGTTAATGATAATAATGTTAATAGAGAATCAAATACAATTTTTAGAATTTCTTGTAGATAACTAAATTGTCGTTAAAGTTTGATCAAAGTTCAACTAAGTTGACCAAAAAGTCAAACATGCGACATTTATTCTGGGACAAAGGGAGTATGTTTTAAGGGTCTGAGTCCTGAAAGAACTTTGTGTATTGACTATTGCAGGCCAGCGATGCGCAGCAGGTATTCCCGCTTATGAAAATGATATCGTATGCAGCGAGGACCTGACTACTAGCTCTTGTGAGACATGTATCTTTATTTTGTACTTTTGCTGAATATTTATGTACCCAAAGCTTAAATAAAAAAACATGTTTCTCTTGATTTCACTTTTCAACATAGCTGCTGGTGTGTTGCTTTTTTATTCCATAGCTGTGTGTGTGTGTGCGCGTACACAATGTTTGACAAAGTAGAAGATTGTATCATGGAAGGAAGTATGCTTACTAATAAATATAGACCTGGAAGGTTGTTATAGGCTTCAGAAAGGAGTTGATCATAATATACTCGAGTTGGTAGGCGAGAAAGATATCTAAAGTGTTTAGTTGAGATTCTACTGTGGTTCTTTTACTCCCACCTGAACAGGTTGACCTACCTGTACGACTGTTTCTAATGCAATCAAGCTAGTAGATTTATTTCAACCATGGGGCTGAAAACTGATTTTAGTTGAGATCAGTAGATTCTGTGCTTGCACCTCTGTGTGTTACAAATCTCAAAATGCTTCCCAATGTATGGGTCATTGCCTATATCTCCACTCCACCACCAGAGCTTGACTGAAAGCATGGAGGTCAAGCTTGCCAGAATCAGGTCGTTTGCCCTACTCTCCCTTGCCATGCCATGCCTGCTAAGTAGTCATGATGCCCTTCCAATTGCACTTATTCTCCATATTAAAGGAATTCTTCAGTCCTACCTTTGACCGCTGTGACGCATTGAGGCTTGATTTATTACACCAATTGATCAATTCCTCCCTTAGATCAGCATATCCTGGATTGTAGAGTCATATTCCTTCCATTCTTCACATCATTCTACTCTGTTGAGTGTTGCCTTAGTATGTCGTGGAAAAATATGCGAGTTGGCCTGAATTATCGTACATATTGGCTCATTTGGAAGACTAGAATATCAGTTTTCCATAGTAAACAAATAATGCTGCATGGATCATAAAAGAAAATCCATGATTGTTGATGTAAAACATCAGATCTGCATCTGCATCCAGTCTAATACGAATACAGCCAAACTAGTTGATTACTTATATCTACAGGTTTTTGTGTACAAGGCTACTGTACAAGATAGTAAAGCCAAGATAATTATTTCTACATTTTTAGTACAAACCTATTGTACAAGCTAGTAAAGCCAACATAACAGACTTGTAAGTGACAGAAGTAGGCATCCTACCCTCATCCTTGCGGAAGAATAGTCCATTGTAGAGAGGCAGGTTTACTAGCACAAAAAGCCCACATAGGAGAATTTGCAACCCCATCACCTCCATGTTCCTGATCTGGAACTCCACGACTGAATTTTTTATGCCCCAAATGAAGCTGAATAAGTTTAGCAAAGCTACAGTGGCTAAGATTGTGAACATTGAAGGGGTAGCAAATTCCATAACTTCCTTCATGTATCTTTGTGACACATCTTCGTCTGCAACCTTTGGAGTAACTATGAACCCGGACTCAGACAACCCTAGTTTCTTCAACAAGGTTTCAACAAAGGCAAAAACATAGGAAGTTATCGTTCTAAACAACCGTGTCCTCTGTTCGTTCCACCACTCTTTGGAGGTTCCTCCGCAACATACAAACTCCCCCAAGCTGTACGCATACTGAACTACCATCACCCATAGGAAAGGTACTATCCACAAGCTTGATACCTGCATGCATGTGTACACGTTTGATTCAAAAATAAAGATATACTCCCTCGGTCCCTCTTTAATTTACAAAAATGAGTCTTGGCACAAGAATTAAGAAAATGAGTGAAAAGGTGATGTGTTGTGAGTGTATATAATTGAGTGAGAGAAAGTGAGATAGAGAATAGTAAGTGGATAATTGTTGTGAGTATGACAAGTGGGTCCCACTATTTAAAAAGTATTAAAACATTTCAATTTTGGGACTTTGTAGATTAAAGTGGGACGACCAAAATGGCAATTTTTGTAGATTAAAGAGGGACGGAGGGAGTAGGTGACAAAATTATTGATTCTTTCAGCCATAGGTGTGGTCAAAGATTGTACCTTGGGGTACAAGGATATGCCTCTAAGAAGACATAGTGATGGGACAAGAACGTAGTAGAGCGTAGGTATTCCGGTGGGAGCCCATAGCTCCCAGCAAAGGTATGAAACTTGAAGTATGAGCGGTATCCTTCCATGGCCATACACAATGGGGCAATGTTTGGATAGAAATATCTGAAGATTACCTTCAGCCCATCTCTTGTATTGAACTAGTGTCTGCAGTAGTGTGGTAGGAGCTATTCCTAAGAACCCGGCCTTTTCTGGTTTGAAGTAGATTGATTTCCAACCTCTGCAATGGATTAACAGTCCTGTGACAACATCTTCGACTGCACAGCCATACTTTACTCCCATCTGTACATCATAAACCTATGGAGGTTTATATCCGTGTGGTTTGTGTGTGTGCATGTGTGTGAGAGAGAGAAAGAGAAAGATAAAGAGAAAGAGAAAGAGAAAGAGAAAGAGAAAGAGAAAGAGAAAGAGAAAGAGAAAGAGAAAGAGAAAGAGAGAGAGAACCTCGTTTCCCCACTGAGTATTTTCTTCATAGCTACAGGATGCAAGTACCTTGCATGTTTCTTCTAGAACATCTAATCCTTCTTCCCCTCTTTGACCCTTCACTTTCGCCCAATCAATTTTGGACTCCTTATCATAGATTTTCCCGCAGAGGGTGTCTCTCCTGTGGAAGCATCCAGTACCAACATTTGGAGTCCCTCCATTGAAGTCCCCATTTCCCATTTCCAACTACCAAAATATGTGAGAAATACATCAGTTTTGTAATATTCTCTACAAGTATGATACTCAGTGTTCTTGTCACTTACCTCAAACAATACACGCATACCACCACTGTAAACATCGTCTTTTGTAAGGTTATGAAACTTTCGAGGAAACTGAACAAATGCAATTTGATGGCTGCTCTCTTCATCCATAAAAAAGCACAGAGCATCTCTCACTGACTCTGGATTGTTGGAATACATGTCGCAGTCCACAGTCAGAATAATTGGGCTGTTGCTTATCCTTGATGAGACCCTTATCTATTCGTTCATAAGACATGACAAAGGTTAGCTATAAATTAATCCTTTCTGATGTTAAGCTAAACATAAATACGTTGTCATGATGCCCTCATATTTCTATCTCACAAAGTTCATCTGCATCTGTGTCCTCCTTACTCGAACCCCTCCTCCCAACACACACACACACACACACACACACACACATGATGCAGGAATTGCATGTGCTAAATGGATTACCAGGGAATTCATGGCTCCAGCTTTGAAGTTATGATGGTATTGAGGTCTCTTTTCACGCGCCATGTATACCAAAGTAGGCAAAGGTTGTCCATCGTTGTCCACAGCATTGGAGGCATCTCTCCCATCAATTAGTATCTGTCAGATTTGACAAGTAACATAACATGGTAAGAAATCCAGTTAGTACAGTACTACTCTTAGGTATTGGATTTTGTTTCCGCTCAAGTAAATATCTCACTGGTGTCATATGTTCTATTTACAGCCTCCATTTATATGTTGCTGTTCAACTACAAAAGGAAGGTAACTAGAAAATATACTTGGATAATGGCCTGATGATCACGTTTGTTCAAAGCCATGTCCCATTCATGTAAGCCTTTGTGAACTTTGCGTTCTTCTTCTGAAATGTGGCCTAGCTTTGTATAGCTATCAATCCGTGTATGTATGTGGGTATGTATGCATATGTATGTATGTATAAAACACATTGCAATAGTTTATGTATGTATGTATGTGGGTATGTATGCATATGTATGTATGTAAATATATGTATGTGGATAATATACTCCCTCTGTCCCAGGAGAAGTGAGACTTCTTTCCCTTTTGGTCCGTCCCACCACAAGTGAGACTGCCCAAATAGAAATGTTTTAATATATTTATATTCACCCTACCCCCACCATTTAACCCCACTCATTCTTTCTCTTCATTTTCCACCACTCAATTATTCAACCAACATCACTATTTACCCCACTCATTCTCTCTCTTCGTTTTCTCCCTCACATATATTACTTATTATTGTGTCCACTCCTCTAGTCCTACATGTGCTGGGACTGAGGGAGTATGTATTTGATTATTTTTGAACGAAAATGAAATGATTAGATGAATGGTAAATGGTTATTCTTTGTCTATCTTGTTAATTATCTATCTATGTATATGTTTTATTTCCTTGTAAGTTTGTATGGTTTGATACGAGGGGAGTTGATGGAGGAATGAGAATCGTGGTGTTGACTGAAAATGGTTTATCTGCAATTAGAGCATCCACACAAATAGAGCTTTTTCATACCTCTTTACTTTAATTAAAAAGCTATGGAGTGATTTACTTCTCATCTAGTGCAGAGTTTCAACAACAATAGCTTCACTCTCTGTTGGTTGTGGAGTTGGCAGGGGTTGACCGGATGAAGACAAATTTGTTTCAGTGAGATCGACATTCATCACCGTTGGTATATTATTGTATTTCTTCTGAAAAATGTTCTTGATTATTTCTGATTTTACCCTTGGATACAGACAAACTGTTCTTTTCCTTTAGGTCTGACATGGGATTTTTCTTTTCTTTCATTGGGGCTTTGGGTTTAGTGTTTAGATTTAATTCTAGAATCATCAACAAAATTCAATTGAGGGTACGTTTGGAAGAGTAAAATGAACTCAGTGGATTGAAAAATACAATTCCAATGGCATGGCTTGGTATTGAGGTGCCAAACATAATTTCCAAGTCATACTGTCAACACTGTAAATATTTTTTAATGTACCTTCAGGAAGATAAGTTAAGTTGAGGCATGGCAAGAATACAACTAAAAGACCTAACTTTATTTTGGGCTGATGTACATCTTTTTGATGCACCATGGACATTTATGCTTGAATAACGCTGTACGGATGTAGTATGAATAGAATAACACTCCAGTTAACAGGTCTTTTATCCACAATATTGCCAAAAACTATGCGGATGATTGAAATCAGATTCCAGAATACCAGTTTTAAGCATATCAGAAGTGGGTTTGAGGCGTTTATAAGCATACGAGAATATCTGTTGGTTGGGGCATAATAAACAAGAGTGAGTCTACCTTGACTGTGGACCATTCTCTGTAAATAGGATCACTGATGAGGGGCTCATGGACACCAGAAAAATAAGCTGCAGGTGAGCGTGGTTCAATCTTGAATTTCCTGCAAAACGGCAGCCAGTACTTGGAGAAGCGAGATGCCTCAAACAGTGCATAGAAGATGAGCTCAGAACCTCCGTCATCAGAGAGAGAAACACTCAGCTTATGAGGTGGGTAATCATATGCCATCACAGATAGGACAGTGTTTATCACCATAATAGGTGGTTCTATTACTGCATCTGCTGTGCAAACAAATATGTCTATTCCTGGCAGCATTTTCTCATACCTGCACAAACACCCATTACCAAAATTGTATCTTACTCACTCCATCCCAAAATGAATGTCCAAAATAATTTCAAATTTTTTCTTTGATTAAGGAAAATTTGAAATTTTTAGGGCATTCATTTTTGGACGGAGGTAGTACTTCTTTCTATGTTTGTCGATTGTTCAGAAGTGTTGTTTTTGAGTAATGGACTGCCTCATGTTGTGATAATGGTGCTCTTAGGTGATATCTCTCTCTCTCTCTATATATATATATATATTCATGCATGTGTCTGTGGACTGCGTTCATATTGTGATAATTATTCTTTTCAAGCAGACTCACTACTTTCACTTCTCTCTCACCCCCCCTGTCTGTGTGTGTGTGTGTGTGTGTGTGTGTGTACAAGAGACGGTGGTCGTGGGGAAGAATCTTGATGGCTAGATAAGAGAGTAGTACCTGTGGGAGAGTCGATCTTTGAAGGTGATATGATAGATGGGATTCCATCTGACAGATTGAGTAACAAACCAGTAAAGGGTGAACCATACTTCTGATATGAACAACCCAATCCAAGCATATCTTCCAAATTGTCCCTGCTTTGGTGCATGGATGACCCTGTAGCAGAATATCAGACATATGCCCACAACCATAGAAACTGCATATGACCAATAGAGCTTCCGTCCCTTTGCTGCCTTGGTTTCAAACAGAGGAAGGTACTCTTCTCTTTTCATCTCTTTCTTTTATCCTTATCTCTCTTTCTCTCTATGCTTTGGCTTTGGGGTTCTCTGTTATATGTTTCACGGGAAGAAATTATGAGAAGATACACCCTTGTCCAAAATAGGCTTTTGTTTTTATCTATGATTATGAAGCAAAATGAAGACTCTTTTTAGAAACTTGTGCTGTATGCTGATGCTGCTCTCAAGAAGTATATCACATCTTCATGTATATCTGAGTTAAACAACTATTTCATCCCTAACCTATTGACCTTTTTACCTTTTCGTCCTCAACCTATTTTTTTTTTTACCTTTTCGTCCTTGAAGTATCTATTTGCAGGATGAAGTGGTCCTTCACCGTCTGGTCAAACGTTAAGGTGGGGAAAATATAGAAATATACCCCTGTACTTAGATTAAGGATGCAGATATACCCTTATACAAGTTAATTGCCATTTTAACCCCTGTACTTAAGAATAATGTGGGGAAATTAGGGCTCCGTCATTTTTCCGTCCAAAACATAACAGAAGTGCTGAGTAGGCGTATGAGGTGGATAAATTAATTGAGGATGTGGATAAAATTAGCCCTGTTGGAATTTGCTGACTAGATTGGAACTAAACTACGTCGTTTGGCTAGGTTTGACGACGTCGTCTCTACCCAATCGTCTATAATGCTGCGCATTCAAAATTAGGTCTAAATAAAATCAAAGATCGTTGTTTTCAAATTTAGGGCAAAATCATTGAGGATTGTGGCGGACGAAGACTGGGAACGCGATGGAAGTGGGCAAAATGAGATCGAAGTCAGTGGTGATTCACAAAACGGATCTGATTTTCGATTCAAAAGTGGTGGAATGAAGCATTGCCATTGTCAGGTTAGGGCACCCATATGGACCTCGTGGAGTGATGATAATCCGGGACGAAGGTTTGTTGGATGCCCATTTTATGAGGTAAGTTTGTATATCTAGGGTTTATAGGTTGGGAATTTTCATTTTTGAGTGTATTATGTACGATTATCTTGTATCAGGAATGATTTTCTTTGAATTGAATTGAAGGATCCAAGTAAATCATGCAAGTACTTTCAGTGGATTGACCCTGATTTAGATGAGAGGTATAAAAAGATCATTGTTGCTTTGAGGTCAGAGATGAAGCTAGTGAAGATGGAGCATGGATGTTTGAAAGAGCAAGAAGATAGATTGAAAAAAAAATATTGTGAAACTGAAAGGGAAATTAAGTGAGTTGGAGTTCAACAATGCAATGTCAAGTGATGCAGAGAGCAATATCGTGTCCAAAGGCAAAGAGAAGGAGAAGATATTGAAGATGGAGATTAGGAAGAGAAAGGCAAAGGAGACAAGGTTTATTCTTGTCATAATTGCTTCATGGATAATCACCATTGCTGTTGTGATTGGATCCATGAATTTGAACTCACTCCCTGCTAGAATGTTTTTGCCATAAAATCAAGTTGATGTAGTGTCCAACATGTATTATTGTGGTTTAGGAAAGGATTGTGGGTTCCTGTAATTGTAATGGATGCAAGTATTCTGTATGAAATGAATGGTTGGCATGGGTTAGGTTAAAATTTGTTTGGTTGTCTAGTGTTGATATCAATGCACTCACATGGCATCACACATATATACATGCCAGCACATATACACCCACCAAACAAAATAGTATTCAACCAATCAAGACAAAAAAAAAGGGGGGGGGGCATCAATTCATTCACATGGAGGGGACCAGTCCATAAAAGAGGACAACAATAAAGCTTCACACAAGTCTTGACAATACCATTAAAACAATACTTCTAACAATTTTTAATTGTTAAAGACATAAGAGATGGGACCAAAAGTAATTGCCTTCCCACTGTCATGTCTTTGATTCTTTCAAAGTTCACAAAAAAAGAATCAAACCCAACCAAACCAACAATAGTATATCCAGCTGGTTCATTACATTAAAGCAAAAATAAAGGACCAGAACATGTTCCTCAAGTTCATCACCAAAAAAGGAATATTGTCTTCCCTCAGTCTAACTTTCTCCTCTTCTCTGCTAGCCTTGGTGAGCTCTTGTTTGAGTCATTTGGAATGTCAGTCTTTGAGTTCGCTTTCCTTGGATGCTTGAACTTGGTGGTACTAGTACCAGATGGAGCTGAGTCTGTAGCTGAGTCTGTAGCTGGGATATCATCAACAACATGTTTCTTGTTCTTCCTCAAGTTCATCACCATGGAATCTCTCTTAGCCATTAAGGAAGATCGGGTGTGAATCATTCTCCCTTTCTATTTAATTGGTGAGGCCTGTATTGTTATTTAGAAAAAAGTAAGTCAATTACATTCTTAATAAGTCATAGTTAAAAACCAATTTTTTTGTCAATGTCTTACTGGATTTTTGTAGAATGATTGTGCATGAGGAGAGGTGTCATTTGTTGTTGTAGCAACTGGTTCAGCCTGAAAAAACAAAATAAGTCACTTGGTCATTTTTTATATCATTTAGTATAGCAGATATGTTGCATAATAAAGCCTTACCATGTCATTTAATGAAGCAGATTGAGAGGGTTGTGTCAGTGGGATTGAAACTGGTGGAGAAGAGGGTTGAGTCTGTGGAGAAGATGGGTTCTCTGGTGCTTCAGGTTCAACCCTTTCATTCTGGACAGGTTTTTTCTTCCTCTGTTGTTTTCTTCTTTTTGCCAGATCTGGGTCATCCTCCACTCTAGTCTCTTTACACCCTTTAGCATTGTGTCCGTATCCATTACAATTTGTACATCTCAATAAAACCATGACATTTTTTGGAATACTTAATCATGTCTAGTGTT
The DNA here is from genome assembly GCA_026119855.1 of Campanula takesimana. Classification (NCBI taxonomy): domain Eukaryota; kingdom Viridiplantae; phylum Streptophyta; class Magnoliopsida; order Asterales; family Campanulaceae; genus Campanula; species Campanula takesimana. The sequence continues at coordinate 549,780 of JAOWBW010000136.1, read as the reverse complement.
TCCTTGTCACTATTAATAATCGTCAGACCATCATTTAAACTCTTATTAGGCACTCTATAGTACAAGACATTAACAGGCTTACGATTCACATCTTTTACAAGTCCAATGAGCTCAAAATAACTGAATTTGTCTACACTATATTTGTAGTAGTAACTGGTTTTACCTTGAGTGTAAACCATTATAGGGGGGCTTTTCAAAAGTTTCCCATCATGATGAAGCGCAAACGAAATTGTTTCATTTTTACCAGCCATTCTGCACCAAAACCAAAATAAATAGTTTCATCAAACAAATGTACATTGATTGAAGGCAAAATGTTAAAATTGAGGAGTAGCTTTGCTTCTTACCTGTAATGAGTGCACAATCGACCGATTGATTGAACCCAAATGATCAAAATCACTCTCGATCATTCAGTCTCCCAATATCTCCTTGAACCCTAGCCCTAACCTCGTCGTTTTTTTCTGCAATAAGCGTGTAAGAAATACTGACTTATACCCTTAGCCAAACGACGTAGTTTAGTTCCAATCTAGTCAGCAAATTCCAACAGGGCTAATTTTATCCACATCCTCAATTAATTTATCCACCTCATACGCCTACTCAGCGCTTCTGTTATGTTTTGGACGGAAAAATGACGGAGCCCTAATTTCCCCACATTATTCTTAAGTACATGGGTTAAAATGGCAATTAACTTGTATAAGGGTATATCTGCATCCTTAATCTAAGTACAGGGTATATTTCTATATTTTCCCCGTTAAGGTGAAGACATATCAACGTGAAAAATTAGATACTTCAAGGACGAAGGAAAAAAAAATAGGTTGAGGACGAAAAGGTAAAAATGTCAATAGGTTAGGGACGAAATAGGTATTTAACTCCATAACCTCGTTTATACACGTCATTCGCCAGATGGAGGTCAACGTCCACGTACGCACAAGTTAACGTTTGACCAGACGGTGAGGAGACGGAAGGACCACTTCATCCTGCAAATAGATACTTCAAGGACGAAAAGGTAAAAAAAAAAAAGGTTGAGGACGAAAAGGTAAAAAGGTCAATAGGTTAGGGACGAAATAGGTGTTTAACTCTGCATTTATGCAGGGGTAAGGTTTGCCTAAATTTCACCCTTGTGGTGGGGACCTTCCCTGGACCCTCACTGCGCAGTGGTGCTTTGTGCACCGGGCCGCCTTTTTTTTGTTTAATTCTTAAAGCAATATTCATTTTGCTGACTAATTAAGGGCTCTTCTGGTACATAGTTTTAAAAACAAAATGGTGATTTTTTAAGAAGCTAGCATTTTGAGCGGCCAAAATTGGCCAAGATTTTTAAAAAGCTCCGCTCGAAAACTTTCCGTTGAGACGCTTAATTAGCAAAAAACTGGTTTTTTTAACTCCATTTTAAATGCACCGCTCTACCAAACGAGGCCTAAAACAACTCAATATATCACTTGCAATACGAGAAAAGTTAAATGTAAAATTTACCTTGATTGAAATTGCAAGAAAAAAATATTATATTTATATATTAATAAATAGTCCCGGTTATGTTGCAATTTTAAAAAATCATTAATTTAGGGCAAATAGCAATTTGATAGCCCAAGTTTTACACATAGTTTCAGTACACCACCGAAGAGTTAAATCCTGTGAATAGGTAACCTGAGTTTGTGTTTTTTAGCAATCCGATATAAAAACGTATAAAAAGTAACGAAGTCGTTAAATTATTGACGGGTTGGAAGCCATGTGCCATTCACATGACTATTTATAGGGCATTATAGTCATTCACGAACAATTCTTAAGGGCATAAATGTCATTTAATCATTAAAAACTCCCAAGTCTTCACCAACATGCCTACCACCACCAAACCGCAACCACCACCCCTGAACTGCCACCGCCACCACCAAACACCATTTTTAGCCTTTAACCTAACACCCAAATACTAATGCATTCCCAATCAAAATTTAGAATTAAAAAAAAAATACAATCACCAATCTCACCCCACCACCCATCACCATCTTACTAGCATCGTACCATCACCCACCACCGACTGCCAACACCGTGACCGACATTACCATGGCGTTCGTCACCACCAAGGTCACCACCAAAAAAATCCCACTGAAATCAAATCAAAAGACTAGGGATTTCAAAAACAACAACAATTGCAATTAACACCCACAAATTAGGAGAAAAAAACAAAACAAAACATAATTAGGGAAAATTATAAAACCAAAAAACAAACTTTCTAGATCTAATTTCTTTGAGTCGAACGGAAGTCATTCTTCTGGCCTATTTAGGTCGAACGGAAATCAAAGACAAAATTTCATGTGAATGGCACATGGCTTCTAACCCGTCAATAATTTAACGACTTTGTTAGTTTTTTATACCGGATTGCTAAAAAATACAAACTTAGGACACAATTCTGCTAAAAAATACAAACTTAGGGCACAAATCTACAGGTTTTAACTCTTAAGTGGCATACTACAACTATGTGTAAAACTCACATTACCAAACGGGCGAATGACCAAACGGTGCAACGTACTTTCACTTTGTTTACATCAAGTGCAACGTACTTTAAAGTTACCACATAATGCAACGTACTTTCCAATTTTGTTTCAAATAATGCAATTTTCGTTTCAAATAATGCAACGTACATTTTAGTGTAATCTAGGGTGTGGTAACTTTAAAGTACGTTGCATTATGTGGTAACTTTAAAGTACGTTGCATTTAGTGTAATCTAGGGTGTGGTACGTTGCATCAAAACGTATTTTTCCCATTACGAAACTTTGAAGTGTCAGCGCTCCTTAGTTATATTTCACTATCTTTAAACTTTGAATATATTGTTCAGAATTAATGCTTAGCTTCTTAGATTAATAAACATGTCGCCCTTCTCCCATATGTATATACCAACTTATTTGTGAGCATTTTCATTACTTTTCATGCACCGCTGGATCTATTCAGCAAAAATATATCAGCATATGAAAATCGGTATCCTTCTATAAATCAAACTTTGAATCCATTTTCACAATCCTTTAACGATTCCTCAGCTAACAAACTCGCCTAAATGTATATTAGTGTCGATCACGTACAGGAAAGGTACCGTCCATCAGCTCAATGCCTGCATTAATGCTTACGTAAGTCATTCAAAAACGAGATGTCGGGCAACATGGATCTGTATGGTTTTTGGTAATTAACACAGGTTCATATTTATGTCAACCAACCTTCAGAAATTATGCAAAATGACTTTTGAGTTGTACGTTGTTGTATGGCACCACACATACAGCTCTGACATTCTACCTTGACAAGGCAAGTGATAATATCAAGAGGAAGTCTCTCGTGAGACCGTCTCATGTATGAGACATGTCTCGATGAGAGAGGAAATGGGCTTGCTCCGCCCCGCCTGTAGGGGGTAAATCATTAACTCTCTCAACGAAACATGTCCCATACGTGAGATCGTCTCACACAGGTTTTTGTCTAATATCAATGTGAGTTTTAGACTTTTAGTACAATGCTATTGTACAAGCTAATAAAGGCAAATCTGTCATTTTCACATTGAATATATACTACCTATTCTATTTGCATGAAAGAATTTGTTCTTGCTCATCTTCTTTACAAGTTGATAAAAAGCCTAGTTTTTGATCCTATAATGAAAACCCATAATCAAGCTCTTTTCAATCTGTCAGGGCAGCACTTGATTTGTTTGGCAATTCAGCCTCCCCCAAGGGCAAGCCTGCTGTTGTCAAGAAAACTAAAACTGCAGAAGAGGTATGAAAAGTCCTTGACCTTAAGAAGATATGAATTGCTTGACTATCGGTTGGACGGGTTTATTTTGTTCTAATTTTACTGTAGGTCACAGTTGAACATAATTTGGTGTGCGTTGTTAGAGAATTTAGGTTAGGGTAAATTGATAATCTTGGATGATTGATTGAATCGTGTATAATTCACTCTTCGAATAAAGTATTTCGACCCTTTTGCCTGGGTTTCACGAAATCCTTATTGGGATAAGACAATAAAAAACAATCTGTATCTTAGGCAGAGAAAACAGATTAGAAACTCAGAGATTAGTTAAGGTTTTTCGTAGAAGAAACATGAGACCAAAATCTGTTTTATAAACAGATGAGAAGAGAGATCAGATATGACTGTTGGCATCAAACAGTCATACCTGTTAGCCAACAGTGGTGTCTTTTGCGGGAAAAAACTGGCGGGAATTAGTTGGAGTACCAACAATACCGTTTAGGTTTCGGAGCGCTGCCCTGAGCCCCGCAAGGGGGCGCTGCCCCCTTGACCCCTGCTTCTTTATCGTGGTCGAAAACATATTGACTCAAAATGAGTGTGTACTCCACACTTTCCCTTACTCATATCCGAGCCTAATATGAGATCGCATTGGTTTCTAGTAAATCCAATTACATAAAATCGTTGATGACACTAAAATCACCAACATGCGTAATATGAGAATATTAGATGCGTGGAAATTGTTGATTAATTGACAGGCGTAAGCACAGAGTCTAATAATATCAAGTCTGTTTTTTGAGAATATCCCACTAGCAAAAACCTGATTTTCCTTTGAAGATCCTGTCTTTTCCCTGGGTTTCTCTCTCTCTCTATTTTTCTAAGCTAAGGTTGATTTTCAGCACTTATAGATCAGTCTAGATATGAGTCATAAGCCAAGGAGGGGGTGTCCTAGTGCTAGTGTTGTGATTTTGACTAAGTAGGTGGTGTGTCACCAAGCACGACATGTGACGCAGCACGGAAGCGATAGTATTCGTGATTTAGCGCACTAATCACAAGATCTCATCCAGCGATGAAACCTCAAACACAAAACCTTGGAATCCACCAAGAAAGAGAAATAAATCTCCAAGAACAAAAGTTCAATTGATAGTAAAAGTTGTTACCCTAAAACAATGAAAGGAAAAGAGTATTTATACTCCTAACAAAATAACATAACCCTAATTAACAAATAATCCCGAAATACCCCAAAGTCTGCACGAGAAATGATAAAAAACGCGAACTGTAAATCCCGGGCGTAATTCCAAGCGGGCGCCCGGTTTACCCCAGGCGGGCGCTCGGTCAGAACAGACACATCATCCGGAAATAATCCCAAGTAAGCGGGCGCCTAGAACCCTACGAGCGGGCGCCTGGAATGCCGCTAGGAAAGTTGCAGCAGCAGTCTGTGTTACCGGGTCTCCTCCTACATCAACATGGCATGCAACGAGTGCTCCTTGTACAGTTATGTGACTAAGACTTTTGATCACGATTAACCATAATTTAACTTGATTAGGTATAATTAAGTATGATTATTACTAATCATAATTACATGATTTTAGCAAATCCCAACTTAATGGAAAAAATAATAACAAGAACCATCATGAAATATGTACATCAAAAACTTAAGAAGAAGTATATCTGTGTGGTGTGGTTCATTTGTGTGTGTAAGAGATAGAGAGAGAGAAGCTCGTTTCCCCAGTGAGTGTTTTCTTCACAACTAGATGATGCAAGCTTAGTAGCTTGCATGTTTCTTCCAGCACATGTAATCCTTCTTCCCCTCTTCGTTCCTTCACTTTTATCCAGTCAATTTTTCTTGTAGCACATCTAAAATAAGCTGATACAGTCTCCCTGCATGTGAAATCTGTAAGGTGTATACTCGTGGGAGGTTCATATTTCGAGGAGCTTAACTCTTTCCCCATCGTAGCTTCTCTGAACAAGTGGCATCGGTTGAGGCAGCAAGGCATATGTCATGGGCAGTAGTGACGGGAAACAGAAATGGCATGTCTATTCTGCTTCAGTTGACACTCTTGAGATGTGCATGACTGGATTGGACAAGAAAAGGGCATCTGTTTTTTTTTTTTTTTACAAGACTCAGTCCAGCTCTGATGACTGATGTATCAGGTATTCGAAAAAAATCCTCCCCGGTTCAGAAATATGTGATTTGACTTTAACCCGTGTGAACTCGATTGAAGATGATGCAATTTCCACCATTCCTGAAGATGGGTTTAGCTACACAAGCTTTGAATCTGTTGGCTATGACTTGATAGGGTTTTGGCTTGCTTTGAACCTACTGAGTTTTCTGTGGCCTTGCATACTTATGATCAAGTCAAGCAACTTGATTCCAGTTTGAGCATGGAGGTTGAGGGGTATGACTGTGTTTGGTAATGAAGGAGGGTCGGTTTGCTACCATATCTTCATAAACGAGAATGGTGTCAATATTTTCCAATGTCTGTTCGAGTGAAAGCGAGGACAAGCAAGTGAAGAAGGAATAAGCTTTGCGGATCGGATGAGATGCTGCAATAAGTTTGGCTTTTAACCTTTCTTTTTGTTTTTTTTTTTTTTTTTAAGAAATGTCATTTCTTTTGGTGGTTTTCTGATAGTAGTCTTTTAGTTGAACTGGATACTAAGTCTTATGATTTGTTATATGCATGAAGTTGAAGGTTTTGAAACATTAAATTTTCAATAAGAAAATATTTTTTTAAAAAATGCTATATACTCGCTGCATTTCATAATAAATGTATGCAATATTCTTTTTTGATAAAATAAACGTCAGCCTTTTAAAACTATTTACCATAATAAAAGAAATGTACAAATAAAAGCAAAACGGTATGCTATAGCCTATAGACTTGAAGGACATCTTTCACTTATTATCATCATCAATTGTAATTCCAAGTACGGTCTTTTCTCTACTTTTTACTCAATTTTATTTCTGAGAATTCGACTTTTCACCCAATTATAATTCCAAGAAAATGCGACATGACGCAGGGAATAATATTGATTCATGATCAGGACATTATGAAGGGAATAATAATAAATCATGATCAGGACGTGGGCAAGCTCTAGCTATGACATACTCTTACGTCCCGAAAGTTTGTCCTATTTTGACTTTTTTTTTGTAGTCAACACAAATGAACCTTAAGACATACATTGATTAATGTCAATCTAATTATTTTACAGAAAAATTGTAGTTGCAAATCATTAAGTAGATTATCAATAACAATTTTTAAAATTTCATTGTGTTCATTAAAAAGTCAAAATAGGAGAAACTTTTCAAAGAGTACATACACATATAAGAAAAAGCTCCGATCAAGGCCACATAGGCGAGCTCATCATCTGTGCGGCTAAAATGATTTCAATTTTTTGTGGGTCATACCGAGCTCGGACACATCTCATCCGTCGAACAAAAAAAAATGAGGTGGCTCTAATCTCCACCATTGGGTGGACCGGGGTGGAGCTAACCGCTCGGTTTGAAATCCATAAAATTAAACCGCATTCACATAGATGAAACCAATAGTAACATCTTCTGTATCTTGCATGGAAATGGCACCTATGCTTACAACAAAACACCTGGCTTATGGTTCAACTTGTCAACAAGGTAAAATAAAATTAAAATTGTGAATTGGGGAGGTGTGAGGGGTGGAGGAAAAGAGGGAAGTTGCATATTCAAGGCAACTATCGAGTATCAAAATTGGAACAGCTGAAATGTAAAATATTTGCAGCGAATTTAGAAGGGTCGGAACTTCCTTGCAGCCTTAATTGCTGTATCCTTTTCTTGTCCTGCTCGAATTTGCTTTGCAGCATCATAATCTCTGCAAGGAGTGGGTATTTGAAGGATTGTTAGTTAGGGACACAAAAACGGATTCTACCATAAAACTAAAAGCCATCTCACCCGAACAGATATCAGAACTATAAAATACACCCTCCGTCCCAAAACGAATGGATTGTCCAAATTTTGTCAACATTAATAGCCTTCTCACCTGAACAGATCACAGAACTACTCCCTCCTTCCCAAAATTAATGTGTCCATTTTCAAGAAAAGTTTGTCCCAAAAATGAATGACCTTTTGGCAAAAACAAAGTGACTCTAAATGTTATTTTTCGATTTTTTTTTCACTAGTCATTTCATACATGCAAAACTAAATGTTTAGAAAGTGGATAACAAGAATATTTAAGAATCTTTGCCATAGGTTGTATAAAAGCAAGCTTTTCAGGATGTCCCATGATTCCCTAAATATAGCAAAAGATGTTCTGCAATGATTCCCTAAAAAAAAAAAAAAAAAAAAAAAAAAATAAAGGAAAATGAAATGTCACAGCATTGATCATACCATTCCTTTGAGCCTCCCTTCTCTGAAAACGGTAGAAATCTAACCCAACTTCTTTAGATTTCTTTTTTGCCATCTTATCCATTACGGCAGCTTGGGCAACAGAACCCACAGTAATTCCAGTTCCAGCATCTGTAGTCTTCTTCCTGCCTTTGTGATGTACAACAACAGTCCATCCCCCTTCTGCAGCCTGTGCCTCTCTTTCTTTCCTTGCCTGCATTTGCAATAAAGATGTGATTGGTAGAGGAAGTTTACAAGAAGGGCGTCATATTTTCCACCCCTTATTTATTTCAGTTACACATGACGCTTCTTGAACTCAGCACCTCGGGGGAGTGCATTAACAAAAGCAGTTTTGTATGATGGACCAATTATCGCCAAACGGGAAGAGAGGCGGGAGGACGAATAATACCTGTTCCTCTTGAGCCTCATGAGCAACGATGAAGTCGTCAATCCTTTGTTGCAATATTTGTGCCCCTGGTCGGCTTTGATGATATTCCATAATCCATTCTGTAATCACCATGAAAGATTCATTATGCTCTCACCCACAAACTATAGTTTTACATATACAAGGTAATGATGTAAACGTGCATCGTGAGCATAATCAGAAGCGCGGTTTTACCATTATAGGCTGTAACCGGATCGGTGCAGGGGAAGCAAATGGAGCAAAATTTCCTACCTAATTGTTAAATTGATGTCTCCTAGTAATTTAGAAGATTCGTTGCAATCAAGTGATTAATCTATGTGAAGTAACAAATACTTACTATTCATCCCATTAGAGCTGTCTTCATCCCCTGAAGAGATCTCATAGACCTCGTCTTCTTTGGCCTCTCCTCCGTTCTTCAGGAAACCATCTTCAGTGTGAGATAGCCTATCTCTCTTTTTTATTTTACGAACTTTGTTTGATTTACCTGCAGTTAAGAGTCAGTGAGACCCGTACCAAAAAACTAACAGTAGATTATATTGTAAAGTTCCACGTCCTTAAGTTGCCGAGTAAAATTGTCTCCATTTTTTCTTGCGATGGGAGATCGAGAAGCCCGGGTCAGTACGCCAATTAACTACTCCCTCCGTCCCATAATAAAGGTTACTTATAACCCTTTTGGACGTTCCAAAACAAAGGTTACTAACCCAAAATAGAAATTTCAAAATACTTATTTAATCAATGGGCCTACCCCACTTGCCCACTCACAACAACAATCCACTTACTATTCCCTACCCCACATTCTCTCTCCTACATTACTTTCCATACAACACATACTCTCCACTATCAATATCATATTTACTTTTTCTAGATTCCTGCGCATTCAATTTTAGTAACTATTGTTATGGGACGGAAGGAGCATGTTACATGGACCCTTCATGGAAGTATCTGTGCTGACAGAATATATGGACTCTTATAATGAAGTACATGTGTAGTACAATCCCAAAGTAAAACTCTTTCTCTACACACACACACACACACACACACACGCACTATATATATTCTTTTTTGGATAAGCAAAGAAAAATTCAAATAAGAATTTAAGTCCAACTTTAAAATGGAAATAGGAAAGAAAAGAAGGGATAATGGAGAAGAGATTACCATTGGGGAAGGTAACGCAAAAGTATGTTTGAGTGCATACCTTTGTTTTGATTAGAAGCATCTTCAATTTCATAAATTGCAGCTTCAATCTTGATTCTCCTTTTCTTTTTACCAGACTTGCTCTGCTTTGCTTCTTTCATTTCAGCATCATGTTTTCCATCAGCTTCATCTTCTAATTCATTGTCTTGCTCCCCAAATTCACTGACTTCAGCTACAATTTTTGGTTCAATTTTCCTCTTCTTGTTCTTCGTATGTTTTCCCTTTTTCTTCCCACCACTTGCTTCATTCATTTCAGCATCAAGTTTTCCATCGGCGCCATCTTCAGATTCATCATGTTGCTCCCCAAGTACATGGACTTCAGCTTCAGTTTTCTGTTGACTTTTCCTCTTCTTGCTCTTTGTATGTGTCCCTTTTTTCTTCCCACCACTTGCATCATTTACTAAATGCATAAAGGTCAACTTATCAACACAAGCACATAAACTCAAATAAGAACTTCCAATAATACAATACAGCACACACATGTTCACCTCCAACATTATATTGATCGATTTGCTCAATTTCTTTGCTCTCACTGTTTCTTTTCTTCATGCCAGAAGACCTCTTTTTCCTTTGTGATTCTTCCTTTTTGCTTAACTTGTCATCTAACAAACAACAAGATGGGCATAAGTAGCATCATTAGTAATTAAACTATCTTAACGCCAAATGAGGCATCTGGATCAATTGGTAGCCACAGAAAAATCCATTTAGCAAGGAAATCTTCACTGCAAACTATCAGTCAAAAGTGCATATCCATGTTCCCATAAGAGCACTAAGATTTTTCTGAGAAACTAATCTTGTTTTCCAAATAAAGCCATAACATATGCAAAGAGATATACCATTGAATCGACAATTCTCTAATTTCAACATATAGATCCTTACAGAAACAAAAATTACAACCATACATATCAAAATGAGATTGTTTTTAACATGTTATAAGACTACAGAAGAACATTACATGAAGCATTAAAATCAATAGGTAACATTAAAATAATAAAAAAACTATGTACTCCAGTCCATAACGGAAGTATATCTTTTACTGTGTGCTGAAGCACGAGGCGCCTACATAGTGAGGAAAAGCGATGCACAGTAATATCAATAGTAGTAGCAGGAAATAGGAGAATATATCATACCATCATTAAGCAGCTTGGGGGATTTATCTTCAGGAGATCCTTTTCGACCTGTTTATTCTGTTTCTTTACTTGCAGATTTTCTAATCTTTCACTGGTTGTCTCAGGTTCTTCTGGAATACAGTGCAATTGGTAAGCGAGGGCCAAGTTAACCAGCGTAAATGTAATACAATCCATAGAGAAAGATGGCGAATTTAAAAATTAGAGTGCTTTGACATCATGTTTTCTTGCATGCCAAATAACACAATATAAATAGTACTCCCTCCGTCCCGAAATGATCTTCCTACAATAAGAAGTTACTTTGCAATAATTTTATGTTAATTTAATTATCCTACTGAACATTTAAAAATTGTATTAATAGTATTTATAATGCGGTATCACAAGTTTTAGATGTTCATTATTAGTCTAATGATCTAGGCTTGATGGCACGATTTAGGGGTGATCGTTAGGGATTGTTTGTTTCCCGTTAGCGGTAGTTAGTTGAGAATAAATAGGACGTCGTCGTTTTACTCGAAATGGGGTTGTTTGGTTATAGATGTATTAGTAAGCTAAACCGGGACTGTTATCCCTGGTTATGGTTGTTCCTAGCTTGTTTAGTCTGTTAGGAAATATTTTAAATAGGGGATTGTATGGCGTGAAAGAGACAATGAATGAAAATTAACAAAGATTCTTCCACCAAATTTCTCTCTCTCATCTCTGAATTCTTAAAACGTTGTTAACGGACCTTTTTGTTGTAGTGAAATAAAGTTGTTAAATGAAGTCAACATAAAGTAGTTGAATAAAGTCAACATAAAGTAGTTAAATGAATTCAACATAAAGTAGTTAAATGAAGCCAACATAATAGATAATACTTAAATTTCTCAACTAGGGGTGTGTTTGGCTCGGTTTTAGGCCAAAATCAAAGCCGAGACGAAAGATATCGGTTTGGAGTTTTGGAACCATTAAAATTCGGTTTCTTTATGGTTTGGTGTGTTAGGTTTCGGTTTGGTTCGGTGTTATTCGGGATCACTGGCACTTGAATGAACTGTTGGTCTCTGTTGGAACCCATTGTAATACCAAAAAACAATTGTAAAGCAAAAAAAAAACAATAGAACACTAGAAGAGCAGTTAAATCAACGGAAAAAAAAAAAAAAAAAAACATGTGAAATTAGAGTGAAATTAGAAAAAGCAGAAACTATTAAAATTCCTAATTATTAGTTGGAAAATGACGATAAAACTGAATAATTTCAATAGAAGGTAGTCTTTTTCCTTTGCAATTGGTTCCAAATGTGACCACAAATCATTCACCCAAAAGATAACAGAGAGAGACAGAGAGCTGAAAACCTGAGTCACTAGGCCGACGACCCAATTAGGCAAAAGGGAAATCGAAACAGGTGAGATTAGAAAATTGATAGAGAGAAAGAGGGAGATATCCATACCGGAAGGGGTCGCCGCCGACGTAGACGAAATCGGAGAAGATGCGGCACACAGTCGGGTATGGTGATTTTTTAGGGTTGTTGAGAGACTTTGCGTTTCAGCTTCTAAAAATGACGAAAGAGGTGTAAAGGGTGGGGGATATACAAACCCACCAATTGGATTAGTACGCCCAATTTAGTTCAGAGTAAACTACCAAAATGACCCGCGTACTAACAACTTTTTACATATTTACATGCGTACTAACGAAACAATCAATCTAACTTGCGTACTATAACCAAAATAACCAAAATCGTTAAAAAAAAGTTAATAAAATTTCATGAGCGTTAGTTTTCTAACAAATATTACTTTCATAATTTTCAAATTACCCCCATAACTATAAACCTTAATGGAGGGGCTAAATAGAAAATTCTTATACCCAAATATAAAAACAAAAACCTAAAATCCGTTCGCAGCGTCATCTCCTTCGTTCCTCCTGCGTTACCGTCTACTCCACCGGCCCTCACTCCTCAAATTCTTCATTTCCTTCATCTTTTCCGGCAGTCCCCCATAGCCCCACCCCTGCCATCTCGTCCTTCTCCCAATCACACTCGCAGACCTCAAATCCACCGTCTCCTTCCTTTAGCTGTCGGCCTCACTACTTCCGCCGCGCCGTCTCCATGTACCTCCAAATCATCACATCCCCTCTCCTCAACGTCATCTCCGTCATCACCTTCATCCTCTGCGAAGCCCACATCTCCACCCAACATCTCCGCCGCGTCATCCACCGCCGCCCCCGCCTCCTCATCTGCAACGTCAAAACCCAGATCCGCCCTACCCTCTACTTCCTCCAGGGCACAATCGGATTCCGATTATCAGAATTGCCGACATATCCCGCTACACCGATCCCCTTCTCAGATTTGGTTCGTACACTTTCATCCCCTTCTCAGATTTGTAGATTTTCTGCAAATGGGTATAGGTGTTGGTGAAGTTTATGTTTGATTAGGATTTGATTTTGGTGATTTCATGGTGGTGTTGAGTTGGTAAAGATGGAGTTGATGGTGGGTGTTGGTTACAGGATGGTGGTTGTTGTTGGTAAGCATTATTGACGGTGGTTGTGGGCGGTGGTAAGACGGTGGGTGTGGGTGTGGGTGTTGTGCGGTGGTAACTTTTTCTGTTTGTTTTTTTTTTTTTTTTTTTGGTTTTTTTTTTTTTTTTTTTTTTTTTGGGGGGGGGGGGGGGAAGGAGAGGTGGTGATGTTGAATTAACCAATAGAAATTGATTTTTTGAAAAGAAAAAATATAATGGATATTGAACTTATTTGAGCATAGTAGTTTTTTGAAACCATATTTAAATTTTATTTTTGTGAGAAATATTACATTTTGATTATTTTTTGACATATTTTAAATTATTGATTTTGGATTTAATTATTAAGAAGTAGAATAAATTTGTTATTATTTATTTATATATTTCTTGTTTCTTGAAAAAAATATTACATACTAATTTTATTAAAAATTCTGAATAAAAAAGTTTTAAACAAAAAAAAGGAAGAAATTATTAAGATTTGTAGATAATTTTTTAAAAGGGAAAAGGTTTGTAGTTATGGGGGTAATTTGAAAATTATGATAGTAAAATTTGTTAAAAAAACTAACGCACATTTAATTTCATTAACATTTTTAACGATTTTGGTTATTTTGGTTATTTTGTATATAGTACGCAAGTTGGTTTGGTTGTTTCGTTAGTACGCATGTAAATATGTAAAAAGTTGTTAGTACGCGGGTTATTTTGGTAGTTTACTCATTTAGTTCAATCACGAGTAAACTTAGGGATGACAATTTGACCGAATCTGATTCGTACCGAAGGCGATCCGATCCAAAAAAATAGGGTTTGGTTTGCAATTTTTAAAACCCGAGCAGGTTCTGATCGGATTCGGACCACGCTGATGAGCTGATCCGAACTCGACCCTATCCGAACCACAATGATCCGACCCGAACCCTTAATAAAAGGTGAATTTTAAATATTTTTAATATTATCTTAAATTTATTTTTCTAATTTGTGTTTGTAAGTGAGATTTGGATGATTTTAGACTATTTGCCATACAACATTTAACATTGTGCTTAAATATATATTTTAATTAATTAAGGCAAAACTGCACCAAAAATCACTGAACTATGACCACTTTGGGTATTTGGTCACTAAACTAATTTCCTTTTGAAACAACACATTCAACTTATTTATTTTTGCATCCATAGTCACTATCACTAACCCCGTTAGTTTTTTGGCGTTAAATAGTCATGTGCCAATGCACATGACTTTTTTTAAGGGTATTTTAGGTAGTTCACTTTAAGCTAGAATATAAAGGTTAAACATGTTTCAAATAAGTACCTGATCAATTGTTTTTCACCACTTTAGCTATTGATGTTAAGGAAACTAAACAAATGCACCCACATTTGTTAAGTAGACTAACTCCCTCTCTTCATCTTCCCAATCACCGGTCAATCTCTGGCACCCACACGCCACCGGCTACCACCGCCACTAGTCCGCGGTAAGCACCACCACAACTTCAGTTTATTAAACACAGCAGTGTCAGGATGACAACTTCAGTTTATTAATTCCCATGTCTCGCTCAGTATCTATCCTTGTCTTGTTTGCTCTAAAAATGCATCACTGTTGTTCAATTTCCCTCTACAAATTGACTTCAAGATACCCTTTTCAAAGACCTTCAAAACCCACATCACAATTCCAGTTCAAATCCATCACCAACACTAGTTAATCAATCCCTCGCGAACTGTATTCCTCCCTTAAACCCCAATATTCGCCCCAAAACAATCTCAAAAACGCCCACTTTCCCGATTAAATTACAGTAATTTATGTTTGCACTAACAAAATCGTCGACGAAATTGATTTGAAGTTTGCAGAAGGGAGGGCTAAGTGAAAAGGGGGCACGACAAATATCAACCGGACTCAAGATTTTGAGCAATTAAAATCAAAATAAAATCCAGATTCAAACCAAATCAATTGAAACCAAGATCTTGAATTCGTAGGTTCTAACCCAGATCCACAAATTCAAGAATTGAAATTACAAATTTGAAAAATGAAACAGGAGTTGAAACCATAAATTCAAATATTGAAGCCCCAAGTGGGTGGAAAGGATTCATCGACGAGATACGATTCCACGACGACCGTCCCACTACCCGCCGGCGATGGGTGGAGCGTCGTCACCGATATGTCAAGTCGTCGTTGGTAACGCTGGCGTGGGTACACTCTGAGAAATACACGTCATCTCCGGCCTCCCCAAGTCGTCGTCGTCCCCGGAAAATTGATCGGAATCGCAATTATTCCGCCGGCAGTCACCTCGAACGGCCGCGCGAGTTTCTCGAGCTCTCCAATTCACTGATTTGCGAAGCCGATCACCTAAATTGGCAAGATCTGGGGGCGTCAAATTGTCTCCCTCAAATGAATCTCAGATCTGGCCGTCGTCCGTCGCTCCTCCTCCCTCTCTCTTCTCGTCTTCTTCTCAGATCTGGTGGTGGTTATATACATATTGGGTTTTTTTTTCATTTTAAACCCTAAACTTTGTTTTTTCACTCATTAAGCCGGATAATTTGTTTCCCATTCTTTTGACCAAACTACCTGAACTACCCTTTAAAATATTGTCACATGCATGGCACATGACTATTTAACGCCAAAAAACTAACGGGGTTAGTGATAGTGACTATGGATGCAAAAATAAATAAGTTGGATGTGTTATTTCAAAAGGAAATTAGTTTAGTGACCAAATACCCAAAGTGGTCATAGTTGAGTGATTTTTGATGCAGTTTTGCCATTAATTAATTTTGAGCTAAAAAAATAGACTTTTAATAAGATTCGGGTCAGGTCGGTCACGGTTTCTTGAATTTTCGGATCGGGTTCAGATCAGTATATTTGAGGTTCGGGTCAGCCATAATCCGATCCGAACCCGACCCGTTGCCATCCCTAAGTAAACTGATTTTCTGCCCCTCGTACTATGGCTCCAACATCAGTTTGACACCCGTACTGCTGAAACAACAAATGTATAATGCGTGCTATAGTTTTATTAGCAAAATTAACCAAAATACTATTTAGTCATTAACTTTTTCTAACACACGTTATTTTTTCTAATGAGCATTAATTTATTTTAACAAATGTTAATAATTTAATGAGAATTAGAATTAAACTTTACAAATGCTAAGTTGGTACCACATATTTCTTATTTAAAAAATATAAGGGGGCGAAAGTGCGAATTATTAAATTACTAGCCCTAAATCTCACGATCTCCCTGCTAGGGATGGCAACGGGTCGAATACGGTTCGGATATTGCAAAACCCGTATCCGACCCGAGGCAACCGTAGCTTGTACCGAACCCGTCCGTATCCGGCGATGGGCAAATCCGAATCCACCCAGTTTATTTATTTATTTATTTATTTATTTTGAGAAAGTGAAATTCATAAGGATAGAAAATTATACCTCAAACTGCAACTGAAGTGGATGGAGAATTCGGAGGTCAGAGTTGCTGCATTTGTAATAGGTTCACCGAAAATCAGAAGGTGGTGGTACAGGTATCCGGATCTGGGAGAGGGGTAGAGAAACTGTGATGGTGCAGGTACATAGAGTCGTACGTGGGCATGCCAGAACCATGTCAACCACTTGGAAGCCGAATTGTACAAATCTATGGCACTTGAAATAGATGATGGCGGCTAATTGGGGACTCGCCGGCTGGAGATGCCGGACGGAATCTGCAGGGTCGCCGTGTCCGGCGCTGCTGAGATGGTGCTTGTGTCTGTCGGATCTGTAGAGGACGCCGGAGAAAGGTAGGGGGATGGCGGAGTTGGGGGAGACGAGGGAGAATGCCGGCGGTGAAAGTGAGAGTGTGCAGGGACGGCGAGGGCTGTGGGTTGCCGATGGGGGAGAGTAGATGTCGGGCTAGGGATTTCTTAATTAAACAGCGGGTTTGAAAATTGAAAACCCTAAGAAACCTCTCCTCAGCCTCAGACAGTATATACAAGGTTAGGGAAGTAATAATAATTGAAAGTAAGGGTAAAATAGTAAATAGCCTAATATAAATACTATTCGGGTTATATACGGGTCGGATACGGGCGGATCTCATGAAGCTACCGAACCCGTATCCGAACCCACCGGGTTTAGAAAAGTTGTTATCAAACCCACCCATCCCGGGCCGGATTGTCTCGGATACGGATCGGGTTCGGTAGAATTGCCATCCCTACTCCCTGCCCATTTAAGTCACTCCCTACGCTTCCCTCTACATAGCCTCACCCTCCACTGTCGATAGCCATTCTCTAGCACCACCCCCATCTTTCCAGGCCGCCTCTCCCCCTCGTATCGTCGTAACCCACCCATTTGCCGCCGCCGCCTCACACTGCCCCTTCTATCTTCCCCTACTCATTTTGAATATCTGCATACTGAATCGTCGCCTCCTTCCCGCTAATCAACGCCTCAGTAAATCTTTGCATCATCAATGGCAACAAATTTTGAAACTTTTCTCGCTCTGATGCCTTCTCCAAACACTGAATTAAGTTAATCGAGGCTCTCAATGCAGCAATTCGAACATCCAGATTCACACCCGTTGCCAAACACCCGGGTGTTGGTGTTGTATGCCCTAGGCACGTTATTTGAACGATTAATGTTATCTATTGATTATGTTTTAATAATGATATTGAATGTTGATTATTATATATCTTGCATGTTTATTATAATAATCCCCGTCCCTAGTACTTATGAAGAACTATTATAAGTTTAATTAGATAATCATATGATGATTATGTGTATTGGATACAAGTTAAACTTATGGGGATATGTTGGTGAACATATACTGGACATGACCTAAATATGAGGTTTATGTCATGGTCATAATGTCATAATTAAATCTCCAATAGTTATATCATTGAATCCCTAGATCTGAGATTATTACAGTCTTCCACATAATGAGCATTACGTTTGACATATTCAAATGTTACCCTTAAACGGGTAGCTATAAAGAATGTGATTGGCGTAATCGGAATCATGTAGGGAAGAGTAATAAGTCAAGATGTAATTTGTTCCTCGTCAAGAGAGATATCAAACTTTGGCCACTCGATGAATGGTATTGATGAAATGCATGGCCATGCTCAAATGAATTGATTGGATCAATGTTATTTGTATTATCAATACATTCGGGATCGAGAAAGTATTGAGCATTGTAAGTTGACCATTGACCATGGCTTACGTTCAATGACATCGTGGACAAAAGGATTATGATATGTTCTATAAAGGATTCACGAACTTTGACAAGTTATATTAATTGAGTAGTCATGATGGCTTGCTAGAGTCCGCTCATGTGATGGTTGGTTTTTTCATATATGTAATCTCTACAATTTCATGGTATTTCTGTTGACTTTTGATTGTAATTTAGACTAGTTTGATGTAATTTTGGTCCATTTGTGATTTGAGGAACTTTGGTTATTATTTGTATATTTTGAACACTTTTAGTGTCATTTGTGGTGGTGAACAAAGTCCCCAAGGGTTAATTGTGAAGACCAGGAGCGCGTGAGTCAAAACCAGAAGTCAATTGGAAGCTGGGCAAGTCAAGATGGAGAAAAGACAAGGAAGTTTAGAAAAACAGAGCAGGCGCCCGCTTGCAGAGTACCGAGCGGCCGCTCAATTCGAATTCTGAAGAACCGATGTTTCTGTCCAAATAAGCGCCCGCCTGGGTACCATCAGGCGCCCGCTCACTCCTTCCGTATAGAATTTCGGGATTCCTTTTCAAGACGGGTTTTGACCCAATTTTACCTATTTTTCAGGCCCTAGTTTCTCCTAGTATATATAGTAGACTGCAGTATTTTACTTAGGGATGCTTTTCTTTTAGTTTTTATCAAGGATTCAAGTTGTAATCAAGATTTTAGATCTTTCAAACATCAAGCATATTATCCAGGTTTATGATTTCTAATTGTTTTCTTGTGATAATTGCTATGGGTATGAGTAGCTAAATTCCTTGGTTTGCGGATTGGTTGTGAACAATTGCATGATCTTTATGTTATGAGATGATAATCCTTGTTTAGTTTAACACAATAGATTCAATTCCGTTTTTGAGTTTCAATTATATTGATAGATATTTTTGGCTCTTTAACTATTAGGGTTTGATTTCTTGCACTTGCGTGGAGAGTCAAACATAGCCATTGGTGTGTTAAATAGTTTGGATCTTGGACCTTGCGGAAAAAGAGACAAACTAGGTTTTTATGTTCTTTGAAACTTAATAAATTATGTATGTTTTAATTGGACCTTGCGGAAGAATTGATTTACATAGGATAATAGAATTGCAATCCGACCACCTAACCGTCCCAATTTTTAAATAAGTGAATGAACCCTAAAATCAAGATTATTTCTTATATCATCAAAATAGCATAAATAAAGTGTAATCGTGATCACCAATCCGTGAACTGCTTGTTATCTCTTGGTTTAAAGCCCTGATTCCTTGTGCTAGTTAAGTTAGTTGTTTTTATTGTTTAGTAGGTAAAAGTAGTTTAATTAAAAATCAAATCAAAAACCCTCCTTTGGTTACTCTTTTGCACTAATTAAATTCACTTGTTTGTCCAACAAGTCCTTGTGGTTCGACCTTTACATTGGTACAGTGCTACTTCGGTAACTTGTACACTTGCAAGGTTTTATTACTTGGAATTTTATCCATCATCATGATTTATGAGTACAAATGTTTTTGGACTCATTGCCAACTTAATATAATCCTATGGGGTCACACACAAAAGAAAAAATTGTTTAAAAGGCTAAAAATGACTTTCTGCTGGTGCTCGCCCGAGTAGGCCTGTTCGGGCCCAGTTTCCTGATTTCGTATTGTGACGGGATTTAACCTATTTCTACTAAAAGGTTTAGGTTTAATGAGTTTAAATACTCCTCTCAATATCATAATCATAGACAATTGATACTTGATCAATAAGAGAGCCTCCAAGAGAGAAAATCTGTTCTTCTTCTTCCTCAAGAACAAGAACAATATTTTCATATAGCCTTCATAATAGAAACGTGTTCTATTGGGTCTAGCAATCCGGATCAAGAAGAGTTCTTAAGATTCGTTCGCGTGTGGATAAACATAAAGGGCGTTGGCATCAACTCTTCTAAGTTCGTGATCCAAGCCTTGAGGTCGTGTTCCTGCGATCGTGATTCAAAGAAGCGCGTAGAACAAAGATTGAAGATCTGAAAATTTTAAAGCATCACCGCGGTTAGTATTCTAAATTCATCTCCGTATTAATTTAATCATCTTGAATGGATCTAGGCTTTTGGGTTTATTCCGCTGCGCTTGATTATGTAAAACCCAACACTGGGAAACACCGAATGCAAAGTATCCTGATACGGAACTAGGGTTTCCCAATATACAGAGCAAATTAAGCAAAAATCAGTAAGGCACTCTCCTTATGCTTAGGATTTTTCGAATTAACGCGAGTTAACATAAACGGCAAGAGTTCCGGCCACCCATTGATGGCAGAATTGAGGAGCGTTGTCTTGATGGTTGACTGTGTGGAAGGGGAGAGAGATGGGTAGAAATAGGATACTTGTAAATTTACCATCTAATTTGGTTTTTGCAATTCCATCTGTTAATATTTTTTTTCTTTAAGGGGTTTTCAAATTTTTGACCAGATATATATTTGATGGGTTTTCGAAAATGATCATTTTCGAAAACCCATCAAATATATATCTGGTCAAAAATTTGAAAACCCATAGATTCTATCCTTAGCAAACTTCTTCCCCCACCTGACAGCAGGCAACTCAGACACCATCTCAAAAATATCCTCACCAGTACGACGAGGAGGGGGACCCAGACGTTCTACTTTATTTTTTGTGAAAGCATTCTTCTGCTTACGAAATGGATGATCAGTAGGAAGAAACCGTCTATGGCAATCAAACCAGCACTGCTTCTTATAATTTTCAAGTGTGAATGCATCTGTATTTTCCATACAATACGGACATGCCAATCTCCCATGTGTGCTCCATCCCGACATCATACCATACGCAGGAAAGTCATTAATTGTCCACATCACTGCAGCCCTCAAGTTAAAGTTTTGCAGCTTGAAAGCATCCCAAGTTTGAACACCATCATTCCATAATTGTTTAAGTTCATCCATCAGAGGTCGAAGATACACATCAACGTTTTTGCCTGGATTCCAAGGCCCAGGAATGAATAAACTCAAATACATATAAGGATCGGTCATACATAACCATGGGGGAAGATTATAAACTGTGACTATAACAGGCCAACATGAATAAGTTTTTGCCCCGGGTCCAAATGGAGAAAATCCATCTGTGCATATTCCCAGCCTTATATTTCTAGCATCCGCAGCGAAGTCGGGGTAAGTAGCATCAAAATGTTTCCATGCTTCACCATCAGAAGGATGAGTCATCACACCCTCTTCACGCGGACACTCTTTGTGCCAACGCATGGCTTTCGAGCTGTCTTTCAATGCGTAGATTCGTTGCAATCTAGGAATTAACGGCATATAACGCAACTGCGCCCGAGGCACGTTTTTCTTGTGCTTGGCACTACCCCGACGTGGTGGCTTATACCTACTAAGTCCACATACTGAACATGAATTGAGATCCTCATTTTCCCTGTAAAAAAGCATGCACTGATTCTTGCAAGCATCAATTTTATCGTAACCAAGACCGATTTGCCCCACCAACTTTTTCGTGTCATAAAAATTGCTAACCATCTTGTTTTCTTTAGGTAGCATCCGTTGCGCCCATGATATGATACGATTGTAAGTATGTTGGCTCATATTTGTATCAGAATTGATATTCAAAAGCTCGGTCATGGACTCCAATACCGTAGACTCTACACCAGGATGAACCTTTTCATTTGCCGACTCCATAAAATTCATGAACTTCTTCGCAACAAGATTTGGTTCCTCGGCTGGATCAGGGTTCCAATCAAACTCTGGCCCCGCTGCAGTTCGAACCATATCATCCATACCCACATGCTCCTCTTCTTCCTCAACCAACGGTTCCTGTTCGACAAGCGGATCACGTATTACAGTGGGAGGATTTCGAACACTTGTTTCAACCATATACTGCTCCCCGTGCGTTACCCACACTTTGTAACCATCAACAAACCCTACCTCCATAAGATGCTTCTTTACTAATCCATCATTTAGAAATTTCCTATTCTTGCACTTTTTACAAGGACACCTAATCTTGTCATCACGTATACACTGCGGATGTGCTCTAGCAAACTCAACAAAATATTGTAATCCTTGTATGAATTGTGTTGAGATACCCCTTCTATTAGGATTCCTACGATTATCCATCCAACTACGATCTTCCTCAGACATATTTAACTCCTGCACTTCATAACTTTTAAAATTTTAGATTTAATTAATGTGACTATTCACTTGGAGAAACCTTAACTGTCGATCAAAGCCCCACTTTAAATTATACTAACCAAAAACATTAAAGTGGTACACAAACAATTAAAAAGGTACACATGATAGGAAAATTAATATTTTTGATCTTCACAATCTTACCAAGGTTAAGAGACTCATTTATAATTACTAACCTTTAATAAAATATATTTTTTTTAAAAAAAGAGACAATCAAGGTTAAAGGATTCTAACAATAAGACACGACAATGTTAACATGTTTTAGCATAAACTTAACAAAACTAACGAGTTTCAGCACAAAACTTAACTAAATTAACAGGTTTCAGCACAAAACTTAACTAAACTAATATACAGCATGAAAACTTAACGAAATTAACAGGTTTCAGCATACAAATTAATGAAGTTAACAGACTTATGCTTGTAAACTATCAAAACAATATATTCCAGCATATAAATTAATTCTTCACGATATAAATTACTAAAACGAACAAATGAAAAAATCTTAGTTAAGCAAACAAACACATTACACCATATAACTTAACAAAAATAACATTTAACTTATGGACACAATTACAAGGTTGCAAATTAGCAGTCGAAATAGATTCTATAAAACAATTTCAGCAAAAAAAATAAAAAAATAGCAGGAGAGGGATGAGGGATTTCAGATTTTAGGCAAATAAAGTAAGTAGAGGGAGGAAGAGATTGTGAACAAAGCAATGAGACATACCAATGAGAGGGAGAATCGGATGTTGCAATCTTCACCGATCAATAAGCGTTACTACCTGCATTGTATAAAATTGGGGAACAAAACAAATTAAGATAGAGGGGTTGGATTTAGGGCATGAAATTGGGAATGAAAACAAATCAGAGGAAGGGAGGGATTAGGGCATGAAATTGGGAATGAAAACAAATCAGAGTAAGTACAGAGAAAGAAGGGGGGTATGGGATGCGCAAAAGAAACAATAGAAGAAGAAGAGAAGCGGCGATTGTAGAGAGAGAAGGGGGAGACGGACTATGTAAAAAATACCTGCTCCGATCGATCTTAGCGTAGTATGAGGGAGTGGAGACGACGACGATGTTGGTGGAATCGACGATGATGATGTCAACGACGATTGTAGAGAGAGAAGGGGGAGACGGGCTATGTAGAAAATTGGGAGGAGAGAGAGAAGGGAGAGTACGATTGTTTAGGTTTTAGTAAAATAGATTAGGAAAATAGATTAAGTATATTTATATATGGATATTAAATTGATAAAGAATAAAAATAAAATAAATAACTTTTATCTGTAAAATTGTAAAATTCCAACCCATCACAGTAAAATCCATCGCGCATAGATTTTGACCTCCCGCCATCCACTTTCGTTTGGGCGCCAATATCGTGGACTTGCCGCGCCGGGGAAAAAGTTAAGGGCTAAATCAATTTAAGGGTTTCCCACGGACTATTCCGTCGGTATTGGAGACGGACTACTTCCGTCGGTAACAACGACGAAATATTCCGTCGGCAATTTTATCATCCGTCGGCGAATTTCTTCTCTCAATATTTGAGATTCCCGCCTTCACCAAAGTGCTATTCCGTCGGTAACCCTCTTATTTCCGTGGCTAATGCCGACGGATTTTATCCGTCGGTAAATTTCCGTAGGTAATGAACACCTTTCTAGTAGTGTGATTGTAATGGTGCTTATGGTGTTTGACTGTGACTATGATTTGCTTTTGGTTTAGCTTTTGGAGTGAAACATAGTTGAATGGTGGTGGCGATCTTTGGTGGTGGTGGTGGAGCTTGCCGGTGATGGTTAAAATGATGTTGGTGAGGATGGTGGTTGAGTGGTTATAGTGCCATAGTTATATAGGCAATTTAACGGAAAATTTGACAAACATAGAAGAAGAGTGACATGAAACATTAAATAGGTTGGGCAGTGACTAAAACGAACATAAAAAACGAGTCAAGGACTGATATGCAAAAAGTTGTAAAAAAAATCGTTATGTTATTGATATCGTTAAAATAAATTAATGCCCGTTAGAAAATATAACGTCTGTTAAAAATACTAATGATTAAATAGTATTTTGGTTAATTTTGCAAATAAAATTTTAGTACGCATCATACATTTGTTGTTTCAGCAGTATGGATGTCAAATTGATGTTGGAGCCATAGTACGAGGGGCAGAAAACCAGTTTACTCGTTCAATCACCCACTACTCAAAATTATAAAATACCAAAGTTTGTAATTAGACCCACGTAGTTACCCATTTTATTCTATTACAAAAATTCTATCTACTCACCAACTTCATCTCCTACAATTTAAAACACACACGGTTGCAACTCACATTGTGTCTCGGATTGAGTAGAATTTATATCTAATCCAAAAAAAAATATACTCCCTCTGTCACGAAAAGATAATCACATTTTGACTTTTGTTGGTCAACACAAATAAAATTTGACCAAACTTTTGGTGTCAATTTAATGATCACAATAAAATTCTAAAAATTGTTATTGATAAATCACTTAATAATTTATCAATTACAAATTTTAGAATTTCACTATAATGATTAGATCGTCACCAATGCTTGGTATAAAAAGTCAAAATGAGACTATCTTTCCGGGACAGAGAGAGTATCTGAAGATGTGATCAGTTGAACTTATTAGACTACCAATCAAGCTCACAAGCCAAATCATGGCAACTGTTTTTGTTGTTTAGAAGTATCAACGCAGCCATGGTTGCGGAATACATGTGTTCAAGGGAGAACTGTGGCGCTATTAGGATAATATTGGGAATTAATAATGGGTGGGTGCTTTTACCAATTTAGGACTATAATTATAAGAACAGGGATTATAATGTCTTTTATTAATATGGTATTTTTGTGAATAAAAATGGTGTGCGTATTAATCAAATCGGTGGGTGTGTATATCCCCACCTAGGTGTAAATTGTACTCCACTAGTACCGACCCGTGGCTTGAACCTTTTTACTTTGAGCGACCATTCGGTTTAGAAACTAAGAGAAGAGTAGGGAGTAAGTTGCAAATAAGAAAAGGTTAAGGGTTTATTTAAAAACTAAGAGAAGCGTAGAGAGTAAAGGAGTAAATTGTAGAACGGGTGTGGACCATACACAGTTCCACACTACAGGATAACAAGTAACACCGTCCCCGGCAACTTTGCCAAAATTTGGTAGGCTTAGTCACACACCTACTAAATTAGACCGGAACTCGGCCACTAATGATGTAATTAGGGTAAGTTTAGGGTCGATCCACGAAGAACAATGATTATTTGCGTACTAGTCACTTAACCAGATTGGGGGTTTGAATTGTTGTTATTATATCTTAAGACAAGAAATTAAACTAATTTGATTAAAAGCAATGAGTGAAAAACACTTCAGATTCCTATCCCCGTCCTCTAATTCAATATCACCGACACTACTTTTTTCTGTTAATCTTATTCACTTGATCAAGAGATGTATTTCAATCTATGTCTCTTCTTACAATTTAGTCTATAGCAGTGGCACACTCACTATAAACCCTAATTAAAGTTAAACCTAGACTGGCACAGAAAAAGTCTAAAGATTAAGTGATTCAATATTAAGAGACGGAGATTAAGAACACTTTCTAGATTACTAGATAATCATTTAATTCGCTAATTGCTATGTCACATACACAATTCGCGCATGTGCTACGGTGAAAACCCTAGTTCTGGCACAGAACAGAGAATTCTAGTGATGGATTATATCAAGACCTAATAGATTTGCCAAATCCACAAACCCTAGATAAAACCTGAATTTCAATACAAGTAAAATTATGAAAAGAACAAACAAGAGAAGAAGAAATTACCTCACAAATCCAAATCTATGGAGTTAGTTCTCCATACACATGTTCAAGAGCTCCAAGAAAAGAAAAAGAACTATCTAAAGTCTGAAAAGAGAGATCTAAAAAAAACCACCTAAACTAATGTTGAAATAGGGTTTAAATACCCTATGCTTGTAACGCCTCACCCAATGGCATTTAAATAAATTGCATTTTATATGAATATATCATATTTTATATTTTATTTTGTGATTTATTGCGTGTTAGTTTTGTTATTTAAATGACTAGATAATAATAAAGTGTGAAAAGTTAGTAAGTCTTAACTTAAAGTTAGGAGTCAAAATGATCACAATAGAACTTGGGGGACTTAAGTGCTCAAATTGGAAATTTGGAAATTGGGATATTATTCCATCTCTCTCTCTCTGCACGACACACACACACACAATTTCTCAAATTTCCCATTTTTCCTCTCTTTGGTTGCAAGAAGGAGAAGAAGGTAAGGGTTTGGTTTAGTTGAATTTTTCTTGCCCTTAATTACTTCTTTATTTTAGAAATTAACTACATAAAAATGATCAGGGCTTTGAGTAGATCATCTCCATAATTTTCTTACAATTTTTCATCAAGTTCGATTCCGGAGTGGGTAAGTCACTACTTCCCCTTTTCTTGTGATTATTGTTATAATTGCTAGATATCGTGTATTGCAGGTGAAATTCGAGTTGAAGGAGTAGTATTGGTACCACAAGTACCATTTGTAACTTTGATATCACTTCTATGTATGTGCTGGGTTCTTGAATTGAAACTAGGTTGATTAAAAAATGATGGGTTTGAGTGTTAGGATGGAAGGAGTAAATTCCTGGTAGTTCGTTGGAGTTGTGCGGCCGCCCAGTTTGGGTGTGCGACCGCACAATCTTCTGAAAGGTTTTGTTCTTGGAAATTACCCAAAGTGTGCGACCGCACATATCATTCCGGGCGACCGCACAGTGGCCTGAGAACTGATGAATCCTAGAATCAATGTGTTTAGGTTCCGACTTGGTCTAGATCTTAAGGGTTACCCTCAAATAGTTAGGTATACTTGTTGGGAGCAAGGTAGCTCCGAAGAGTGGTCATTAATGGGTATAACTAATGTGTATTAGCTTAGTACGTACCCAAGAGTACGGGTCTTAATTGTGATTGAAATGTATCAATAGTTGTATGATAGTGTTGATATTCTTTTAGACACTGAACGTGCTAAATGCGTACTTGTGTATATGAATGATTACATGCTAAATTATTAAAGAAAAGGGGCTAGTCCACTACTTTTGGATTAGTTCCAATTTGAGATTTGTTTTCCTTTATTTCAAATCAAGTAAATATTGCTTGTGTGAAGTTTATATGAGTCCAGCTGGTTTACTTGTCGGGGGTGTATAGGTTTGCGCATATTGTGAGAGCTGGGGCTAAGCAATAAACGTAGGCCTATGCATCTGTGGCCGTTGCTCTTACTTTTGGCCAAAGTAAGGGTCTTGCTTCCCTAATTATTGGAGCAATTATGCACAATAGTTAGATAGCTATTATTTGTTCTTGGGTTGGGATACTGGGTAACAGGTCTCCATCAATATAGTGAAGCTACATCAAATACGAGAGCTGATTTCAACGACTGCAACAACATCGTCAGTTATGGTAAATTAATGAGTTGGAGGAATAAGGTGCAAGAAATATCCCTTGTAATGTGTGCTTTCGCTATACGTGTTGCATAATGGGTTGGTATAACTACCCGTATTGTATGCTATTTGATGTTACGTGATACGTGATGTTATTTCTTGTCCTATACTTACATGTATGCATATCATATAGTTAAAGTAGTAACTTACTGAGATTTTATCTCACCCCGTTCCTTTTCAATTTGTTTTCCTTAGATCGCAAGAAGGCAAGCGATAGTACCGCGCAGTGAGGCCGGGTTAGCAAGTGATCTTGGTGGTGCACCTTTTTGTAATTAAGGTAAATGTGGTGAGGACGTTGGTTGGTATTGGATTATGTAAATCCATTCTTTTGGGGTAGAATTGTAATTAGATAAATGTATACTTGTAAAAGGGTGCCAGCGTATGTGCTGAGCAGTTTTTGGAATTTGATAAAATCCTAGCACTTGTTTTTGGTTATAGTGTAGTGGCAAGTCATCACTATTGTAACTGGTTTCAATACTAAGATAGTCTAAAATTACGTTTTGAATTCGGTAAGTAAAAAAAAAGTAAGTGTCAGTGGTGCTTTGTTTATCTGTTTTCTAGTAGTAGTGCAGCCGAGATCGTGGTTACATTTAGAACCTCGTATCCCGGGGCGCGACAGTTGGTATCAGAGCTTTTGGTTAGCTCTAAGCCTGGATAGGGTCCATGGTTTAGGTGGGTTGGTTATGGGTGTGTGATATTAACGCCGAGTGTTTATATACAGGTAAAGATGAGTCTTTCTGAGGGGGCTGATAGTGGTAGTCAAGGAACTGATGGTAGTACCCGTGGGTCTGGAAGTGATAACCAGCACTCGGAAACACCTTCGGTAGGTGTAAACAATGAGGGAAATGTGGATTACAAGAAGATGTTTGAACTACTGTCACAGATGGTTGCCAATAATCAAGGACGGAATAATTCTGGGACGTCTGAAGCGGGAGGATCAGACTACAGTAGCCGTTTGACTAAATTTCTGAAATTGAAACCACGCAGCTTTGATGGGGAACAGAATGCGGTTAAGGCTGAAGAGTGGATTGAGAGCATGGAGAAGATCTTCACTGCCTTGAAATGCGAGGAGAACGACAAGGTAGCCTTCGCAACTTTTAAATTGGAAAAGGCTGCTGAGCATTGGTGGAGGGTATTATGTAAGAGCTGGGAACAAGGTGGAACCCAACATACTTGGTCGAATTTTCTTGATGAGTTTAATTCGCAGTACATTCCTACCGTAGTACAAGAGCGTAGGGAGATGGAATTTTTAAATTTGGTGCAAGGGAGCATGTCAGTGGGCCAGTATTCATCCGAGTTCACCAAGTTAGCAAGGTATTGTAATCATCTCGTTCCAACTGAAGTAAAAAGGACACAACGATTTGTGAAGGGATTAAAGACCGAGTATAGGAAGCAATTACTATCTCTACAACTTACCAGTTATCGCCAGGCGGTTGACAGAGCCTACGCCATAGAAAATGACATTGATGAGCATAAGGTCAAGCAAGGAACAACAGTGATAGGAAATCAGTCTGTACGAATTTCAGAGCGGTCTCAAGGTTCAGGTAATAAAAAGAATGAAAGTAACCGGCAAGGGAATCGACCTCAACGACAATCTGAAAGTCGAGGAAGTGTTTCGGTGGGTTCAAAACTCAATGTTTCGGGTTCAAAATGGACATGCATATTTTGTTTGAAGGATGGTCATACTGAAGACCGATGTTGGTTGAAAATGGGAAAATGTTTATACTGTGGTGAGATGGGACACTTTAGGAAGGATTGTCCTAAACTCGCGGGAAGTCAAGTAGGGGGTAACCGTCAACAGGCTTCGGGTAGTAAGCGAGATAATGTGGGTCGACCTATAGTTCAGGGTCGAGTATTTGCTATTGATCAGCACGGGGTGGCTGAGTCTTCGGCAGTTATAGGAGGTACTATTTCTCTCTTTAGTACGCGAGCGCGAGTACTTATAGACCCAGGTTCATCGCATTCTTATGTGGCATCTCATTTTGTGTCTCACTTGCACGTTTTACCTGATTCTTTACCTTATGTGTTAGAGGTGTCTTCCCCTATGGGAGATTGCTTGTTAGCTACTGAGGTGTATAGGAAGTGTGATATTCTTGTGAGTGATCATACTCTCTATGCTGACCTAGTAGTGTTGCCTATACATGATTTTGATGTGATTCTTGGTATGGATTGGCTTTACTTGCATCATGCCTCTGTTGATTGCTATCGAAAAGTAGTTACATTTTCTATGCCGGGTGTGTCGGAGTTTATTTTTGAAGGCAATAGGCCAATGTGTGGTTTTCGTGTCATTTCTGCATTGAAAGCTAGAAAATTGATGTCCAATGGTTGTACCGGGTATCTTGCATGTGTGATTGATAAGGGAGTGTCTGTTGCTAAGCCGGAAGATGTTCCTGTCGTGTGTGAATTTCTGGATGTGTTTTCTTCTGAATTCAGTATGCCACCCGACCGGGAATTGGAGTTTTGTGTTGAGTTATTACCAGGTACCTCACCTTTATCCAAAGCACCATATAGGATGGCTCCTGCTGAACTGAAAGAGTTAAAGAAGCAACTAGAGGAATTACTTGACAGGGGTTTTATCAGGCCCAGTGTGTCACCATGGGGAGCACCGGTATTATTCGTGAGGAAGAAAGATGGCACCTTGCGGTTGTGTATAGACTATCGGGAACTAAATAAGGTGACTATCAAGAATAAGTATCCGTTACCTCACATTGACGATTTGTTTGATCAGCTTCAGGGATCGGTGGTTTATTCAAAGCTTGATTTGAGAGGTGGATATCATCAACTGAAAATCCGATCAGAAGATATTTCGAAGACAGCGTTTCGTACAAGGTACGTACATTATGAATTTGTGGTAATGCCATTTGGTTTGACGAATGCGCCAGCCGTGTTTATGGATTTAATGAACCGAATTTTCAACCCTTATTTAGATTGCTTTGTGGTAGTATTTATCGATGATATTTTGGTTTACTCTAAATCAAAAGTTGAACATGAGCAACATTTGAGAACTGTATTGGGTATTCTTCGGGAAAAACAATTATTTGCAAAATTCAGTAAATGTGCATTCTGGTTGGAAGAAGTATCTTTCTTGGGGCATGTTGTGTCAGCTTCGTGTATTTCTGTTGATCCTTCAAAAGTGGAAGCGATTGTTAAGTGGAAGAGACCAACTACGGTGACAGAAGTACGCAGTTTTCTGGGTTTAGCAAGTTATTACAGGCGGTTCATTGAGGGGTTTTCTAAAATAGTGACTCCATTGACTAATTTGACGCGGAAATCCAGTACCTTTGAATGGGGTGATAAATGTGAATCCAGTTTCCAAGAATTGAAGCGACGGTTAACTAGCGCTCCAGTGTTGGCTTTACCTAGCGGATCAGGAAATTTTGTCGTTTATACGGATGCTTCCAAGGAAGGACTAGGATGTGTATTGATGCAGAATGGTAAAGTTATTGCTTATGCTTCGAGAAAATTGACTCCGCATGAACAAAATTACCCTACTCACGATATGGAGTTAGCAGCGATCATTTTTGCATTACAAAAGTGGAGGCATTACTTGAATGGGGTTAAATTTGAGGTGTTCACGGATCATCAAAGTTTGAAATATTTGTTTTCACAAAAGGAGTTGAATATGAGACAACGACGATGGATGGAGAAACTTAAAGATCATGATTGTACAATTTTGTATCACCCGGGGAAGGCTAATGTGGTGGCAGATGCTCTGAGTAGGAATGCCTATGTTGCTCATTTGATGACACGAGAGTGGAAATTATTAGAAGATTTGCGAGACTGGAACCCTTATGAGTCGAGTCATGGCCTGAGTTTTGCGAATATAAAGGCTACATCTGTTCTACTTCAACAAATTGGAGGGGCTCAGAAGATTGATTCCGAATTGCAAAAGATTGTTAGTGGGATAAAAGAAGGTAAACAACCCGATTTTGCCTTGAATAATGATGGATTTCTTACATTTCGTGGTAGAGTTTGTATTCCAGTTCATGGAGAGATTAAACAGAGAGTATTGGAGGAAGCTCATAAGACAAAGTATACTATACATCCAGGAAGTACGAAAATGTACCAAGACCTGAAGAAGCATTTTTGGTGGAATAACATGAAAAGGGAGATCGCGGAGTATGTATCTAAATGCTTAACATGTCAACAAGTGAAGGCGGAACATCAACGACCTGCAGGTTTACTACAATCCTTAGAGATTCCAGAATGGAAATGGGAACATATCACGATGGACTTTGTAACTGGTTTACCGCGTACTCGGAGAGGCTTTAATGCTGTTTGGGTGGTTGTGGATCGCTTAACCAAGTCAGCTCATTTTCTACCTGTTTGTGTGGGGTATTCCCTGAATCAGTTGGCGTCTGTATATGTTCAGGAGATAGTTAGACTTCATGGAATTCCTGTTAGCATTGTCTCCGATAGAGACCCTCGATTTACCTCTCGGTTTTGGCAAGCTCTTCAAAGTGCATTGGGTACTAAGGTGAATTTTAGCACCGCGTTTCATCCTCAGTCTGATGGTCAGTCGGAAAGGTTAATACGGATTCTTGAGGATATGCTTCGAGCATGTGCAGTTGACTTCAAGGGTAGTTGGGATGTGCATTTACCGTTAGCTGAGTTTGCGTACAACAACAGCTACCAATCTAGTATTGAGATGGCTCCTTACGAGGCATTGTATGGTCGGAAATGTAGATCTCCGATATGTTGGGATGAAGTTGGGGAAGCGAAGCTTTTGGGACCCGAAATGGTTCAACAATCTGTGGAGAGTGTGAGATTGATTCGGGATAGATTGAGGACAGCTCAAAGTCGCCAAAAGAGTTATGCTGATAATAGAAGAAGGGATCTTGAATTCCAAGTCGGTGATTTTGTATTCTTGAAAGTGTCGCCTCAAAGAGGTATTAAACGATTTGGGAAGAGAGGGAAATTGACTCCTCGGTACATCGGACCGTTTGAAATTCTAGAGAGGATCGGGAATTTGGCTTATCGACTTGCTTTACCTCCATCATTGTCCGGGGTACATAATGTATTTCATGTTTCCATGCTTCGCAAGTATGTAGCGGATGAATCTCATGTTCTTGAGTATGAACCTATGGAATTTCAACCTGATTTATCTTATGAGGAATTACCGATGGAGATTTTGGATCGAAAAGAACAAGTCTTGCGCACCAAGAGAATTCCACTCGTGAAAGTTTTATGGAGGGACCACGAGATTGAAGAGGCAACTTGGGAAACAGAGCAAGAAATGCGAGCAAAGTACCCGAGTTTATTTGAAAATTTTGGGTAAGTGAGTTTGTTCATAAGTAGAGTAAAATTCGAGGACGAATTTTCCTAAGGTGGGGAGGATGTAACGCCTCACCCAATGGCATTTAAATAAATTGCATTTTATATGAATATATCATATTTTATATTTTATTTTGTGATTTATTGCGTGTTAGTTTTGTTATTTAAATGACTAGATAATAATAAAGTGTGAAAAGTTAGTAAGTCTTAACTTAAAGTTAGGAGTCAAAATGATCACAATAGAACTTGGGGGACTTAAGTGCTCAAATTGGAAACTTGGAAATTGGGATATTATTCCATCTCTCTCTCTCTGCACGACACACACACACACAATTTCTCAAATTTCCCATTTTTCCTCTCTTTGGTTGCAAGAAGGAGAAGAAGGAAAGGGTTTGGTTTAGTTGAATTTTTCTTGCCCTTAATTACTTCTTTATTTTAGAAATTAACTACATAAAAATGATCAGGGCTTTGAGTAGATCATCTCCATAATTTTCTTACAATTTTTCATCAAGTTCGATTCCGGAGTGGGTAAGTCACTACTTCCCCTTTTCTTGTGATTATTGTTATAATTGCTAGATATCGTGTATTGCAGGTGAAATTCGAGTTGAAGGAGTAGTATTGGTACCACAAGTACCATTTGTAACTTTGATATCACTTCTATGTATGTGCTGGGTTCTTGAATTGAAACTAGGTTGATTAAAAAATGATGGGTTTGAGTGTTAGGATGGAAGGAGTAAATTCCTGGTAGTTCGTTGGAGTTGTGCGGCCGCCCAGTTTGGGTGTGCGACCGCACAATCTTCTGAAAGGTTTTGTTCTTGGAAATTACCCAAAGTGTGCGACCGCACATATCATTCCGGGCGACCGCACAGTGGCCTGAGAACTGATGAATCCTAGAATCAATGTGTTTAGGTTCCGACTTGGTCTAGATCTTAAGGGTTACCCTCAAATAGTTAGGTATACTTGTTGGGAGCAAGGTAGCTCCGAAGAGTGGTCATTAATGGGTATAACTAATGTGTATTAGCTTAGTACGTACCCAAGAGTACGGGTCTTAATTGTGATTGAAATGTATCAATAGTTGTATGATAGTGTTGATATTCTTTTAGACACTGAACGTGCTAAATGCGTACTTGTGTATATGAATGATTACATGCTAAATTATTAAAGAAAAGGGGCTAGTCCACTACTTTTGGATTAGTTCCAATTTGAGATTTGTTTTCCTTTATTTCAAATCAAGTAAATATTGCTTGTGTGAAGTTTATATGAGTCCAGCTGGTTTACTTGTCGGGGTGTATAGGTTTGCGCATATTGTGAGAGCTGGGGCTAAGCAATAAACGTAGGCCTATGCATCTGTGGCCGTTGCTCTTACTTTTGGCCAAAGTAAGGGTCTTGCTTCCCTAATTATTGGAGCAATTATGCACAATAGTTAGATAGCTATTATTTGTTCTTGGGTTGGGATACTGGGTAACAGGTCTCCATCAATATAGTGAAGCTACATCAAATACGAGAGCTGATTTCAACGACTGCAACAACATCGTCAGTTATGGTAAATTAATGAGTTGGAGGAATAAGGTGCAAGAAATATCCCTTGTAATGTGTGCTTTCGCTATACGTGTTGCATAATGGGTTGGTATAACTACCCGTATTGTATGCTATTTGATGTTACGTGATACGTGATGTTATTTCTTGTCCCATACTTACATGTATGCATATCATATAGTTAAAGTAGTAACTTACTGAGATTTTATCTCACCCCGTTCCTTTTCAATTTGTTTTCCTTAGATCGCAAGAAGGCAAGCGATAGTACCGCGCAGTGAGGCCGGGTTAGCAAGTGATCTTGGTGGTGCACCTTTTTGTAATTAAGGTAAATGTGGTGAGGACGTTGGTTGGTATTGGATTATGTAAATCCATTCTTTTGGGGTAGAATTGTAATTAGATAAATGTATACTTGTAAAAGGGTGCCAGCGTATGTGCTGAGCAGTTTTTGGAATTTGATAAAATCCTAGCACTTGTTTTTGGTTATAGTGTAGTGGCAAGTCATCACTATTGTAACTGGTTTCAATACTAAGATAGTCTAAAATTACGTTTTGAATTCGGTAACTAAAAAAAAAGTAAGTGTCAGTGGTGCTTTGTTTATCTGTTTTCTAGTAGTAGTGCAGCCGAGATCGTGGTTACATTTAGAACCTCGTATCCCGGGGCGCGACAATGCTAATACAAGTTCACGAAGGAAAAGAATATTTTTTTAAAAAAAATAAAACTTATAAATCTCGTATGTCCATTCTGCATTCCAATCCGCGCTCCTGGCTGATCTACACGACTCATTCAATTCCGTTGGCCGAGCATGTGGGGAAAATGGTGTGAGTTTGCCTGCATTGTTGGTGTGCATATTGGCTCATTTGGAAGGCTAGAATATCAGTTTTCCTAGTAAATAATAATGCTGGATGAATCATGAAAGAAAATCCATGGTCATTGATGTTGAAAAAAAAAAAAAAAACCAGAATAGTTATATATCTACGTTATTAAAATTAATACAAGGCTATTGTACAAGCTAGTAAAGCCAACATAACAGACTTGTAAATGACAGAAGTAGGCATCCTGCCCTCATCCTTGCGGAAGAATAGTCCATTGTAGAGAGGCAGGTTTATTAGCACAAGAATCCCACATAGGAGAATTTGAAACACCATCACCTCCCTGTTACTGATCAGGAACTCCACCACCCCCCAAATGAAGCTGAATAAGTTGAGCAAAGCTACAGTGGCCAAGATTGAAAACATAGGTGAAGGGGTACCGAATTCCACCACTTCCTTCATGTATCTTTGTGACACATCCTCGTCTGCAACCTTTGGAGTAACTATGAACCCGGACTCAGACAACCCTAGTTTCTTCAAGAGGGTTTCTACAAAGGCAAAAACATAGGAGGTCATCGCTCTAAACAACTGTGTCCTCTGTTCGTTCCACCACTCTTTACATGTTCCTCCACAGCATATTAACTCCCCCAAGCTGTATGCGTACTCATCTATCATCACCCACAAGAAGGGTACTATCCACAGGCTTGATACCTGCATGCATGTGTGCATGAGTGATTATAAAAATGAATGACGCAATTCTTGATTCTTTCAGCCTAAGGCGTAGTGTGGTCAAAGTTTGTACCTTGGGAAACAAGGAGATGCCTCTAAGGAGACATAGTGATGGGACAACAACATAAAAGAGCGTAGGTATTCCGTGAGGAGCCCGTAGTTGCCAGCAACAGTAAGAAACTTGAAGTATGAGTGGTATCCTTCCATGGCCATGCACAAGGGGGCAATGTTTTGATAGAAATATCTGGAGATTACCTTCACTCCATCTCTTGTATTGCACTAGTGTCTGCAGTAGCGTGGTAGGAGCAACTCCTAAGAACCCGGCCTTTTCTGGATTAAAGAATACTGATTTCCAACCTCTGCAATGGATTAACAGTCCTGTGACAACATCTTCAACCGCACACCCATACTTTACTCCCATCTGTACATCAAAAACTTAATATATCTGTGTGGTTCATTTGTGTGTGGTTGATGTGTGTGTAAGAGAGAGTGAATGAGAGAGAGAGAGAGAGAGAACCTCGTTTCCCCACTGAGTGTTTTCTTCATAACTAGATGATGCAAGTAGCTTGCATGTTTCTTCTAGCACATGTAATCCTTCTTCCCCTCTTTGTTCCTTCACTTTCATCCAGTCAATTTTGGACTCCTTATCATAGATTTTCCCACATAGGGTGTCTCTCCTGTGGAAGCATCCAGTACCAACATTTGGAGATCCTCCATTGGAGTCCCAGTTTCCCATTTCCAACTTGATCACCAAAACATTGCCCAAATGTGAGAAATAAATCAGTGAAGTCTTTCTTTGAATTATAATATTTCCACAAATATGATACTTGTCACTAACCTCAGACAATACACGCATGCCACCATTGTAAACATCGTTTTTTGTAAGGTTATCAAACTTTTGAGGAAATTGAACAAATGCAATTTGATGGCTGCTCTCTTCATCCATGAAAAAGCACAGAGCATCTCTCACTGACTCTGGATTGTTGGAATACATGTCACAATCCACTGTCAGAATAATCGGGCTGTTGCTTATCCTGGATGACACCCTTATCTATTTGTTCATCATACAATGTGACAAAAGTTAGCTGTAAATATATACCTTTCTGATGTGAAGTCACAACTTATATATGTTGTCTTGATGCCCTGATATCTCTAACTACATAGTCCACTTGCGTTTGTCTCCTCCTCCAACAAAATATAAAAAAGAAAAAAAGAAAACACACACACGCAATGCAGGAATTGCATGTGCTGAATGGATTACCAGGGAATTCATGGCTCCAGCTTTGAAGTTATGATGGTAATTGGGTCTCTTCTCACGCGCCATGTATACCAAAGTGGGCATAGGTTGTCCATCGATGTCCACATCATTGGAGGTATCTCTCCCATCAATAAGTATCTGTCAGATTTTACAAGTAATATAACATGCTTCAAAATCCAATAAGTATAGTACCACTCTTAAGGTGTTGGGTTTTGTTTTTCCCTAAGTAAATATCTCATCGATATATATATTTTTTCTATTTACAACCTCCATTTATATTTTGTTGTTCAACCACAAAAGGATGGTAACTTGAGATTGTACCTGGATAATGGCTTGATGATCACGTTTGTTCAAAGCAATATCCCATTCGTGTAAGCCTTTGTGATCATTGCGCTTTTCTTCTGGAATGTGGCCTTGATTTGTACAGCTATCAATCCGTGACTTCATTTCCTCGTATAATTTCTGTATAAACGCAGTGCATCATTTTACTTCATTAAAATCATGCTGAAAAAATGACTTTTAGAGACAATATATATTGAGACAGACATTTAAAGTGTCTCAATTTGAAACTATTTGAGACAGTAAAAGTTGTTGAGAGTTCAATTAAGGACACTAGTTTGAGACGGGAACTGAAGTGGTCTCAAAAAATTTCAGAACCAAGTACATTTTTGGCAAAATAGAGACTAAATTAACCGTCCTAAAAGTATTTGTGACACCAACTTAATGAGACCCTTAGTGTCTCAAATACAATTAGGGACGGTTTCATAGGCAAATTAAAGGCAACTTAATGAGACACTTAGCTGTCCTAATAAGAGAGTTTTTTTGTAGTAAAACAGAGCAAATCAAAGTAATACCCTTTTGTAACTTTTTGGGTTCTTGTAAAGTTTGGTTCAACATCTCTAACAGTATGCTGTTGAAATTTCACAAATTATAGCTGGAGCTACGTTTTGAGGATATGCTGGTTCTTTTGATATGCAGGTTAACTAGTTCTGGAGCCATAATAAACAAAAGCGAGTCTACCTTGATTGTGGACCATTCTTTGTAAATAGGATCATTGATGAGTGGCTCATGGACACCAGCAAAATAAGCTGCAGGTGAGCGTGGTTCAATCTTGAATTTCCTGCAAAACGGGAGCCAGTACTTGGAGAAGCGAGATGCCTCAAACAGTGCATAGAACATAAGCTCAGAACCTCCGTCATCAGAGAGATAAACGCTCAGCTTCTGGGGTGTGTAATCATATGCCATCACAGATAGGACAGTGTTTATCACCATAATAGGTGGCTCTATCACTGCATCTGCTGTGCAAACAAATATGTCTACTTCTGGTAGGATTTTCTCATACCTGCACAAACACCCAATACCAAAATTATATCTTACTCCCTCCATCACAAAATGAATGTCCAAAATAATTTCAAATTTTCTCTTGATTAAGAGAAAATTTGATTTTTTTTTTTTTTGGACACATTTTTGGACGAAGGTAGGACTTCTTTCTATGTTTGTCGATTGTTCAGACGTGTTGTTTTTGAGTGTTGGACTGCCTCATATTGTGATAATGGTGCTCTAGGTGATATCTGAATTTATTCATGCATGTGTCTGTGGACTGCGTTCATATTGTGATGATTATTCTTTTCAAGCAGACTCACTACTTTCACTACTCTCTCTCTCTCTCTCTCTCTCTCTCTCTCTCTGTGTGTGTGTGTGTGTGTGTGTGTGTGTGTAGAAGAGACAGTGTGGTCGTGGGGAAAGAATCTTGATGGCTAGAGAGTTGTACCTGTGGGAGAGTCGATCTTTGAAGGTGATATGATAGATGGGATTCCATCTAACTGATTGAGTAACAAACCAGTAGAGGGTGAACCATACTTCTGATATCAACAACCCAATCCAAGCATATCTTCCTACTTGTCCCTGCTCTGGTGCATGGATAACTCTGTAGCAGAATATCAGACATATGCCCACAACCATAGAAACTGCATATGACCGATACTGCCTCCGCCCCTTTGCTGCCCTGGTTTCAAACAGAGGAAGGTACCCTTCTCTTCCCATCTTTCTTGCGCTCTTTCTGTCTACGCTTTGGGTTATCTGCTATGTGTTTTACGGGAAGATCTTATGAGAAGAAGATATACACTCTCTTCCAAAATAAGCTTTTGTTTTTATTCATGAATATGAACCAAAATGAATACTATTTTTAGTTATGTCTTGTACTCTTGTTGGAAGTTGAAGGAAAGGGAAATCATACTTTTATCTCTATCCTTAAGAAACTTGAGCCGTATCCTGTATATTTACTCATATGGATACATGTGTATATATACATACACACATATATACACACACATATATATATATGCAAATGGTTTTGAGTTGTACATAGGAGTAGTAAATAACTGCTTGTATGACACTGAACATGCAGCTTTGACACTACCTTGACAAGGCAAATAAAATGGATGTGGTTTTTAGTAAAAGCCTATTGTAAAAGCTGGAGTAATAAAGGCAATATAACAGACTTGTAAGAGACAGAAGCCACCATCCTGGGTTGGTCCTTGCGGAAGAAGATCCCACTGTAGACAGGAAGGTTTATTAGCACCAGCATCCCACAAAGGTGAATCTGCAACAACATAGGCTCCATGTTCCTAACATGGAAATCCATGGCAGCACTTTTTATGCCCCAAACGAAGCTGCATCATTTCTACAGTGGTTAAGATTGTGGACATTGGTGAAAGGGTGCAAGCAATTTGCAGCGAAGTTATAGTGTGCGGTTGTGATGCTACCACACTCCCCTTTCTGTTAGATGTGTGGTGGAGCTTTATCGGGAAATCATCAATTCATGTATGTAACTTTTGTAAAAGAGTATATATAAGGGTAAAGTTGTCAACATTTGATGAGGAAAATCTGTAGTGTAAGGTCTCGACTGACATTTTCTACAAGTAGTAAAAGAAGCAGCATTCCAAGGATGGATCTCTTAGTTCATGCAGCAAAACTTATCGGAATTCTTTCTATGCAAAACAGGCAACCTTCTTGATGAATTTTTGTTGGCTTTCTCTAATATTTCATATTTCAAACATAAAGGAAGCAGAATTTAGAGATATACAGGAAGGTAGGGGGTGAGAGAAGGCGCGTCCGCTTTGGCGCAGGTTGAAGCAATAAATGCGAGAAAGAAAGAAACACTTGAGAAACTGCAAAGAGATTGAGGATACTGAGATTGCAATTAATGAAGCTT
Organism: Campanula takesimana; assembly: GCA_026119855.1. Lineage (NCBI taxonomy): Eukaryota > Viridiplantae > Streptophyta > Magnoliopsida > Asterales > Campanulaceae > Campanula > Campanula takesimana. The sequence continues at coordinate 508,884 of JAOWBW010000136.1, read as the reverse complement.
TGAAGATGGCAGAGATTGGGGAGGCTGCACGCCAGGCAATTGAGAGTGAGCTCAGGAAGCGTTGTGACAGAAGGAGATTCTTTCTCTATCCAGGAAGACAACTGATCAGAGACTCAGATCGAGATGGCTATTATGCTGACGGTCATTTGACTATGAACCGCTATGATCATCAAGTTTAGCTGTCAGAATTGACAGAAACAGCTAATCCAGCCAAGAAAATTTTCAGAGCAACAAACAGTAAAGGAAAAGTGTTGAATATAGAGAGAATATAAGTTGTATTTCAGCAAATGCACTAATGCATCTCTATGTACAACCGCTATAACTTTATGTTGTTTTTTCTCCTGCCATTTTTGCTAGGGAACACATCCCCAGAGCTAGGGATACTATTACAGATAGTAATATTCCATCGGCATTGGTTACAAGGCCAAGTAACAAAAAAATGAAGTTTCTAAAATCAATCGCTTATCTTTAAATCGCGAAATGAGTCAGGGCTAGAGCCTTGTTTCCGGAATTTCTGCAACTCGGATTCGAGGGTTTTGGCGATCTCAGCCTTTCCTGAGTCTGCCTCGGGCACATGCACGTGAACCGACCCTTGCTTGACTGGCTCAACGGGAACAAGGCTCTTGGATTGCTGCTTCATGTATTCGTAAAGTTGTTGATGGAAAGGATGGTCCAGTGAAAAGCAATTGTCAGTTGAATGTCTTGAAGAGCCCGAACCTTCTTTTCGACAGAAATGAGGGAGAGCTGAGTAATCCATTATCTGCAGAATGTAAGCAACCAAACGCGATAAGTGTCCCAAAATCTAATGTGCAAAATAATACTCCCTCCGGTCCCAGAAAAACAAGTGGCACTTACTATAGAAAAGGAGTTGCATTTATAAAGTTGAAGCCTCATATAAAAACATAAAAAATAAATAAAAAAGATATCAAGCATTTTTGTTTCTTTATGAAGATATGATAATTACTCTTTACTAACGTGTCGTACAGAAAAAAATAACAGTACATCACAATGGTGCACTTAGAAAGTTTGACTTGTCAAATATGACTATTTCTCTATGTTAAAGCGAGTAAATGTCCACAAGGTTTGGCCACAAAGAATACTTGGGTCCTCAGAGAGCCAGCGATCGAATTGGATCCATTCCCACCTTCAGAACTAAAATGGAATGGAAAGAGAAAATAAACTAACAAGAGAAAATTGCCTCACCTTCAATAGCTCATCTCGTCCACAACCTGGTAACACTTGAACTTTTAACTTTGTTCGCTCCTGCAAAAGCGGCTTCACAACCTGCTCATTGTTCAAATGTTAAGTGTGGGGGATGTCAAATAAAAAATTTATGATCACTTTTAGGCAAAAAGTACGCTAATTTAATCTGTTGCATTGCTGCTAATTTAATACTACCTCTGTCCCTAAATGAGTGTCCAAATTTCATTTTAAGGGACAATGAAAATCTCAAACTTTTTGAACAATTTGGTAACAACGATTCATATATAATCTTGTAATCTCCTTTCCAAACTTTTAGTTTTGCACGTATAAAGAAACCGGTGAATTTTTTTCGAAAAAAAACGTTTAGGGAGAAAGTTATGTTAAAAAAAGACACTCATTTAGGGACAAAGATTTCTTGAAAATGGACACTCATTTAGGGACAGAGGGAGTACAAAATTGGAACTTATACAAGGGTGTGATAGCTTGAAAACAGACTAACCTTCCAACAAGCCGTGAATATGTAAGGAGCATTGACAACATAATATGCACTTGTCTTCTCCGGGTAATTCAAGTCATCAACAGTAGAGATTGTTGTCAGTAGCTTTATCTGGTTTAATGCCGAAAGCTTCAAGCCACTCATATCCAAAACCTTCACGCACTTGCCGATATGTTTCCTGTGCTTCTTCGATGCAGTAGGCTATATTAAATTCAAATGTGTCAAGATTCCGTATTGAGAGAGAACACATGAAGTTATTCCCTACCCTACAGCATTAAATGTGTCCTCACCAATATAATGCGGTCACGATATTCATTGATCTGAATGTGTGATTGCAAATAGTAGTGTACCTGGAAAAAAAATTATAATAATTTTTTTTTTTTTAAAAGTGATAAAAATGCCAAAGGCAAGATCCGGGTACTATGAACACTTACAGATGCTTTATCAAATGTGCTTAAACCGGCTCCAATTGCAAAGACTGGAAGACCCTGTCGTAGAAACCACCACAACTTGTAAGCAAAATCAAACTAAAAAACTGTATGAAAGAATTTTAAAATACGTTGAGAGAAACAAGAAAGATCAAATAAAGAAAGTTAAAGGAAGCTTGGGGAGAAAATAGAGAGGCAGGAGTAGTGCACCTCTCTTGTGTAACCCGACAATCCTATTAGCTGGGTATCACGCACTCCTTTGTAGAAATTCGTTGGAAGTATCGGTTTCTGCATTTAAAGGAAGTTACAAAATCAGACATTTGGAAGCTTCTCGACCACTGAACATGAAAGTAGAGTTCTAATGGGGTGGGCCATTAGCAACTATGTGTACACAGGCAAGTCCAAGCACTAAACATTACTTGCAACGAGCTGATCAGCTAAATCCCTCTAATTCCTCTGTCTCAAACAAATTAATCTGTCTTTTTTTTCATTGGTTTGTCCAAAAATGGACCAATTCAAACAGACCAATAGTTTTATGCAATTTAAGAAGGTAATGGCAAGTAAAGCTTCATCCTTAAATAATTGAGTTCTCAAATAGGGCCTTTTCTTGGGACGAGGGATAGATAAACTCAGCGTAAAAACACTTACAGCTAATATATCATCGATGTCGTTTTGAATCCTCCACTTTAAGCAGTCCATCAACTGAAACATTACACATTGTTAACTTGAGAAAGATAAATAATATGGGTCCTAGTCGTCCATTAAGGAAGTCATGAAAGAGAAATAAATCCAACCATCTTGTGGGCTTTGGCGACATTCCTTTCTCTTGCTTTCAAGAAGCGCTCTAATGTTTGATCTGGATACCCTTGATGAACATTCTGCAAAAGGAGAAAAGCACAAATGATTGGCAAAAAATAGTTCAAGGTATTGACAAGGTGTTAAGCTGAGTATAAATAAGTAAAATCTCTATTCTATAAAAGTTGACTTTGATTTAAAGTAATGAATCCCCAGATTCAGACTCAGACCTAATAGAAAGTTGATAAAGGGATGGTATGGAAATGTGTGAATTATGTAACAGAATAAGAAATCAATCACTAATTTGGGCATTAGCTTATCAATTATGAGGTATGCATCAGATGAAACAAAGAAAGGCAGTAGGTTGTTAAAATGGAAATAGGATGGCAGGTCAACATGTATTTAAAATAGAGTCGACCATGAACAAATCAAGGATGTTGAGATAACTAATTGTTTCAGTAGCTGCATTTAAACAGTAAAATCAAATGGTGCAACATAAAGACTCAGAATTTGGTTTGGGTGGGGTGGGGGGAATACACACAACAAGCAACAAAAGGCAGACACACACACAGCTCAAATCTAGAGATAAATAGCCAGAAAAGGAAATTGATTTAGGAAAATATAAATAAAGTAGGAGAAAAATGCAAACCTGGAATGTTCTTTTCAGGGGTTCCTCAACTGCATAAGATTTTCCCAACAAAAAAAAAAAAAAAAAATCAGAAAAGGGAAGGAAATCAAGATGAAGAAATGGAGATGAAATTAAGAGAGGAAAGATGACCTTGGTCCATTAATGCCTTGAACTGATTCATGGCTTCTTGTGTAACAACAAACCCCATTTACCAACAATTACTAGTAATATATGGGAAATGAGAGATATCAAAAAAGATCAAAAGAATTACTTCAACTAGAGTTCAAAAACACTTTCTTTTTTGACTTTTTTTTTATTCTTCCTCTTTCTCTCTCAATGGAGAGAAAGAAAGACAAGGGAAGATTCCAACTTTGTTTGTTGTGAGGTGTATATTTATGTCTGTGGGTCAAGAAAAGGAAGCAGGAGGGGCCCTCTGCGCTCAAATTTCCCTCTCTTCTGTTTCTGTTTTTATTCAAGCTACGTTTCTTGGTGGAATTTTATTGCTCCTTCCGTCCCTGCTTAGAGTCTGAGTTTGACTTTACAAGGAAGGAGATTAAGAAAAAGTAAATGTTCAAAACACACAAAAATCATTTACATTGTTTTTGTTAATGAGTAAAAACCAAATACTTATTGGAATGTCTAAAACGGTTTGATTATTAACTTTACCATCACGTGTTGGTGATATGACTTGCTCGTCTTCTTTTAGTTTTTCCACATCATAATTTCACTACTACCTAAATCTTCCACACCAATGTGTAAATTTTGTGTCCAGCTCTTAAAATATGAGTGTCCACTCTTTTCGTGATCGATATCCACTTCTCCAACTATAATTAAAAATAAATGTCGTGCTTTTTATTTTCGTTTGTCCCAAAATAAATGTCGTTTTATTAAAAATAGAGTATGAAGTTTAGTAATCTTCCTATACTACCCCTTCTAATAGTCACATGTACTGCAATGCCATAAGAGGAGTCACTCTACCCATATGAATAGATTGACACAATCAAGGAAGCACCGCTAAATGCTTAAAAATATTGATTTGTCAACTATGACCTTTATTCGGGACATAGGGAGTATAAAAGGAAATAAACATATTTTGTCAAACTTCAATGAAGATTTGTTTGAACTATTTATGTAAATGTAAAATTGATCTGAATTGCATTGTCAATTTATTTTTCCCGTTGAAATCTTAGTGGGTACTTATATAGGTAATTAAAAAGATTTCATATCTATCAATGTTAATGTGACAAACTATCAATGTTATTTTATTTTATTTTTAGCAAACCATACAAATTATCGATGTTAAAAACTGTCAGTATTAGTGTTATAAACTGTTGGAGTAGAGATCCTCAAAGGAACAAAAAAAGGAGAATTCCAGGCGGAGGGAGCGAGCGGGCGCTCGGTGCCCAGCAGGCGGGCGCTCATTTGGACAGTAGGTTTGATTCTTCGGAAATCAAAGGCAGGCGGGCGCTTGGGGTAGTCCAGGCGGGCACCTGGTCCGCCGACGGGATTTCGGGATTCCTTCTTTGTTTAGGTTTAGATCTTATTCCAGGGCATGTATTTAAGCAATATTCCGCCCCCAAACTCATTATAACTTCAGAATAACATATTATAGTGCAAGATCCTGGCTTGGTAGTGCCCCCAGACGTAGTCAAACATATTGACGAACTGGGTAAACAATTTCTTGTGTCTTTTCTTTGCTTTATTTCTTGTGCTTTGTTTGTGTGCCATTATTTTCTTGGGGTTATTGCTTGGGTTGTGAGGGTCTAATCCACAACAACTGGTATCAAGAGCTCTGGTTGGAGATCAGGGTTAATCGATCGATTGGTTTATCGGACGATTGGGGTTTGTCAAGCAATCAAGAATGGGCAAGGACAAACAAGCGGTGGAGAAATTTGATGGTACTGACTACGGGTTTTGGAGGATGCAAATAGAGGATCTCTTGTACAACAAAGATCTCTATAAGCCTCTAAAGGGAGTCAAGCCGGAAGGAGAAAAGCAAGAAGATTGGGATCTCATGGATCGGAAAGCCCTAGGGGTGGTTAGATCTACTTTGTCGAAGTGGATCGCAAAGACTACCAAGAAGGCGAAGACCACAAAGGAGCTATTGGATTATCTTACTAAGAGATTTGAAACTCCATCTGCTGCAAACAAGGTTGATTTGATACGCAAGATGGGTAGTCTCAAGATGCAAGAGGGAGGATCCTTAGCTAAACACATCGATGAGTTTATGGATGTTATAGACTCATTGACTGCGTTGGATATTACGTTTGATGATGAGGTTCATGCGTGTTTGTTGCTAGCGTCTCTACCAGGAAGTTGGAGCGGAACGGTGACAGCGATCAATGCTTCAGCGGGTAAGAATAAATTGAAGTATGATGATGTTAAGGATTTCTTGTTGGGCGAGGAAAATCGTTTGAAGAAGTTGGGAACATCGTCTACTTCGGGATCGGCCTTAGCTACTACTAGCAGGGGAAGGCCGGGTACTAGCAATAAGGGGAGAACTGAATCAAGGGAAAACGTAGTGGGTGGTAAGGGCAAGGCCGTGGAGATCAGAGATAAACCAAGGGTCGCGAAAGGATCGGTGCAGTGTTATCATTGCAAGGAGTTAGGACACTACAAGAAGAATTGTCCCAATCGTGGGGGCAATTCGGTGAATGTGACAATCGAAGGTGATGATGTACTGGTTCTGAGTGTTAGTAGTGCACTAGAATCATGGGTGCTGGATTCGGGGGCATCATTCCACTCTTGCGGGCATGCAGAAGAGATGGAGAATTATACTTCCGGTGATTTCGGTAAGGTCTATCTGGCGGATGGCGAGCATTTGGAAATCAAGAGGAAGGGGGATGTCAGAATATGAGCATCGAACAGGAAGGTCATACATCTACACGGGGTCAGACACATTCCGGGTTTGAAAAAGAACCTGCTTTCAGTTAGGCAGTTGGATGAAGAAGGTTACAAGGTAACTTTTGGCTGCAGGAACTGGGTTATTACCAAGGAGGATTCTGAGATCGCTCGGGGTAATAAAGAGGGGACATTGTATTTGGAGAATAACACCAAGGCAAGTATCGCGGTGGCGTCAGCCAAGGGTGATACAGATTTGTGGCACTGTCGATTGGGTCACATGAGTGAGAAGGGGATGAAAGTACTTGTTTAAAAGGAAGACTACCGGGTTTGAAGACAATCGACGTGGGGATCTGCGAAGATTGTGTGTTTGGCAAACAGGCGAGGAGTAATTTCTCGAGGACAGGTAGGGCTTTGAGGGAAGCAAAGTTGGACTTGGTCCACACGGATTTGTGGGGGCCGGCCCCGGTAACTTCTCTGGGTGGTGCGTCATATTACATGTCGTTCATTGATGATTCGACAAGGAAAGTCTGGGTTTATTTCTTGAAACACAAAGATGAGGCATTCGAGGTGTTTAAGAAATGGAAGGCTTTGGTGGAGAATCAGACGGGACTTAAGCTTAAGTGCTTGAGGTCAGATAACGGAGGGGAGTATGAGCTCGGAGAGTTCAAGGAATATTGTGCAGCGAATGGCATTCGCATGGAGAAGACTCCAAAGGGCACACCACAACACAATGGGGTTGCATAGAGGATGAAAAGGACATTGAACGAGCGGGCTAGAAGTATGAGGTTGAAGTGTGGACTTCCGAAGACGTTCTGGGCATATGCAGTTGACACAGCAGCTTTCTTGATCAACCGGGGACCATCGGTACCATTGGGGAATGAAATTCCAGAGGAAGCATGGAGTGGCAAGCAGGTAAATCTGTCCTTTCTTCGCATATTTGGCTGCGTTTGATATGTTCATATTGATTCTGCTGATAGAACTAAGTTAGATGCAAAATCTGTAAAATGTACGTTTATTGGGTATGGCGGGGATGACTTCGGGTATAAGTTTTGGGATGACCAAAAGCACAAAATTATTCGTAGTCGAGATGTGGTATTCAATGAACAGGTATTGTACAAGGACAGCAAGGGGGCATCTGATGATATTAGTTCGGAACCGGAGGTTGTAGAGGTGGATATTCCAGACTCAGGTGGGAGCAGGACGGTTCATGATGACCATGGTCAGGGGGTCACTGAAGATGAACCACATACTCCGGAACCGGATATTCTGCTGCGTAGATCCAGCAGGTTGCGTGGATCACCTGACAGGTATACTCCTTCGAATTACTATTTGTTGCTAACAGATAGTGGTGAACCGGAGTGTTATGCCGGAGGCTGTTCGTAGTGCACTTTGTGATAAGTGGAAAGCTGCGATGGATGATGAGATAGACTCATTGAAAGCCAATAAAACTTGGGAGTTGATTAAACTGCCTAATGGGAAGAAGGCATTGCATAAAAAGTGGGTTTACAAGATCAAGGAGGAAGCAAACGGCAGTAAGCGTTACAAGGCAAGGTTGGTTGTAAAAGGGTTTCAGCAAAAGTACGGTATTAACTACACCGAGGTATTCACTCCTGTTGTGAAAATGACCACTATCAGAATGGTTCTGAGGATAGTATTGGCGGATAACTTGTTGCTGGAACAGATGGATGTAAAGACGGCCTTTCTTCATGGTGATTTGGAGGAAGAAATTTACATGGTACAACCAGAGGGTTACTTGTCTAAGGGTAGCGAGGAACTGGTTTGCAGATTGACTAAGAGTTTGTATGGCCTTAAACAAGCTCCTAGGCAGTGGTACAGGAAGTTCGATGGATTCATGCATGATATTGATTTTATCAGATGTGAAGCGGATCATTGTTGCTACTTCAAGAACACGGACAATGGGTATATAATCTTGCTGTTATATGTGGATGACATATTAATAGCGGGATCTAGCAGTAGAGAGGTAAACAAATTGAAGGCTCAGTTGTCAGAACGGTTCGAGATGAATGATTTGGGGGAGGCCAGAAAAATCTTGGGCATGCGGATTGACCGGGATAGGGAATCGGGTAAGTTGGTTCTTTCACAAGCAGAATACGTTGAGAAAGTCTTGGCAAGGTTTTGCATGGAAGAGGCGAAGCCAACAGGGACACCACTGGGTATGCACTTCAAGCTATCCGAGAAGGATTCACCTAAGGGCAAGGAAGAGCGTGACAAGATGGAGAGGACTCCATATGCTTCGGTAGTGGGGAGTCTAATGTATGCAATGGTGTGTACAAGGCCGGACATTACACATGCGGTGGGAGTAGTCAGCCGGTACATGGGCAATTCAGGGAAGCAACATTGGGAAGCGGTTAAATGGATCCTGCGTTACTTGAAGGGTACTGCTGGTAAGGCTCTGTGTTTCTCAAGCAAGGATGTCGTGTTAGAGGGTTATGTGGATGCGGATTTAGCATCAAGTGATCTAGACAAGAGGAGAAGTACTACGGGTTATGTTTTTACATTGGGTGGTACGGCAATCTCCTGGGCTTCTAAATTGCAGAAGATCGTGGCTCAGTCGACTGCGGAAGCAGAATATGTGGCAGTGACAGAGGCAAGCAAAGAGATGGTATGGTTGCAGAACTTGTTGGGTGAACTTGGGAAGACGCGAAGTGGTAATGCTCTCTACAGTGACAGTCAGAGTGCAATACATTTGGCAAGGAATCCGGCGTTTCATTCTAGGACGAAGCACATTGAACTGAGGTTTCATTACATCAGGCATCTCTTGGAAAGGAAGATCTTAAGGCTGGAGAAGATATTGGGATCAGAGAACCCGGCTGACATGTTGACAAAGGTTGTAAACCTTGATAAATTGAAGCTATGTATAGCTTCAATGGGGCTTGGAGAATAGGAAAGGAGGAAGGCACTACCATGATCGAGGTGAGCACTAGGACGACACCAATGATGAGTTGAAGACGGATACGGGGTTTGTATATGCGGTTGATCTCTAGGTGGGAGATTGTTGGAGTAGAGATCCTCAAAGGAACAAAAAAAAGGAGAATTCCAGGCGGAGGGAGCGAGCGGGCGCTCGGTGCCCAGCAGGCAGGCGCTCATTTGGACAGTAGGTTTGATTCTTCGGAAATCAAAGGCAGGCGGGCGCTTGGGGTAGTCCAGGCGGGCGCCTGGTCCGCCGACGGGATTTCGGGATTCCTTCTTTGTTTAGGTTTAGATCTTATTCTAGGGCATGTATTTAAGCAATGTTCCGCCCCCAAACTCATTGTAACTTCAGAATAACATATTATAGTGCAAGATCCTGGCTTGGTAGTGCCCCCAGACGTAGTCAAACATATTGACGAACTGGGTAAACAATTTCTTGTGTCTTTTCTTTGCTTTATTTCTTGTGCTTTGTTTGTGTGCCATTATTTTCTTGGGGTTATTGCTTAGGTTGTGAGGGTCTAATCCACAACATAAACTGTCAGCTTTCTTACAAAATTATTATTCACTTAATTTCATTTTTAACACAAAGATGGATTTTTTTTTTTTTTTTAAAGATTTTTAAACTAACACTCATGCATTGCACTCAACACATGTGACACTTAATAACAAACGCATTGGCGCCCTTAAACACGTGATAATTGTTTTTCTTGAACTGGACCGCTAACTAAAAAAAAACTCATTATTCTTTCTTCCAAAACATAGGGAAAACAATCTTTTGAAAGACCAATTATTTTTTACCCGAATCAGTGGCGGACCCAGGAATTTTTCACAAGGGGGCAAAATTGCATAACACAGTTAAAGGGGGCAAAAATAAATACTAATGCATTTATTTTTTTAAACAAAGGGGGACAAAGTTTAAAATATTGCACTAATACTCCAAATTTTCAAAAAAAATACACTAGTAAATTTTTATTTTTTTTAAACAAAGGGGGGTCATTGCCCCCCATCCTATGTGGGTAGGTCCGCCCCTGACCCGAATCATAAATTTTTCCCAAAAAAACTATCATAATTAGTGAAGATATAAATGGTTTGAAAACTTATGTTTAGTTTTTATTTTGATGTGTAAGGTTATCTTTTGGGGGTCATTTGCGCTTAGTCTTACTTAATTCATAGTATTTCCTAACGAATTCAAGAGGCAAGTTTAATGTTCAACTTATACATTTAAAATTTAACCCTCAAATTATAGGCTACTTTTCAATCATTGAATGTCAATTATGAAATGTTTTGTTTAAGGAAAACCATAATGAGCAAATAAAATATTTTTCATTTAAGTTTGAGAGTGGATGTTATTATATTGGATATATATTTGAGATTTGGAAAGGGGATATAAATTAAAGTCAAATCTTGGCATGCCAGGTTGGTTGTTAATTAAAAAGGAAAATAACGTGATCTTATATTATATGAAGACGGGCCAGTAAATATTGATTAATCCTTTTGAAAAATTGGTGCCTTGAGCTTTCAAAAAAAATAAAAATAAATTGGTGCCTTGCCTCACATGGATCAAGTCGATTTTTCCTTTTTTAAAAAATGGTCTGCCGAGTGCCAACCTTGAATTTATTAAATAACCACACGTCCGTCCAAATTGAGCCAAGATAAAAGGCTTTTTCCAATTTAACCTTTTGAAAACTCTTTAATAAGCGCCAAAAACATGTGTAATTGTATGACGGTTTCACACGTGAGACGGATATCATTGAGAGAGTAAAAAGTTTGCTCTTTATGGATGGGCCGGGGCAAACTCATTTCTTCTCTTGTCTCGTCAAGATCCGTCTCATATGTGAGACGGTATCACATAAGACTTCCTCTTAATAAGCATTCATACAGGCGTATGTTCAAAAACACTAGGGATTAACCCGTGCCTCGCACGGGTGTTTTCTTTTGTGCATGGATATTTATAATTACATTATATAATTATTAAATATTTTAAATAAATACAAATAAATTTAAAGATATATATATCTACTTGTGATTTTTTAATAATAGTAGAAATAATTTTAGTTACTATAGAATAAAATAGATATTAAGATTGGTTAATAGTATTGGTTAAGAATTACTTTATAATTTTTTTAAAAAAATTTACTTCGTGTGTGTCCCATAATGATGTCAATTTTTACTCTTGACCGATTGAGAAAATAATGCTTTAATTATAGTTAACATTATAGTAATTATGAGCTTAAATAGTAAATTAAAAGATAATAGTTACCTAAGTAGTACTCCCTCCGTTCCACAGTAAGAGTCCCACCTCTCAAATGCACAAAGAATAAGAAATGGTGGAAGTGATTTAGGTGTTGTGAGTGTAAAAGTAAAGTGAGAGAGAGAATGAGTGGGAGTGAATATTAAATTGATTGGTGTTGTGAGTATAAAAGTAAATTATGAGAAAAAATGAGTGAGATGAATAGTAAAGATTTTTTATCATTTTAGGAAAGAGACCCTTATTCTAGGATATACCAAAATAGAAAGTATGATTCTTACCCTGAGACGGAGAGAATAACTTTTATCATAAATAATAAGTTAAAAGTAATAGTTACTATATATAGTAACTAATACTAATAATAGTATTTTTTTCAAAAAAAAAATACTCATAATAGTAATAGTTACAATATATTGTAACTATTCTAATTAGTTAATATATTATTGTTAATAATAATTAATTTATATAGTAACTATTACACTTAACTAATATTATTAACTAATATTACTAATAGTAATAATTTTGTTATATAATTAACTATTACAATTAAATAATACTATTAATAGTAATAGTTATCTTATATAATAACTTTTATATTTAACTAATACTATTAATAGTAATAGTTATCTTATATATAGTTAACTATTACTATTAATAGTATTAGTTTGTTATAATAGTTAACTATATAAGATAACTATTACTATTAATAGTATAAGTTAAGTATAATAGTTACTATAAAGGGTAATTATTACTATTAATAGTAATAGTTAACTAATATAGTAATTATTACAATTAATTAATACTATTAGCTAATAAAAAAAATGAAAAGTCACCTAATTAAAATGCTATGGATGATGTGGCACCACCAAAAGCAAGAGTTACCCAAACTTGTCTACATGACACCACCTTGACTTTTAATATATACTATACCTTACTTTTAATATATACTAGATTTGTCAAAAATAGGATTTATACTTTCTCTACATTTGGACTGAAATAACAATATCATTGTTGTAATTAATTGAGAAGATATAATAGGGAAAAAGTATAATTTATGGCTATACACTTACACTTTTGGTCTTTCAGTTATGTAATGTAAATAATACTCCTTCCGTTTCAAAATATCTGTCGCTTTAGACTTTTTCACACATATTAAGAAATATAATTAATGCATTTTAAGAAGACCCATTTGCCCATAAATAATTCAACTTTCTAGGTGATTAAATGCTTGCATGAGAGATACTTTCACCATCATTAATAAGGGTATAATTGAGATAAAAGGGTAAAAGTACATTGAAAATAGTAAAGCGACAGGTATTTTGAAACAATTTTTTAGTCCTAAAGCGACAGATAATTTAAAACGGAGGGAGTAATAATTATTTTTTATTTAAGACATAATAGGTACTTTCAATAGGAGTCCTATAAAGGCATCGCCGACAGTAATTTGATGTATGGTATACTTGGTTGTTATGGTGAATAAATTGTACTCCATCCGTCCCAAAATATATGTAGTTTAAGGGCTTGAAATTTGTCCCAAAATGTTTGTAGTTTTGCTTTTATCTAGACATCTTTGACATTGTTTGTCAAATATACTCTTATTTATGATGATAATTGTCATTGTAAAACACTTAATTGTCTTGGAACTTGAAATATTTCAAGGGAAATTTAGTCCATTAGACATGCATTGATTGCTTTTCTTAATTTGTGTGAAAATCCTAGAAGTACAAATATTTTGGGACGGAAGGAGTAACAACCATCGACAACACATTAATGATGAGATAGCAGAAGATGTCTTCAACTCAAAATGAATGGTCATAAACATTACATTTAAATTTCGTTTTCATTAATAGCAAATTGATTTATACTGTATATACATTTGTATTTTCATTAATAAATAAGGATATATATGTAAAAATTAATTCAAAAACAAATAAGTCATTTTTTATCTGAAAAATGAGAGGATATTAAGTGGCTCCATATCTGAATCTTTGACCATTTTGTCTAGTATTTAATACTCTCTCCGTCCCAAAATGATTTTCTCATTTGCTATTTTTTATTATCCCAAAAAAATTATTCTCGTTTCTAAAATTTAGGCTTAAATGTGTTTTGTTCAACAGGAGCAAGTGGGGAGAGGAAGAGTTGATCAGATAGTTGTGCAATGTTAACATCATCTGCGACTGCCAAGGTCTCCCATTCCCTCGCCACGTGCTAATGTTAGCATTGGGCAAATCCAGGATCACATTTTCCTGCTGCTTCAAGCTCAAGCTTGATCCGATGGGATGAAGGATAGTATACTACTCCCTCCGTTCCGTTCGTTCTTATTTATAAGTCGTTTTAAACTCTCAATTTTGTCTATTTTTAATTGTCATTTTAGCTTTTATTTGGTCTTTTAGACCAAAATGCCCATCTTTAATGTCAAGTCTAAAGAAGAGTTATTGCTTGTGTAAGGTAGTTGAATAGAGAAATTAGTCTATATTTGCATTAAATTAATTAAGAGATAGAAAGGGTAATTTGGGAATTTTAAAAAAGAGTTATTGCTTCCTTGATTTGTGTAATTTTTGCTAAAACGACTTATAATAAGGAACGGAGGGAGTATATACAAATCATAGTATGAAGCAATGTATCATTTTGAGAACAAGTATATATAGTAGTATTTGCAAACTTGACAACGCACTCTTTAGTTGGTGACAAAATGATAAATATTCTACAAAATACACCAAAGCAAAATGTACAAATGCTGTATCTATTGGTTGAAATTTGATGTTGAAACCGACAGAGATGGTCTCCATTTCCTCTTCTGCTGCATTTCTCATTTCTGCAATGCAATGGGACATGCACATAAAAGAGGGACCTGTCACTGTCAGGCCTGATGAAAATATGACTCATTACGACTCGTACAATCACAAACAAGACTCATCTCAACTCGTTACAGTTGGGAAACATTATCAAACACCACTCGCAAGTCTCATATAATTGATAGACACCCTTCAACTAGTACTTCCCATAAACACCCTTTTCAGTTTTGGATACTAAATATGACTAGAAGAAATCAAACTCCAAGTAATTGTCACAACCCTTTTGATTCGGGACAGCAGTCTTTTCACTCGTTGATGCAACAGGTGCAGCCGTTATCCGATCAAACTCCACTGGCCTTGGCACATCTGGCGGGGTAGCACACCGTATCAAAGCCCAATTCACTCCTTCAAAGAAAGGGTGTTGTTTAATCTCAGTAGCTCCTCTTTTATAACCCAACCTATGCTGAGGTTCTTTAACCAGCAAGCCCCTGATAAGATCTCTGGCAGAAAAACTTACCACCGGTGATTCGGGGAACCGTAGTGGCTGCCCCACAACATTGAACAGGGTGGCTCGATTGCCTGATCCTTTGAAAGGAGTTTTACCAAACAATAACTCGTACAGGAAGATTCCAAAGGTCCACCAATCTACAGCACTTCCATGACCTTCACCTTTGATAATCTCGGGTGCCAAATACTCGTGGGTCCCAACAAAAGACATGGATCGAGCGCTGGTTGGCTCTGCCATGAGTTCGGGCAATGGGCTAACTTGGTTTCCTATTTCATTTTTGGGTTTTCGTTCCTTCTTGGACTTGCTAGAAAAGAAACGGGGAGAAAAGCATGATGTCGGGACTACACATGAAGGCTGAATACAAGAAGGCGTGATGCAAGCAGGTTGGACGCAATAAGCAGTATTCCTTCGAAGTGGTTCTGAATCCATAGATGAAGATTTGACTAAAGTTGGGCTAACAGCACAACGAAGGGAAAGATCAAAGTCGGAGAGCATTATGTGGCCATCTTCCCTTACAAGAACGTTTTCTGGTTTAAGGTCACGATAAACAATTCCAAGCATGTGAAGATATTCCATAGCCAGAAGGACTTCTGCCACGTAAAATCTGTATACGAAAGAAGAAATTATATTAGATGATAATAAGAGTAAATAAATAAACAAAACAACTGTTATCCGTATTTATTTATGTGAAGATTAATGACATTGAAATCCAACAAAGAATTGGCTCAAACCCAACTAATTTTTCCTTTGTAATGATTACTCAAAGAATAATTCAAGATGGAAGTGAATTACATAATTATTAGCCTTCAGAAAGAAAAGTCACACTTATATCGATTTGTATTTATCCAGAATTTAAATTGTAAGATGTCTACGAAATCCAAACTCGATTTAAACAAAATAAATTACTTTGTCCTTAAATGAGTGTCTATTTTCTAGTAAAAGTTACTGCCACGTCACGTCCTAATCTGCTATTCTCTAAGGGTGCTGATTATATTTAGGTATGTACTACATATTACGGTATTAGTACTAGAAAGTGAACAAAAATATAAGACATAACGATACACTTGTTTATGCACGGAGAGAGGACATTTAATGCCACAAAAAAATTCACTGGGGAGAAAAATATGATGAGAGAATTAATGCACGTCCGTCATGAAAATCACAGAAATGCCTTATCTATCACTAGTGACACCTATGAGACATACTGATTTCGAGACCACTGATTTGATTAGTAGTAAATTTCAGACAAGAACTTCAAAACATACTGCTTAGCAGATTCGACAATCAGGTTCACCTTAGACGTTATGGAAGGTAATTATGCTGACCATATATGCATGTAAAATTTCTATTTCCTATTGATAAGACCAAGCCTGAAATGGATCTCTGATAAAATGGACCTTCTGTGATGGTAAGTGGCTAGCACTCTTGATGTTTGGTGGACTGAAATGTGTTGAATTACAACTGAAAAGAAAGCACAATGAATGGCACCGTCGCCCCCACAGAGACATGATTTTGGTCATGCAGTTGGCATTCACAAAGCAAACCCCTTCATCGTTCAGCCAAAGATGTTGAATCATCTCTCATATTACCCAAAATCTCAATTAAAGAACTACCTCTGTCCCTAAATGAGTGTCCAAATTTCATTTTAAGGGACATAATTTTTTGTACAATTTGGTGGTAAAATCATAGTTGTTAAATATCGCGACACCCGATACGTATCGGCGATACGATACGCGATACGCATAGGTTTGATACGTATCGCATGCCTATATCGATTTGCACCAAAATATCGTACGTATCGTACGTATCGCGTATCGTATTCTGCGTATCGGCGATCGTACGATACGTACGATATGCTTGAAATGCGACTTGGGCCGGGTTTGGGTCGGGTTTAGGGTTTGGTTCGGGCAATTAATTGAAATTACATTTAAAAGCAAAAAAGAATTGACTGGGAGAAGAGAATTCGATTGTCAGAGAGGAGAATTCGACGAGACTGGGACCTTACCTGCGATCGCAACCCAGCAGGAACCCCTACGACGGCGATGGCGGTGACCAGCGACAGCGACGGCGACGTCAACCCCTGTGTCAGGTTTTTTATTTTTCCCCCTTTAAACCCTAATTTATATATGAAATTGATTTTTCTTCTTGATTTTTTACACTGTAAATTGGATTTTGGAAGCATGAAATTGATTTTTCTTCTTTTTTAAAAATATATATTTAGGTTATTGAAAAATGGGAAAAAGGAAAGAAGATATTGCTTACCAACATTGTGAGAAAGTTGATGGAAATAGGATGCATTTGTCATGTAAACATTGTGGTAAAAAAATTTGGGGTGGAGTTACTCGTATGAAACATCATCTTGCCGGCTCACATAGTAATGTGAGTAAATGTTTAGGGTGTCCCGAAGAGGTTAGAAAACTTTTTTTGAAGGAGAGGGGTTTAGATGCCGCAAAATTCATAAATAATCTTGTAATCCTCTTTACAAACATTTAGTTTTTGCAAGTATAAAGAGACCGGTGAAAAAAAATTCAAAAAAAAAAATTAGGGACAAAGTTATGATAAAAAAGGACACTCATTTTGGGACAAAAATTTCCTGAAAATGGACACTCATTTAGGGACAGAGGGAGTAATTTATATTAAAATGTAACGATTATACTCTCTCCCTTGCACACACACAGAAATAGAAAAGAACAAAAAAAAAACACCATACTCAATTTCTTTTTGGTTTGTCCCAAAGACGTAGTCTCATTTCTATGAGGGTGAATAATTTTAGTGCAATTTCAAGAAGCTACAAGCAAGCCAAGCAGATTCTTACAAAGTTTGACTTGTCAAATGAGACATCTCTATGGATGGTGGGAGTAATACGTGGACCTCCAATCTGTCAATTCTTGGTGTAATAGTTTTTCAAATAACGTTTTTAAGAAAGTAACCGAAAATGTAGAAAATATACTTGAACAAAAAAGTGTTTTGGGGAAAATTTGATTGAGCAATAATTAATAAACACTAATACAAGGAATATAAGATTTGGATCAAAAAAGAAAAGGAGATTATTCAGTCTAGAATGATGTGTAATGTTAAAAGAAACTGTTAACTAAGTAACTGTCTTTATATGTAATTTTCGTTGCACCTCGTGACCGTTACAATGACAATGGCGGCGGCACTAGATTAACCGTTGCTAAGAAATTGGGTAAGTTTCAAGTGTTGCAGCAGAAACCTCTACCGTGCTCTGAACCCGTCTTCGCGAAACCCCATTCTGATAAATGTACGACAGGAATAACAATTTGTGGAAATGCAACGATAACTAAAGGTAACTAGTCAAGAGCATTTCACATTTTCAAAAACTCAAGCAATAGATATATAACATTGGGTAAAAAAAAAATTGTCTTTATCTTTTAAGAAAAAGTTATTTTCGAGCTTAAACAATGAAGAAAGGTTGTCTTCCAAGTTATGTTTTCCGCATCAAGTTGCACGTGGAAAACTTGATAGATGAGCAATGCATGGAGGTTTATCGACAGGTGCAATTTCTAATTGTACAGAAGCAGACATTTATGGCCTTTGTAAACACAATTTTTGTGGTAGGACAACTTAACGTCAAGATAGAGGCCGTTGAAACTTTACAAGAGAGCTAAAATAGAACTTAATGCAGGGATCATCCCAAGTACTTGGAGTCAGCTACATATACATACTTTTGTTTCATTATCTTCCTTCAACTGCAAGTTCATAAGACAAGCGACACAATGTCAATCATTTTCGTGAGTGTGGCTTGTCTAATGATCTTTCATCGGAAAACAGGAAAGGTAATGATCTTCCAAATAAAGACTTTCCTAATTCATAAGAGCTACTGAACTTTCCTAGTGAGCTCAAGAAACAGTCAATATAAATAAGGGAAGCATGAGTTAAAGAAAACATACTTGACAGCTTGCTCAGAAAAGTGTTTCCCTGGTTGTCTCTGTCTGAGAGTGTGCAAGTCTCCTCCGGTGCAAACCTCCATCACCAAACAGGAAAACTTCTCGGTCTCGAAGTGCGAGTAGAGAGTTGGAAGAAATGGATGGTCAAGGGATTGCAAAATCTCTCGCTCGGTCTGAGCCCGAAGAAGCTTCTTACGGCTTGCTAGCGATGCCTTGTCCATAACTTTCATGGCAAAATAAGATTTGGTCCCGCTCAATTCTGCCAGGTAGACGCTCCCAATATCTCCGCACCCTAACCTCTTAAGCAACCTGAAATGAGTCAAACCCAAGGCTCCATCTTTTGCTCTAACAACTTGGATGGCTTCCCATCTCGGATCATTTGATTTGTGGGGCTTGCTGATGCTGCTACTGAAACTACTACATGTGCTCTCATCACTCACATCACTGCTTGTGCTCCCCCTACACAAGCTACTCTTTCCACTCTCAACGCGATCACTAATCTTGGCAAGGCTGCTGTTTCCGTCACTGACTTTAGCAGAAACTGAACTGTTTTTCACACTTCCGTGCTCTGATATTTTCTTTTCTTGATCTGCAGATGCATCAAATGAGCCATTAAGTCTGGCATCCACTACACTTGACAACGACTCGGATTTAGTGTTCAATGAATCAAGAGAATCTTTTGTATTAGAGTTTGATAGTTTGGTTTCTAACGCTTCTGCAGCATCGTGCTTCATGCCTATTTCTTCTGGAGAGGATCTAGAAGTTGCTTTTGTGGCCATTATAGATAGGGGTGCGAAAATACTATATCCAGATAACGATCACCAAATACACCGTTCAAAACCAATGTTCAGTACTAGTTTGACTTCCATCAACAGCGAAAAACATATTCAGCTCCTTTTCTGTAAAAAACAGGACTCACAGTCAATTACAGTTTTAAGCAGCAAAAAGTTGAAATATATTGCATCAAAACAAGCCAGCTTGCTGAACATAAAACACATCCCTGTAATTAAAGCACATCTAGTCTAGAAAACAAAATACAATAGACTAGAAAAGTGTGAATCAAAATTCATAGATGTCATCAGAAACTGGTATTAAAGACTAATGAAGTTGTAAATAAAACAATAAATCATGAATATGTTAAGGAAAATCTGCAATTAAACAAGAAAGTAGCAGAAGAGTGCATGCAAAACCTGATCCAGAGCTAAAACAACATAAGTGAAGTAGTGAATTAATAGACAAGTCAAGGAGCAGCCAGGCTTCCTCTAAAAAGAGGGGCGGAGAAACAAAGAATGAATGAAGGAATTGCGACCCAGAACCACAAAGAAAAGGGAAGAAGACACTTGAAATGGAGCTCCCAGATAAAGATAACAATTAAACAAACAAGTAACACAATTAAAGGGGTATTTAAAAAACAGATCTTGATGAATGAATCTCGCATATCTATGAAAACAAAGCACAGATCCGTTGATCAGAGAATGAATGACCCAGTTACCAAAAGATCAAATCCAAAAAACCCATGAAAGAAAAATCAGAGAGGGAGTGGGAGAAAGAACCTGGATTGAAAAGGGGAAGCACAGTAGAGAATGAGCTGCCCCTCATGGCATGTTGATACCTGTTGGCTGTTGAAAGATTGTGTGTGTGTGTGTGTGTGTGTGTGTGTGAGAGAGAGATGTTATAAAAGAAAGGTTGGGAGAAGTAAAAATTGACTGGGACTCAGCATCTGGACTATTAGGCGAATAAGGGAGAGAGAGGGAGAAGGAGAAGAGGGGTCAAAGCTTAAAAAGCAAAGCTTTTTATTGGATTCAGTAATTATTTTTTATTTTTTCGTGAAAGGAAACAGAAAAGAAGGGGCCTGAACCGAACGAGTTGAATTGAGATCTACTATACCATTTTTGTGGGCCACTCTATTTACTATTTGTAATCCAACCGTTCACAACAACAACAACAACAAAGTCTTAGTCCCAAAATCCTCATATGTCATCGTGATAAAAGGGAAAGAGAGAGAAAAAGAAGAAAAAGATGGAGAAAATAAAATAAAATAAAATAAATAAATAAATAATAATAATAAAAAGTGCGATCAACCCCCATCATTCACATGAATTTTCACCCTCCACTCCGGTCTCTTCAACGCCACATCTTCATCCACTCCGAGTAAACTCATATCATTTTCAATCACCTTAATCCAAGTTTGCTTGGGTCTTCCCCTACCCCTCGCCATTTTATCACTTCTACACTCTTCAGGCCTCCTAACCGGTGCATCACTCGGTCTCCGTCTCACATGACCAAACCACCTTAGACGATGCTCCCTCATTTTATCCTCAATGGGCGCAACTCCTACTTTACCCCTGATCACCTCATTTCTCAATTGATCTTTTCTTGTATGCCCACAGATCCATCGTAGCATACGCATCTCCGCTACATTCATCTTATGAATATGACACTGTTTCACGGTGCCATAAAGCAGTGCAGGCCTAATTGCCGCACGATAGAATTTTCCCTTTAATCTATTTGGCATACCACGATCACAAAGAAACCCTATGGCACTCTTCCACTTCAACCAACCTGCTTTAATCCTATGAGCCACATCTCCATCCAATTCTCCATCTTTTTGGATAATAGATCCAAGATAGCGAAAGAACTCGGAAGCTTGCACAATCTTTCCATCGAATGTGATCACTCCTGCCTCTCTGGTTCCAACTTTGCTAAATTTACACTCCATATATTCAGTTTTGCTTCTGCTTAACCTAAAACCTCGAGATTCCAAAGTGCGTCTCCACAACTCCAATTTACTTTCAACACCTTCTTTTGTCTCATCAATCAGCACAATATCATCTGCGAACAACATACACCATGGAATATCATCTTGGATTGACCTCGTCACTTCGTCCATTATCAGGGAAAAGAGAAAGGGACTAAGTGCAGAGCCTTGATGCACTCCAACCGTTCACATGTTTACATAAAATTACAATAATACCAATCTCAATAACTATGGACCATTAGATCACTTGTGACACATAAAGTGGTACACGAAGTGGCACAAAAGATTTGGACTCGAACTGAACTACGGTATAAGAATCAACATGCTACACTCTTCACTCTCCAGCTGTCTGCCATGCCATCCTTTTTCTTCCACCTCACTAATTCAATTAGAGTAAATTATAAAGTTATAAAAAAAAATCACAAAACTTGGCCTACAAAATTATGTGTCAAAATTTATTGGTGCTTTTAATTTGAGTGTGACCGGTCCACAATCAATGCAACCAATAAAATATCGTTACCTCATTTTATATACATTATTTTGTAGACTTCTTTTGTGCCCCTAACATACAATTGCCCATCTAATTAATAGACTTCTTTGGTTTTTGAATTCATGTTCTTTGGCGAATTTGATCCTCCAAAAGGTTTGGTCACCTTGAATATGTATGTTTCCTAGTCCAAGTGAACTTCTTTCCAGCCATAATCAGCAACAATTCTCTCTCTAAAAATTTAAATTTTTTTTTGTGAGAATGTCGTCCCTGCAGTTGTCTCACCTGTTGTTTTGGAAGTTGTGTGCACACATCTGCACTCAACTGGTTGCACAACTCTGCAGTTGTTCTCTTTTTCTCCAGAAATCTGTAAGTATTGTCTTCTTCCACTTTTTACTCTGCCTCTGATCCTCTGAAGCTGCAGCTCTGATCATAATTCATAAAAGGGTTTCTTGAGATATTTTCATGAATGCGCGCACATATTGTTTTGACAATACCTAAAGAAAAAGGGGAGAATAGGGAATTAGTCGATCAATGGAGGAGATGATCATCAATGGAGATGCAGAAGATGATCATCAAGAGAGATGTAATCCATTTAGGGGGAGTTTCTAATGCAGGGGGAGAGATTGTGGTGTACAATTAAGGGGGAGCAAACTCGAGTTTCTTATATCATGAATGAAGATGAAATGAAGTTCAATGGGTGAAGATTAAGGTTTGAGTTTTCTTGTGCTAACATTGCTCTTGCAGGTTTTTACCATAATCACATAAATAGGGGAGATTGAAAGAGTATAAATACTCTTGAAATACCTTTGTGATTTATGTAATTATGGGTTGTATATTTTCTTTATTTAATTTGTTAATATTTTAGTTATTTGTATATTTATCTTAGGTAATATTAAATTAGGATTTATATTTATGGTATTTATCTCCTACTAACCTATTAATATTTTACTTGTTTTAGTGTTTATCTTTTATGAAATGTAGGACTCTTTCCTTGTAGGGCTCTTGGTGGAGAGACTATAAAAGAGAGATGAAGTCAGCTTTGTTGATTGACCAATTCCAGTCATTTAGAGAGATCAACGAGCATATCATATTCTTTAGAAGTCTTTTGTTACTTGAAGTCTTTTGTTCAAGAGTTTTGATCTTCAAGTTGTTTTGATTTTTTATTATTCTAGATCCGTGAAGAACACTTGTTAGGAATCAATCCTTTATTCTTTTCTGCCTTATGCAGATTTTGGGATTAGATTCATAAGTTCTAGATCTAGAGTTTTAGTCTTTAGTATTTTGCAATTATTCTTGAGTCAAGAACATATTGTATTTTTATTTTCTTTCATTGTATTTGTTTAGTATCTTGTATTCTACAAGATCTTTTATTAATGAAAGTTTTCCAGCAAGCATAGTCTTGCTGAAGTGTTTAATTCGTGTTTTAATTTATTCCGCTGCGTTTTTACGTTTTTACTGAGTTTCTGTCCGTGGACAGTTATCGTGCCAGTTGTTAAGACACTTGTGATAGTATTCTCAGATCACAACTGGTCGTTTCCAGAAAACAGTCCTAGCTACAAATCTTTCAATTGGTATCAAGAGCCTTATCTCGACATTGCTGAGAGTCGATCCTTGTAGTTGCCATAATGGACTGTAAACAAAACAAGCTTTTGGTTTTAATGATTGTGTTTGAAAATATGAGAATGGAAGAGAATGAAACCATCAATGATTTTTCTTCTAAATTGATAAAAATTGCAAATGAGTTATATGTGTTAGGGAAATCCATCCCTAATTCTAGACTTGTAAGCAAAATGTTAAGATCTCTGCCAGAAAGATTCAACATGAAAATCTTTGTGGTGAAGGAATTTCATGATGTTGAGACTCTAAGTTTTGACAAACTAATTGAGATCTTAAATATTTACGATTTAAATCTTGGTGTGCAAAAACCTAAGAAAGAACAATCTACTGCTTTTACCAACTCCATTAAGGGTTCTAAGGATTTAGTTCAGATTGGAGGAAGAGGATCGTGCCTAATAACCAAAAAAGTTAACATGTTGACAAACATTTTGAAAAAGGCACCAACTCCTTCTCCCTCGGTTGAAAATTTTGAAAAGGGAATGAGCTATACAGCGACCCTTAGTGATAGTTATAGTGATGATGAAGCCGAGACAGCTCATTTGTCTATTATGCATTCATCTCACTCCAATTTGTCTGATAGTGAGTCTGACAGTGAAGATGTGCTGTCAACTGTCACCACAACTGTCTGCACAACTGGTTGCAGTGAATATACTTGCTTGAACACTCCAATTGCAGGTAAGTCTGAAGTGACCATAGAGGAGGACGATGCAACTTATGAAGAGCTTCACAATACCTTTATTGAGCTCCATACCGAATGGACAAAACAGTCGAAGCAAATAAAGACGTTCAAAGAGTTAAATGATAAACTCATCACTGAAATTATAAGTTTAAGATATGAATTTGAGCGTATGAATAAGGAGAATGATAGTAAAAAAGAGTCCATAGCCAATTTGGAAGTTTTACTTACAAAAAAGGACATCGAGCTTGAAAATGTCAAAACTGAGTTTACTAAAACCAATGCCACTTTGTCTGGGCTAAATTCTAATAAACCCAAGCTTGATGAAGTTTTTACTATTGAAAAACCTGAAAAGAAAGGCTTAGGCTATGGTACTCCCAATTTTGTCAAAGAAGGTGAGTGTCCTTCTAAAGTTGAACATAAATCTCTTGTTAAATCCAGAAAACATAGGAAGAGGAGATATGTTTGTCATCATTGCTTTGCTCCTGGTCATATACGACCATTTTGTTATAAGCTGAAACATGAACTTGGCTTGGAGAAGAATGGTGGTCACTTGAGCAGACAGTTGAGCGCATAACCTGCACGTCAACTGAACAGACAACCCAAGGCAGAATCAAAAGCCACTTGGGTGAAGAAAGAAGACACCAAATGTCAGGTGGTGTTCACACCCCTTAAGAGAATTTTTAAGGGATCCTGGTACTTTGATAGTGGCTGCTCCCGCCACGTGACTGGATCACTTGAGACTTTAGTGACTATGAAGTCTTTAACGGTGGAAAAGTCAAATTTGGTGGAGGAGCTCAAGGCAAAATAATTGGAAAAGGTACACTGAAGGTAGAAGGTTTGCCAAGTTTGCACAATGTATTGCATGTGGATGGTTTAAAGGCTAATTTGATAAGCATAAGCCAATTGTGTGATGATGATCTACATGTCAAGTTTGATAAGAAGACGTGTGAGGTCTTCGATGAATCAAACATATGTGTTTTGAAAGGAGTAAGATCCTCAGATCATTGTTACAAGTTGGTTGAAAATATTTCATGTCTTAAATCAGTTTTTGATAATGCTCCTGATCTTATTGTCAAATCTGTTGAGAATCGTGTTACAGGTTGTACAGAAGCACATGATCTGGTTGATGATGAATCTGAACCAATGAACTCAACTGAATCTGCAGAACCAGCACTTGTGCAGACAGATGATACGCCAGCTGAGCAGACAACTGACATCACAAGTGGTCAGACAGTGGCAAAATCGGGTTTAGATTCTGAAACCAGAGAAGTATTTGACCTGAATGAAGGAGCTTGTATACGCAGGTCTGAAGATTTTCCTTCCAGATTCAAATGGAATCACCCCACTTTCCAGATTATTGGGGAAGTGCATGAAAAAAGAAAAAAGAATGGAAAGTGGGTGAACTACGAAAACCTAAGAGGTTTGGTATGCATGAACACTGTATACCGCCAGGTAAGTTCATCTTGTTCAGTTGCCAGTGAAGAATCTAATTCAGAGGCATTTTTTATGGCACTTGAGGGGGAGATAATCATTGATTCTAAAAGCGCTAATTTTTGTTGTTTGAATCTTGAAAATGAGTTGGGTTCATGGGATAATAGGGAACAAACTTTTGTGCTACTGTCTGCTATTGAATCACAATATGTAACAGTTGGTAGTAGGTGCACTAAACTTTTGTGGATGAACAAATTACTCAAAGACAATGGAATCAAAGACAAAACTTTATTTGTGTTTTGTGATGCTAAGGGTACCATAGAGATTCTAAAAGGCCCCGTTCAAAGTTCTACTTCTAAGCATCTTGATTTTAGGCTTCACTGTGCTAGAAATATTGTTGAACAAAAAATCATTAGTTGTCAATTTGGTAGAAATAACAAACAACTAAATGATATTTTCATAAGGCCTTTGTTTCTCGAGAGATTTTTTTTCTCTCGGTGTGTGTGAGTTCAGTTGATCGCACAAGTGTGCGGACAACTGTCTGCATATCTGTATAATTGTATATTACAGAAAACAAAAAAAAAAAAAAAAAAAAAAAAAAAAAAACTGCCTTCATGCTTTGCACGATTATCACTTGTGATCACTTGGTTGACCTTTCCCGTGGCTCTATATTTGACCCTTGAATGTGAGACCCTTCTTAACCTGATAATAAAAATTATCTTGTTAATTCCTTCGTGTTGTTTATCATGGAGTGGACACTTAATCTAAGGTTACGGGGAAAACAAGCTGCCTCCTATCTTTGAAGTCACTACTCATTTAGGCAAAATGCCAACGTTGTACAAAAATACATCACTTGAGGAAAAAGTATGGTGACACTGTATTGTGAGAGTGAAAAGCTCCTCCCCGTAATTGATTCAATGCCTTAAAAGGAAGTATTCTACAGGCTACATGATTGAATGACATCTCATTGAATTCCTGTGTATTAAAACCGGGCCATTGGATATATTGACCATACCTTGTCACACCTAATTGAGATTAATCTCCACTATGTGTGCTTGTTAGGCATAACTTAAAATTAGGATTTCTTTGGCCTCGTGAAAATTTCATTTTGTTGATTATTATTTTCATCAAATTGTGGGCTAATCATTTCTTGGTTAACAATATGTTTAATGAGTGTGTGCCCATGTTTATATGCAAAGAAAATCTGAACAAGACAATCTTTGGGCCTCAAGTGGATATGATTTTCTATGGTATTGCAATGGGCCACAAAATCCGGATAAAATTTTGGTTTTTGAATTCATGTTCTTTGGCCAATTTGATCCTCCAAAAGGTTTGGTCACCTTGAATATGTATGTTTCCTAGTCCAAGTGAACTTCTTTCCAGCCATAATAAGCAACAATTCTCTCTCTAGAAATTAAATTTTTTTTTTGTGAGAATGTCGTCCCTGCAGTTGTCTCACCTGTTGTTTTGGAAGTTGTGTGCACACATCTGCACTCAACTGGTTGCACAACTCTGCAGTTGTTCTCTTTTTCTCCAGAAATCTGTTAGTATTGTCTTCTTCCACTTTTTACTCTGCCTCTGATCCTCTGAAGCTACAGCTCTTATCATAATTCATAAAAGGGTTTCTTGAGATATTTTCATGAATGCGCGCACATATTGTTTTGAAAATATCTAAAGAAAAAGGGGAGAATAGGGAATTAGTCGATCAATGGAGGAGATGATCATCAATGGAGATGCAGAAGATGATCATCAAGAGAGATGTAATTCATTTAGGGGGAGTTTCTAATGCAGGGGGAGAGATTGTGGTGTACAATTAAGGGGGAGCAAACTCGAGTTTCTTATATCATGAATGAAGATGAAATGAAGTTCAATGGGTGAAGATTAAGGTTTGAGTTTTCTTGTGCTAACATTGCTCTTGCAGGTTTTTACCATAATCACATAAATAGGGGAGATTGAAAGAGTATAAATACTCTTGAAATACCTTTGTGATTTATGTAATTATGGGTTGTATATTTTCTTTATTTAATTTGTTAATATTTTAGTTATTTGTATATTTATCTTAGGTAATATTAAATTAGGATTTATATTTATGGTATTTATCTCCTACTAACCTATTAATAGTTTACTTGTTTTAGTGTTTATCTTTTATGAAATGTAGGACTCTTTCCTTGTAGGGCTCTTGGTGGAGAGACTATAAAAGAGAGATGAAGTCAGCTTTGTTGATTGACCAATTCCAGTCATTTAGAGAGATCAACGAGCATATCATATTCTCTAGAAGTCTTTTGTTACTTGAAGTCTTTTGTTCAAGAGTTTTGATCTTCAAGTTGTTTTGATTTTTTATTATTCTAGATCCGTGAAGAATACTTGTTAGGAATCAATCATTTATTCTTTTCTGCCTTGTGCAGATTTTGGGATTAGATTCATAAGTTCTAGATCTAGAGTTTTAGTCTTTAGTATTTTGCAATTATTCTTGAGTCAAGAACATATTGTATTTTTATTTTCTTTCATTGTATTTGTTTAGTATCTTGTATTCTACAAGATCTTATTGGAACAATTTGATAAAACCCTGAATGCCTCGCTCAGTTTAGAATGAGATAGAGGAAGAGATGAAGCGGAAGCGTTCAAGATCATTTACCTGTTGAATCCATAGATGATGATAGGGAGAAATGAAGATGAAGAACAAGTAGGGTGAATGCTATTCTAAATGATGAATGTCTTTCCTCTTTTACTTTTTTAACACTTAATGAAGATTTATGGAGAGAGTACTAATGAAAAAAATGGAGTCGTCTTAAGGGTTGATGGAATGCCCTTTATATAGTAGACTTGGTGACATTTCATTTAGGGACCACACCCTTTCAAGCTTTATGATAATAAATTACCCTTTTGCCCATCACAATTAGGTAATATATATCCAGGAATTCTACACATTTTATTATCAACTATACTTTATAAATTAATATTATAATCATAACTTTATGAATGGAAGTCTAAACGACTTGTGTTGCAAGCCATGTCCTTACAATCTCCCACTTGGGTTGCAAAACAAAGTCCTTCCTTTAAATTATGAACATAACACAAATGACAACCCTTACGTGCGCACTTTATTGTCATTTATAACAATCTCGTCCATTAGCCATACAAGTATAGGACTAAAGGGGCAGTCGTTGTAATTGATTCGCAACTAAACCCACAATAATCACGTATACAAATCCAACTAAATGACATAGATCAAAAGTATAGATGTGTAGCATGGAATCATAATGAATATATACATATTCTTCCAACTAGTCCAACTTAACCAAATGAGATCAAAACTTTAAATAATAGAACAACTAATGAAAGAACAACACAAACTCCCACTATACTAAATGTTATCAAAAGTTGTTACACCCATATGAGCAACATGCTCGTGAAACACTGAAGATGATAACTTTTTCATAAATAGATCCTTTAAATAGAGTTTGTTTCCATAAGTTGTATCCCTTTCGTTCATTTTGTACTCTTTTCTTTATAACAAGATAATTAATGTCTAAATCCATAAACTCTTGTTAGAGTACAGAACTGCTACCTGTTAGTCATTTCTTAATTGGTCTTTCGACACTTGTTTTGACAAATTACAGTCCATTAAAATATATGCAGCCATATATTTAACTAATGTCGGAATACCTAATGATCTCAAGATGATCCGACTTTAAAACATAGGCATGCAGTTCTTTAGTGTTTTTGTAACTACTTCTATCATTCTTTTGGCTGCTACTTAATGTTCTTTCCGGATTGCTTTGGTATTGACAAAGCATCCCAACGTTAAATGTAAGATTTACGTATACATTAAGCTTCCTACTGCTGATGTAAAGAGGGAATTTTCCATATACTTTGGATTCAAAATTTTACCTTTAGGACACTGTTTGAGACTAAGAATGTCTCCTTTAAATTAGGGGTGTCATGTGGTTTACAGTTTTGCATGCTAAACCTTTTGTAATACCTTTCCATATGGCCTTTTGTGATAATCCTAAAACATCTCGTGAGTGATCACGGTGAATTTGGATTCTTAATACAAAGATGCCTTACCAAGATCTTTCATTTCAAATAAGAAATTTCTTAGTTTCCTTAATAAGGTTTATATCATTACTAGCAAGCAAAATATCATCCACATATAAGACCAAAATTATAAATTTACTCCCACTGAACTTATGGTATACTTAATATTTACCAAGATTCATTTCAAAACAAATGAAAGAATGACTTGGTTAAATTCTAAATACTATTAATGAGAATTTTTACTTAAGTTCATAAATGAATTTCTCCATATAGATAGTTTCCTTAATGTCTCCATTAAGAAAAGTTTTCTCTAATATCCATTTAATGAAGCTTAAGATCAAAGGTGCTATTAGTGCCATAATGATCCTAAGGAGCTTTTAGAAGATACCGGAAAAGTGTTTCTTTCTTTATAATCAATACATTTCTTATGAGTTAAAATCTTTAGCAACTGGATGGGCTTCATATCTTTCAACATTACATTGTGAATCCTTTTAGGTCTTAGAGACCCATTTATAGGTTTCACATCCTTATGTAATGAAATAAGATCCCAAACGTTGTTATCTTTCAAAAGATTGTAACTCTTTATTAATGGCATTAATCTTCTTATGAG
The DNA here is from genome assembly GCA_026119855.1 of Campanula takesimana. NCBI lineage: Eukaryota > Viridiplantae > Streptophyta > Magnoliopsida > Asterales > Campanulaceae > Campanula > Campanula takesimana. The sequence continues at coordinate 478,477 of JAOWBW010000136.1, read as the reverse complement.
AATTAGGACTATTGATGGTTTTATGGAAGATAAATAGATTATCTCCCACTATACCTAAGTGTCCTTTATTCTCGACAAGATACACTTAATGAATATCCGGAATTGCATTCCTTCTTACTCTATTTGATCTCTATAAGGGCACCGGTTCTTACTAATTTTGTTGAATTTCCTTCTTATGATCAACATTTCCATGTTGTTCAATATTTATAGGGAAATCATATTTATTTTGAATTGTATGTTCTTCTTGAATGTCAAGTACAAAACTTGATATCCAATTAGAACTATAGGAAGTGGTATATAAATGGATTCCATATAAATGAATTCCTCTTCCTTTTCAAATTCAAAATATTACTCCAAATTCTCCCACTAAATTCAACATCCTTAAAAGAACCTAGCATTTCTCGTTTTTCAAAACGTTCTAACTTTCGGTTTGTAAAATTTATATATCCCCTAGTTTTCTCGGCTTACCCCATGAAGAACTTCTAATAATCTTACGTCTAACTTGCCCTTAGTAGACTTATAAAGTCTATCCATATGCTAGACAACCCCATAAATGAATATGGTTTAAGGATGAATAAGGAACGCATCCTTAAATCATTAAGGGTTTATATTAGTAGCCTTAGAGGGAGCTTTAATGAGAATAAATGTTGCGGTTTTAGCGTATCGCCCATAATGAGTGAGGTAAGAGAAGTATAAAACATACTTATTACCATATCCTTAAGGATTTCAATATGTCTCTATTACAATATTCATGCTAGGCGTACCCGGCTCAATGTAGAGAGAGATAATCCCACACTCTTTCAAAATAGCGAGTAAAAAGGACCTAGACGTTGTTCCTTTTAACAATCATTCCAAAGATGTATACACCATCATGAATGACCCTAATGTTCTTAATAGCCTTCAAAGTTGATTTCCAACTTTGTCTTTATAAGACTTTTACAACGTCCAAACTCAATATTTTATGAAGCAAATAAATGTATTCAAACTAAGAGTTTAGTCATTTTGAACATAATAACTATTGTTGACCTTTTCCATGAAGGAATAATTAATGGCCTACAAATATCCGAATGCATTAGTTCATTGATACACTTGATGCTCTCGAGAATACTACAATGTTTGTAAATTTACTTTAAGGCATTTAATGCAAAAGTATTTTCCAAATTATCAAGTTTGTTTAAGATATCCTTTAACATAAGCTTATCAGTTTCCTTTTGAAAATATGACCCAAACGCTTATGCCTTTATAAAATATAAACTTTACTTGATAACTTTTGCTTTTACCACTTTGGTGTCATTATTTATGGAATTTATATATTGTGTAAATAATGTCAAGTAATTAAAGATTACCTGACTATGTACTAGTACCATCAACCTTGAAATAAAATAAAATCATATTTATTAAAATGAACAAAACAACCTTCTTTATTCAAAATTGTGATATATATCAAATTCCGTCCAAATGACGATACATTAAATGTAGTATTTATACAAATAATACTAAGTATTTTTAACAATATCCTATAAGATTCCGATGCCTTTTCCTTCAACCAGATCCCAGCTTCCATATAGATGATTCTTCATCTTCTCCAGGATTTCGGTATTTCAGGCAACCCTACATAGACATTCATTATGTGAGTTGTTGTAACAGAATTCAACCACTATGTATATGTAGGAAATGAAACCAAATTAGCCTTTATCACAAACAATACCAAATGACATACCTTTCTTAGCACGCCAAGCGTGATACTTAGGGCAGTCGTACTTCATGTGAGTGAGGTCCTTGCAAAAGAAGCATTCTTCATGATCATTAGATCATCCCTTACGCTTCTTATTTCTTGCAACCGCAATTTCCCCCCCTCTTCTTTTTGTCCCATGAGAAGAGGTAGATGCCAAACATCCCTCAATAATATCAAGGAATGTTTTAGCATCAACGTCCTTGGAGACACCGTCCAAAATGGTCTCCGGGACAACGATATTCATGATCATTAGGCTCATACGGTTGGACCGTTTCCACTTCTCCTCATTTAAGCAATCTTCTTGAGTGCTTTCACTAGAGAGAGGAAGAGGAAACGGTTCCCTTAATGCGTGATCTATGTCCATATAGCCTAAGATCATCATCAATTTATTTTTCCAAGTTTTAAAATTAGTCCCGTTTAGCATCGGAATTGTACTCATAGCAGTGATTACGGACGAAGCAATAAGTAAATCTGTTGGGTTTTGAGAACAAAAAGGAATGAAAACAAAAACATGAATAAGAAACTACAAATGAAAAATGATTAATTATATCAACGAAATCCATCAATAAGATAATCAACATGACATCAAAACTAATCTTTGGATTGCGAGTTGACTCATAAATGATTGCCTTAGGTAACAAGTAATTTGAACTTATATTTTAATAAATACTTAATCTTCCTTTGGGCCGACATAAGTACCTAAGAAAATATCCTAATGTTCATTTTATTTGTTACCACATGAATGCCTAAGTTTAGTCAAATGTCAAGATCTTCTTTGGAAAATTCAAGTCATTCACATATTAACTTAAACATCCAACACTTTACAATTTAAGGGTTTAAATAACGTAAATCACTTAGGCGACAATATTATTTAAACAATGAATAAAATTGTCAAAGCATATAATTAATCAGGGCTTTAAGGTTTGAAAAATGAATGTTTTTGTTCAAGAGAAAACAACAAAATAGTGCAGAAACTTTATTTGCAGAACTTGTGTTGCTTTCGACACACTTAGCACGACCGTGCCAAACAAAGGGCACGACCGTGCCAAAATATAGGGAAAAAACATGTTTCCACGGTGCAGATGGCACGACCGTGCCAAATAATAGACACGACCGTGCCAAACGAAACGGTCCGACCGGTTTAAACAACACACCCGTCCGGACCAGCACCACTGTACACACCGGTTCAAGGTAATAGAGGCGCACGGCCGTGCCAAACAAAGAGCACGACCGTGCCATATAATCTGCACTTCTGAATTTTTGTCTAAATTTTCCTCAAAATCAAAGAATTGCAAGTAGATCCCCATGGTATGTCCTTAAAACATAAAACCATGTTATTTAAGGATAATCTTGCCTTAAAATTAATGGAATCAAGTGAGTAGATCCACATGGTATGCACGAAAATATAAAACCATGTTATGAAGGGATAGTCACACTTGAACCATTTAGTTTTAATGAAAAAACGTTCAAACCTTTTCTGAATTTTAGATGATGATTATCAGTACTCTATGAACGAATTAGAGTCCCTAATCAACATCAAATAACCTTAACGATTCAACAGAAAAAAGAATCAATGTAAAGCGTTTTAAGGCTTTCTTTAAAGAACTCAATCTCAAACAAAATGAGCGGGGCTCTGATACCAATTGTTGGAACAATTTGATAAAACCCTGAATGCCTCGCTCAGTTTAGAATGAGATAGAGGAAGAGATGAAGCGGAAGCGTTCAAGATCATTTACCTGTTGAATCCATAGATGATGATAGGGAGAAAAGAAGATGAAGAACAAGTAGGGTGAATGCTCTTCTAAATGATAAATGTCTTTCCTCTTTTACTTCTTTAACACTTAATGAAGATTTATGGAGAGAGTACTAATGAAAAAATGGAGTCGTCTTAAGGGTTGATGGAATGCCCTTTATATAGTAGACTTGGTGACATTTCATTTAGGGACCACACCCTTTCAAGCTTTATGATAATAAATTACCCTTTTGCCCATCACAATTAGATAATATATATCCAGGAATTCTACACATTTTATTATCAACTATACTTTATAAATTAATATTATAATCATAACTTTATAAATGGAAGTCTAAACGACTTGTGTTGCAAGCCATGTCCTTACAGATCTTTTATTAATGAAAGTTTTCCAGCAAGCATAGTCTTGCTGAAATGTTTAATTCGTGTTTTAATTTATTCCGCTGCGTTTTTACGTTTTTACTGAGTTTCTGTCCGTGGACAGTTGTCGTGCCAGTTGTTAAGACACTTGTGATAGTATTCCCAGTCACAACTGGTCGTTTCCAGAAAACAGTCCTAGCTACAAATCTTTCAGCTTTTATCCAAAAATCCTAACACAAGCAGTTGCCAAAATCAAATCAAAACTTTACGGGCGATAGATAAAATCATAAAAAGAAATAAAAAGGGCATAGTATGAAAAGACTTGAATTAAAATAGTGGTAAAAGAACAAAACGAATATTAAGTTGTGGTAGCATTGTTATGATGACAATGTTTCCTCTTCTATATATGTTGGTCGGTGAAGAAAATCAAATTAAAGGGTGATATTATTATGTGATAGTTGACTCTCATACGAAATCAATAAGTATTTTATATGCAAACAAGAGTTGACACTAAAAAAAAAAATCAATCTCGCCTCAACTTCAACTATATGAAACCAACCAAACATTTTAATACTTGAAACCGTTGAACTAAACTCAAACAAAACAAATAAAAATTTGGCTTTCATTGTATCTCATATTCATATTAGTGTCCAAATTCTTTATTATTAGATATTAGAACAGGTAGTATGGTATCAGCAATGATTTTAAATCGGTCAATAACATAACATAAAAATTAATTTGGTCTGTTGATAAGGATTCACTTTTCCTAGGCAGAAGAAAATGAGGTTTGATTGGGGTTAAGATGAAAATGCTAAGGATGTGATTGGATTAGTGGTGATATTAAAGGGGTTTGGTAATCATAAAATAAAATTGAAGTCAAATAAACTATGTTTCTAAGTTGAAAGACTAAGTTAAACGTATAGTATTAGACTTAGGTGAAACTCAGCTCGAGTGTAATAAAGTTTGGCCATTTATTTATTTGCAAGAAGAGGGTTGAAGCCCCAATTTTCATCTAAGAGACTAGTAGTAGTGGATAACATGGGAGGCATTTTAACCTACTCAAAAGCAAACCCATACGACTACTTGTAGTATGTATTATGCCATGCCATTCGTGGACAGTACTTGACCTTCTTCTTGAGAGTGAGAGTGAGTAATTGTGGGTCCTACTCCTACTCCCACTCCTACACCAATTGGTTGAAGAAGATGACACTGTGTGGTGTGGGGACTTCACTTGACCCCAACTCAATTCAATTCAATTGTATTTTGTGGCTATAGCAAGCCAAGGGTAAGGGTTGCAACCATACAAGATAGAACCTCAAAAAAAAACAGGGGACCAGAAAAATAAATTCATTTTCATTTCAAGCTTCTTTACTAACAACTGTATACAGGCCGGCCCCAACCCCTCTCCTCCCACTCCCACTCCCACTCCCACTCCCAATTCAATTCTAACAAACAAATTCATTATGCTATCAATTTCTAACATTATTATTCAACATAATACGCACATCTCTTGTAACTTACTCCCTCCGTCCTATATTTATTACCACTAAATGGGAGTGCACCGAGACTAAGAAAAAATGATGGAAAAGTAACTATCGTGAGTGGGTAGGAGAAAGAAAATAAGTTAGTGGCTAGGAGAGAGAAAAGTGAACATTTTGGGCAAAGTGCAAATAAGTATGTAACGCCCAAAATGAAAATAAGTATCAATAAGTATGGGACGGATGGAGTATAAGTATGTCATATCTTTCTTATATTATATTATATATCAAAATATAAAATCCCTATGTCTCATAATAATGTGCACAAATTTCTGTTTTGGGTGTCCTATTGATAAGTCATATTTTCCTAAAATGGAAAGTTTACCACACCCATTCTCTCTCGTATTTTACTTTTCATACGCACAACAACTATCTAATTACTATTCATCTCACTCATTATCTCTCTTATTTTACTTTTTATACTCACAACAACTGCCTACTACTATTTGCTCCTTAATTCCCGAGCATTTCTAATTTTGTGCACATAGTTATGGGACAGAGAGAGTTTGTGTTTTTAGATAAAAAAAATAATAATAATAGATGTTTAGTTTTAGTTTATTCTTATTGGGAATATGCCTTTAAATCAATAACATTTTGTTAAGAATATGTCTGCTGCAAGTCGAGTAATTTCATGAGACTTGAATCGGGTAAAGTGTTGTACAATATCTACTAAAGAGAGAAACATTGCCTTTATCACCAATTGGTTTTTAGGTGAAAATTTCTTTTACCTATTTCTCTAGATAATCTATTATTAACAGCTTCTTCCAGCTTCTTTCATTTATTCATGACTTGGCCCAAACAGAGAAAGAAACAAGTATCCTTTTTTTTTTTTTTTATATATATATATATAGATATTCACGATATGAACACCCTATGGTAACTGAGTTAATGAATTGTGGTCAACAAAAGCCGCAAGTACATTGGTCAAGGTTTCATGAATATGTGTTAGACAATTATCATATATCTAAATAGAAACATGGACCGGTATATAGACTTGAGAGGCTACTCTCTTTATCACCAATTGATTTTAAGGTGGAAGCTCCAATATATCATATTGCCGGCCCAGTCCAACCTATGCTCACACTTAAGCATCTCCCTACTTCTTACATCATCTCTAATTCTAAGAAAATGAAGAAGAGAAAAATCAGAATTGGCAAGACAGCACTTGCACGGTCGCAAAGACTCAGCCGTGCGGCAGGAGTTTTCACATCCTGATTGATGAAAAGTGTTTGACACGGTCTTACCAAATATTATTAACAACTTCTTTTCTTCCCAACATTAATATCATTATTAGGGGGTCACATTTGAATTTTTTATTGTAAATTTGTCAAATTCTTAACATATGCTGACAGACCCGTTAGATTTCTAACGACTCATTCTTATCCCTGGGCACTTTTTTATTAAAACAATAGTACGCAGGTCATAGTGTGAGTTTAGTAAGTAAGGGGGAAAATCATCAATCTGGCAATAGTACGCAAGTTTAAATGACAATAAACTCATTAAGGCTTGATATACATACTTCTAGGGGTGTAAGTGGTTCGGTTCAAACTGCGGTTTGAGACCGAACCAAACCAAACCAAACCATGCGGTTTGGTTTGATTTTCAGCATCAATGGTTCGGTTCAGTCTCAAATATTGGCAAACCACATGGTTCGGTTTGGTTTGTGATTTGACCTTCCAAGACCAAACCAAACCGAACCAAACCGAACCGCGGTTTGAGACCGCGAGACCGAACGACCAAGCCGAACCGCCAGACCAAACCACATTACATAAACTAATCCTAACCCCAGTTTCACATCTTATTTAATATTTTTGTATATTTATTAAAATTTATTATTAGATCATTACATAGACTAATCCTAACTCTCATTTTGTATTTTTATTTAATATTAATTTCATCGTTTGTTATCTTCATTGTGATTTGCGATACATAAATTACAATTTCTCTCCATAGTCTATATTATAAAGTCTTTTTTTTCCTTCGGCCTCTCTCTTCGTCTAGTTTCTCTCTCTTCATCGGACTTTCCTCTTCAAGATCCACATCTTTCGCACTTCCTCCGTGATCACGGAAAATTAAAACAAATGTAATAATGAGTTGTGGTTTGAACCGTAGTCTAAACCATGGTTTGAACCGCAGTTTGAACCAAACCATAACGGTTTGGTTTTTGTTCGGTTTGAAATTTTTCATGGTTCGGTTCGGTTTGAATTTTTCACAAACCGATGACTAGTGGTTCGGTCCGTAAATACTCCAAAACCGAAAAATCTTAACCATTTACACCCCTACATGGTTCAACCAGGTTAATTTCAGTGCCCACCCCTGAGGTTTGGATAAGTCTCACTGCCCCCCTTATGGTTTAGATTCGTCTCAGTGACCACCCTTTTGTCAATCAATTGACTATTTTACCCTTACTTGATTATATACCTCTCATAACTTAATTTAAATCACTTCATAATCCCACATTATAAAAAAATTGAACGTAATTTTATACTTAAATTTATTCTCTATTGCCAATAAATATCATTTTTATTAATAAATAAAGTATGAATTATAATTTTTTTATTCATTTTTAATCAAAATAAATATAGAGAAGCATGCACATATAAATATTTTTAACTTGATAATTATAAAGACATAAAAAATATAAAAATTAAATAAAATTAAATATTTTAAAACATATGGCAAATATATTTATTAAAGTATGAACTGTTAGATTAGTAACTTACTATTCATCTAGATTATGCAATAAAAAAATTGAATTTTATTATTTCAAAGTCTTCTCTAATTATAAAGACATAAAAAATATAAAAATTAAATATTTTAAAACATATGGCAAAAATATTCATTAAAGTATGAACTGTTAGATTAGTAACTTAGTATTCATCAAGATTATGCAAAAGAAAGAGTAATTTTCATACTTAAATTTATTCTCCATAACAATCTAAATCATTAGATACTCATTAATGTGGGCATAGTAAAAACTTAGTCAAAATTAATATAAAAGATATGCATGCTTATATATTTTTATTTTCTATGTGTTTTTTTTGTCTTATAATAGAAAATAAATTTAATACAACACTTATGTTTATAGACATATTTTGTTGGTATTGTGTGAAATATTGTAATGAATTAATTCTAAATAAAAGTGTTGTCTTTAAATTTATCCACTTTTTCAATTGTTTTTAATTATCAATATATCAATATGTATGTTTCTCTATATTTATTTTGAATAAAAAAAAATGAATAAACAAAAGTATAATTCATTTACAATTATTTATACATAGAAATAATATTTAATGAAAATGGAGAATAAATTTAAATACAACTTGTGTTCATTTTTTTTATTATGTGAGATTTTTTAGTGATTTAAATGTAGTTAATGAGATATATTTAACCAATTAAGGGTAAAATAATCAATTGATTGATAAAAGGGTGGTCACTGAGATGAATCTAAACTTTAAAGGGGGCAATGACATTTGTCCAAACCTCAGGGGTGGGCACTGAAATTAACCCTAGTTCAACCCTATCCACTAACTTAAGCTTTTAGATCAATGCTAAACTTGACAAATTCTTTAAACTTTCGTATTTACTTTTTGTGATGAGTAAGAATAGGGGTGACGAGAGAGAGAGGGTGGAGGCGAAGGATGAAAGCATAGAATAGAATAGAATAGAATAATTAGGGGAAGGTTAGGGAGTTAGGTCAGAGGTTGGGTCGGAGTGTTTTGTCTGGTTATTGTTGTCAACAACATCTTCATGTCGCCATTCACAACTCACACCCAATCAATCAATACTGTTTATGTTCTACCAATCCTCATCCATTTTATTTTATTTTATTTTATTTTTTTTCAGCAAATCGTCATTCTATTTTGCTAATATCATCGCTTCTCCATATATTATCCCCAACTTGGACCCCTTTTTATTTCATCCGTATTACTCCCTCCGTCTCAAAATGATTTTCACATTTGACTATTCAAACTTTTTAAGTATATGAACACTTGATTCACTAGTCATGTTTTGTTTGTGCACTTTTAAGCCTAGGTTGTAGAAATGTGAATAATTTTTTGGGACAATGAAAAATGCCAAATGAAATATCATTTTGGGACGGAGGGGGTATAAATGTAATAATTCCAGTTATATAAGGGTAATTAAAGCCAAAAGCTTACAAAAAAATGTTGTTTTTCCTAAGCTCAAAGAAATATGTTTTTGACATACCCAGTGTTAACAAAGTGCCAGTATACAAATATGAAGGTAAATTAATTGCATTCACATAAATATTAAACAATGGCACTCCACATAGATCGAAACCTCTTGCACAATGTTTGCGAACAGAGCAACATACACAATACAGAACCATGAATCAAATCTCCATTGAGCGTTCTTCTGAACCATGACTTGAGTCGCACAAATGATTCTCCAAGTATAACTTGGGCACTGCTATCATTGACATTTACAAAATCTCTACAACAATAGTAAAATTTGGCGGACACTATAAATAGGATAATTGAGTTGATAATTGGAGTCAAACTAAGCGTTAAAAAAAAAAATGAAGGCCCCATCATACATTCATAGATGTTGGAGGTGGGCACATAACCCCACATCCATGTTCACATTATTTAAAAGACAACTTTCATTCATTCATTCAGTGGTCCTCCTTTCTTTTCTCTTGTTCTATCCATAATTCCATATCCATAAAGCTTTGAGTTTTTTATTTTTCCTATAACTAGTGAGTAACCCGTCGAAATTCGACGGGAATAATAAGGCTAATTAATTAAAAAAAAATGATGCAAGGCATTTTCATACTATGAGAGAGAGAGAGATAGAGAGAGCAGCATTAAAAAAATACTAAGGATAATATGTTTTCATTACAATAAAATGCATTTTATGTAAGTAATAGCAACTCTTTTATAGCTTAATAATTGGTGACAAAAATAACCAAAAAAAAAAAACTTAAGAGATTCATAAAATAACACGCTAATCCTAAATCAACTTTAACGAAAAATGCAAATTATTGATCATTTTAAAACCCTTTAAGGAATTTGAGTATCAATGTAAACTGAAATGCAAAAACAAAATTAGGAAAATACTCCTTCAGTGACCCGTTCCAAAATAATAGTCCCATTCCCCCTATTTGATTGTCCCTGAAGGTTAGTCTCATTTTAAAAATAAAGGCTTTAAAACCACTGAATTTCTAAAACCTAAAATGTAACCTTAAAATGTTTGAAATGTCAAATGGAATTATCATTTTGGGATGAAGGCAGATAAATCATGGATATAGGGCAAACACAATGATAAATTATAGACATTTAAGCAGGTCCCCTTTATTCCTTTTGGGTCCTAGGGTTAGCAACTTTTGACAACCCACTCTTACTTGGCCTTTGGATTTTTACGTCCTTTGGCATTGGGAGTGAATCACAAAAGGCATTCCACGGCCTTGTGTCCTGAACAATCACAAATGGAACAATGATGAAAGCCACCAATCACGTGAGTTTTCACAAACTCTTTACTTTTCTTGGGGGTGGCATTCTTCTTTGGGTCAGATGAACTAGCCTTAACAAATCTTTCTTTTGAAATTTTGGAGCGCTTTTTCTCGGAAGGCGCATAGGGCTAGGAGGCGCACGGCGATGAGGCGCGTGGCTCTTAGGCGCATAATGAGCACTCGGAGAAGAAGCGCGCCTATTTTCAAGAATGATTTTGCTAGGAGATGGTTCATCTGTAGCTATATCTTTCCCATTAGCTTTCCCAAATTGCTTCGTTGGGTAGACATAATGGAATGTTTGTCTCTTGACTTTTTCCTGTCCTTTACCCATTGAATTAGAATGTTTTTCCTTGGAAATTTCAAAAGTTTGTTGGTTGGTAAATTCACTATCTCTTTCAGCACAGACATCACATTTAAAGTTTTCACTAGTTGATGAGAATCCCAAGCCACTTTTATCACCACTGACTTTTTGGGACTCAAATATATTTTCCATAGTGACACGAGAATTGGACCACTCATTTGTAATCTTTTTAAGATCAGTAATTTGAGCAACCAATTCATCGTTTTGAACTTTAAGAAGTGAGTTCTGTTCTGTTAGAAAAGTGTTTTTAACAGTAAGAGGAATCATGCTCCTTAAGGAGGGTGAGTTCAGATTTAAGTAGAGATTTCTCGGTCTTAAGCTGGGAAATTTCATCACATGATAGTGCTAAAGCTTCCTTCATACTATCAAATCTAGTGATTACCTTTTCAGCCTTCTTGAACAATTTTTCTTGTTCAGCAATCACTTCATCATCATTGATTTTGGAGATTGGAGCAGTTGGTTCTGTGGTCTAATGTATGCTCCTTTTCTCAATTTGTTCCTTGCTCCAAGATCACATCGTGAGAATAACAATCCACCATCGTTTTGAGCCGGAGTGAGAAATCCTTGTTCAACGAGCTCGCTGATGGTTGGTCCTTTCTTATTTTTCACTTCTTGAAAACCTGCAGATTTCTTGATAGGTTTATTCAAGGCATTCATATCGGGAAAATCCTTGGAGAAATCATCAGAATCATAAGCATCAACTTCATCATCATTTGCCATCAAACAAACGAGTCCATCATCGGAATCTTCATCGCTCTCATCGGAGTCTGTTTCAATCCAAGTGTTGTGCTCATTTGCTGGTGCTTCTTCTTCAGCAACCATTCCCTTGTGACGAGTGAACTTGGGAGTGAATTTGGGAGTATGGCTGCTCTTCTTCTGCATATATTCAAATTTGGGAATCGGGCAGCTTGATGCAAAATGTCCGGGTTTCCTGCAATTAAAACAAACGAGATCTTCTTTCCTTTTTGAATCACTGCTCCTTGAAAACTTTTGAGGAGCTTTGCTGGTAGATCCTTGAAATTTGTTGGTTGAGCCGGGTCTTGAGAATTTTCTGAACTTTTGAAATTTCTTCACAAATAAAGCGAAGTCTTCATCATCCATGTCTAATAGCTCAGAAGTAGAAATTTTGGGATCGGAACTTTTCTCATCATGTACAGGCGCAGGAACAGGCACAGGTGCAGGCGCAGTTTCTCTGTGCGCCACCATAGCCATAGATTTTGACTTTCCTTCAGTTTCGCTGATTCGTTGGAGTTTGAGTTCGTAAACTTTGAGATTTGCATAAAGGTTCCTTAATGTCCATACGTCTAAAGTTCCAGCGTCTTCAAGGGCACTAGATTTATGTAGGTATCTTGATCCAAAAGCTTGTAGAAAATTTACATTCAAATCTTTGTTGGTAAACTTCATGCCAAGTGAAATACACAGATTGATAATTTCACAGTAACGTTCATAAGTTTGCCTCAAGTTTTCACCGGGGAGTTGAGAGAAATTGTTGAATCTCTTTTGTACTTCGTATTTCTTGTTCTCCTTGCAAACCGTGTCTCCTTCTATATGCTCTTCAATAGCATCCCATAGCTCATTTGCAGTAGCACAATGCATGACTTGTTGTTTCATAGCCGTGCTTAGAGTGCTTAGAAGAATGTTTCTTGCTTTGCCATCATTTGCAACTCTTCTAATTTCTTCCTCAGTCCATTCTTCCCTTGGTTTCTTGATGGTAGGTTGAACATCATTTGTGCGTGGATTTGGATTCGCCTTCATCGGAATATAAGGTCCATAAACGACGGTGTCGTGGAGCCTTTCATCGATTGAGTTGAGATGAGTCAATATGCTGATTTTCCACACGTCAAAATGATCTTCATCAAAGACCGGAACGTGAGTGTAGTTTGCAGTTGCCATAGGTTTTGAGTTTGCCATTTAGAATCGGCACCCAAGCTGTTAAGCTTGAAAAACGAAAATGTTTTATAAAGGTGTTTGCTCTGATACCACTTGTTGGTCCCAAAGGGCAACAAGGGTATGAAAAATAGCTAGAGGGGGGGTGAATAGCTGTTTTAAAATTCTTTTCGTACCCTTGATAAACTCAATTGCAAATGCGCACTTTATCAAGTAAGCGTTATGAAATGCGCCTAAGTGAGTAAGTGAAATGCACAGCGGAATTTAGTAATGAAAATAGGCGCAAAGTGTGATAAAGGGGCGCACACACACTCTAAGTATTTTGGCTCAAAGTGGTTGAAATAAGGAACTAAGGCAAATGAAATAACAACACAACACAATTCAGTTCAAACAATCTACAATGAGTAAACAAGCAAATAGTGAGTGAAAATAATAACTTGAAAGTAAATGACAAGATAATAACACAAGCTATTAGGAGAGGTTCGATCAATGAAAGATCTACGTCCTCTACCAAGATGGTTAGTCTTGGATTTCTAATGGAGATCTTATATAATGAGTGAGTGTTACAAATTACAACTTTTGAGCTTCTACACTAACTCAAGATCTAATATTCTATGAATGAACAAATCCAAAACAATAACCGGTGTATCTCTAAAAGATTGATCTAAATGATCAAACTTAAAGAGGTGCGTGTGTGAATTTAGGATCAAGGCTCTTTAGATCTTTATGATTTAGAGCACAATGAAACTAAAGTGTTATAGCTTGAAGATCTGGGCTAAGGATGAAGGTATGAAGATGTTCTTGAGGAAATCTGGAAAAACGAAGGCAATCTTCAAATCTTCAACAAATGCTTAGAGAGAGAAATTCTTGAAATTCTTAGCAAAACTCAGCAACTTCAACATGTTGAAGTTATGGGGTATTTATAGTGAACTTCAAAAAACTAGCCGTTGGAAGTCCTTGTGGATAAGATGAGCTGTCGCTCGTTGATTGGAGCATGCATATATTATGGCCATTTTGACACTCAACATAAATGTGACCGTTATGGACACGTGTCAATAGATTAGGCTCATGTATCTTTTAACCACCGTTGGATCATTGGCGTAATTTGAATTCTCTTCAAGTCTTTGAGTCTTTAATAAATCACTGAGTGTTGAATAAACACTTTGAGGCGCGTTGAGCCAAGAGGCGCATAGAGACTGCGCGCGCTAAGGCATATGGGGCGCATGGCGCGTATGATCAAAGTGAGGCGCATAGCATTTCTTAGAAGAATGCTTATATGCGCGCGCTATAAGGCGCATGGCGCATAGGCGCATGGGCGCATGGCTCAACTCAAAATGTGATTTTCTTGAATCTTGATCTTCTTGCCCTATTACTAAGCCTAGTCTATGACAATGGACAACCTAAAAAATGAAGTATAAATACTTCTTACATGTGGGTCTAAAGTCCATGAAATAAAACTTAGGTGATGGATCAATCAAATCTAACAAATCCTATTACATTAAAACTGAGATATGTGGGCATACCCAACAACTTCATTATTCTTTGTTGATTTTGGTTGCTTCTAGGGATGGCAACGGGGCGGATACGGAGCGGGTTTGCTCATAACCAAACCCTCCCCTCAATGAACACTCATGTTACCAAACCCGCCCCGCCCCGTATGGTGTTGAACCCATCCCGCCCCGTATTTCATAAAAGCACACTTTTATGGATGAAATTAACATCATAAATTAACATTAGAAATGAGAAAGACGTATTATATATGATGCAAGTAGAGATGAAACTAAAATCAACAATAACCACGCAAAATATGAAGGAGTGTATTGGGACATTATAGTAAATAGAAGCATGCTTTAGTATACGGGGCGGGGCGGGGCGGTGTCCCGCGGGTTGTGGTGTGTTACCAAACCCGCCCCGTGACCTGTCCGATTTTGAAAAATGGTTACCAAACCCGCCCCGTTGCGGAGCGGACTGCCCCGGATACGGATCAGGTTCGGACAAATTGCCATCCCTAGTTGCTTCTAATCTTCATCCCATCATAAGAAGCACAAATTTTCTTTTTCGATGCCTCACTCATAAGTCACATTATCTAAAATGGATAATTATTAACACTTCTTTATATAGTGAGATTCACTTGTCATACTCACAATAGTATCTACTCATCATTTTCTACCTTACCTTCTCTTTCCTACTTTGCTTTGTATACTCACAACACCCACTCAACTACTAAAATTTTTGAATATAAATACTCACTTCTTAATTCCAGAGCAAGCCCATTTTTATGCACTTTATTGTGAGACGGAGAGAGTATAATATATCTTAGTCAGAAATTGTGTAAGTAATGAATAAGCTTTATAAATTTATTATACACACAAAAATATAAAACATGGAATTAAAGAGCCATTAAAATATTTTCTCTAATAGCTACTCTTTCCATGTCGTTTGAAATTGAAAAAAAAATTATCGGTGCGGGAATTAAAGAAAATTATATAATACTCCCTCCATATTTGAATGATAGTTCTTTTTGACTATTCAACCATTTTAGTGAAGTGAGGAGTATTGTCCAAAAATGGGTTCCTTTATAGAGAGACACAAACCATATCTCCTTCCCAGTTTATGACTCTCCGTGTATATCTTCTTCCCCTTTTATATTTAAAATACTCCGTCCCAGTCTACAACTTCCCTTGTATTACATTAAACTAAACTAATTGTGCAAGCCACATAATGCATGGTGTGATCAGATCACATATTCATTGACTCAAATATGTTGCATCCCTTTCTTTCTTATAACAATTAACTTAATGCAATACAAAGGCAAGTAATGAATATTGTCACCAACTTGCAAAGTTTTAAGCATTATGAAAGTATCAAATCTGCCACACCGTTTAAAATTTAAGCTTATCCTACTGACTCATCCGTTTATGTAAAAAATGATATATTTTATCAACTTAGCTATCAGAATTTAGCACTTCATGCAATACAAAGAGTAATAAACGTCTAACTTTAATCTATTCTTCTAAGGCCTTAATATTGTCTCTTTAGCCTGCGCTTACGTAACTTTGCTTCTAACTTTAACCTCCACAAAGCTTGTAATCTACCGCTCTAAAAATATAGGATTAGTCAACTGGCTAAGTTGCATCATACGTACCGGAATAGCTGAGGGTTTCATATACATGAAATCTTGATTTTTTTATAAAAGAAATGCAGAAAGTGAAGGGAAGAACAACTGAAAGATTTAACAAAGACCTAAATAATGGAAACAAAGGACTCAACAGGTCTCGCAACATGTCTCACAACGCAGAAGATTATTAATGTTTATAGAAGTATTCGGTTACAAAACAAACCTACAAGTTAAATGGGATATATATATATATATATATATATATACTCATACTCAAGGAGAATTTGAAGCTAGTTCTCCCGCATGAATCTGCTGAATATTGGCAAAAGACTAAGGTTCACCATCAAGAACACGTTAGACAAAACATAACAATCTCTAAAATTATTATAAAAAGTCAAAATATAATCAATTCAAAAAAAAAAAAAAAAATCTCATGTTAGAAAAAAAATGGGTTTCTTAAATGAACTATTCAAGAATCACATAAACAATAAGCTTAAAATCAAAAAGCATAGTTAACTATGTAAATTAAGGCAAAGAGAGAAATAAAATAAAAAATTGATGCTGTAAAAAAAATCCAAAAACGAAACCGGCATTGGGATAACGATTCTGAAAGATGAAAGATAAAAGAAATATATCAAGAAAGGAGAAGGCTGAGAACAGAGGGAATGAGAAGAAAGAGAGAAAGAATGCACAGTTGGAATTAAATGGTAAGTCACGTGATTTGATGTTCCTAAATTTCACTATTTATTAAATACTCCCTCCGGACTCAATTATAAGCAACAAAAGTGGTTTTTTTTTTTTTTACCTAAATATAAGCAACTCTAAGGGATTTCAAGAATATTTAATACTCTCTTACCAAAACTGCCTCTATTTAATTATTCATTTTCAAATACAAGTGCACATTTAATGCACATTTAATATGAGGATATATTAGTAATTTTAACATGTTTTTATTATAAAATCAAGACAATTAACTAACTTAACTACTTTCTTAATAGGTGTGATTTTAGTTATTTTTGCTTATATTTGGGACCGGAGGGAGTATTTACATCCACTAAATTAGGAAGATATTTTACACAATCAAATCTATACCTATCATTAAACAACTAATTACCAAGGAATAAAGGAAGGAGATAAATAATAATATAAAAAATATATGTACAAAATATGATTAGTAGTTGCGGAGATTAGGTAGGATCGGCTGGCGTAATTTTAGGCTCAATCTTCACGTTCTTAATAACGGCATTGCTAAGCGTAATACCCAAGTTGTAAATGGCATTGATTGATAGAATTTGCTCTAAAGAATCAAATTGAATCTAAAGTTACTTATTAGATTTATAACTTTTGAATTGCCTTTTGCTTAATATTTTTTTTTTCATTTTGTTTGTGATCATCAAAAATCTGCTACCAATCGAATGGCGCCACGTGGCTTTATGACATGGCATTATGACGTGGCGCGCTGTGAGGCCTCGAAATGTTCCTGCTTTTATATATTATATAGATAGATTTGAAATACTTTTCTCATCCTCCCAAAATGAATAGAGCTTGGACTTGTTCAGTTAGATCCCATGGGCCATGATATTAACTTGGACTTCAGGCCTGGTTTTAATAAGACCGTTACTTCAAAATGAAGTTGTCCAAACACAGAGCCCAAGAAGGCCAGCCCCGCCTTATCATGATTTTTGGAAAGTGAGATCAATCTGATTCGCTGACGTCAGAATTGAATACTGCTTTTTTGGATTGGAGGGGGGATAAGCATAAGGATCCCTAATTCTGACTTAATCACATCTCCTAAATTTTTAAATTGAATGGCCAAAAAAATGTGTAATATGTAGGATATATAAATTAAACACTGTATACATCGTGTTTAAGTTCTTAATAATTATAAAATTAATTTATAAGCTTTAAATTTTTTTAATAATTTTAAAGATTTTAAATTCAAATATGTCAATTTTTTGGGAACTCCGTAAAAATAATAATAATAATAATAATAATAATAATAAATAAATAAATCCTAAGCAGGATGAAGGCCAAAAAAATGGAAGGGTAAGAGTTACAGTAGTGTCCAAGTGCACTGAGCTTAGGTTTTTCATACGCAGGTTTGGTCAGCTATCTCCGCTGCATTTCCCCAACTTGGTTGGGTTGGGCCACTTCTCATATCAATCATTCTTCTCTTCTGCTTATATATTTTCCAAGGAGAAAATTTTGGGGGAAACTAGTTTCTCCATAAAAGTTATAAAAAATTTTGTTTTTATACGAGTTAAAGTTTAGGGTTAGGCCTTTTGGAGTTTAAGAAGGTTAAAAATCAAGACTTTTTATAACTTATGGAGGAACTAGTTTCCCCCAAAACCAACTCTTTTCCAATTGCAATTTAGCTACTTTAGTTTTGCAGCAATTGATTATTGAATTTGTAGACGTTGCGATTTGACTCCTCAATTTGATAAGACGGAGCAATTAAGTGTAAAACTCGTTAGCAAGTTAAAAAAAAACTAACTAAATAGACGGTGTGCAAAACAGATGACTTTTAATGAGGACAAATATGTCATGGAAAATAATCTCATCTTTTTCCTTCCTACTCCACCCCACCTGCCTCCTACTCTCAAATCCCTTTCAAATTCGAAACCTTACAATGCTGTCAATTCGGGCAAAATCAATTTGAGCAAATAAAGTCAAAGCAAAATCAAGCAATTTTATAATGACAATTTGGGCAAAATCAGATGGGTAAATAAAATCTGGGTAAAATCAATCAATTTTTTAATGAGAATCTGGGCAAATGATCTACTTATCCTTCAACTTCTGAACCTTCGTGCCCTACTCTTCACCTCCCTCTTCAACGCCGACTCGTACGGCGCCACCATCTCCCTCAAACATTGTACGCATACTGTCCGTCACTTCCTCTCTTAGGCGTCTTCTTCTTTTTCTTCATGTCGCAGAAGTAACAGGAAGAGCCATGTGGGTGGAGTTAGCAATTGGCAATGACGCGTTTAGTTCATGATTAATACGAGCCCACTACTTGTTTCGCTGAAAATTTCAAACTTTATAGAAATCCATTTTGTCAATCATTCAAAAAAAAAAAAAAAAAAAATGAGAGAAGATTGTCGTAGGTAGACCGTAGTAGTAGTAATAGGTTTATATTCTCTAATAAGTAAAACTGCTATAAGTACATACATACATAGTTTCACTACTATAATTAGTTCTTATTCTATGCCCTAAGAACACATACACATGTAGGATAACGGTAATTCATACTCCCTCCGTTCCAAAATGATTTTCACATTTAACCATTCAAACTTTTTAAGGATATGAACACTTGATTCACTAGTCATGTTTAATTTGTGAACTTCTAAGCATAGGTTGTAGAAATGTGAAGAATTTTTTAAGACAATGAAAAATGTCAAATGAGAAGATCATTTGGGGACGGAGGGAGTATTAATGAATTTATAAATTTATTATTTAAAAGCAATTTAACGATTTATCAATAATAGTTTTTATAATCTAAGATTGAAATACTAAGATTAATATTTAAGTAAAATTTAATTATTTTTATTATCAAAAAAAAGGACAATTTTTCTACAGGGATTAGCACTCCCTCCGTCCCAGAGTAAGAGTCTCATTTTCCTTTTTGGTCCGTCCCACAGTAAGAGTCCTATTCCTAAAATGGCAAAGAATCTTTACTATTCACCCCACTCATTCTCTCTCCTATTTTACTTTTATACTCACAACACCAATCAATTTACTATTCTCTCCCACCCATTCTCTCTCATACTTTACTTTTACACTCAGAACATTTACATTACATCCAATATTTATTAATAAGCGTGCAAATGAGGGGTGAGACTTTGAGCGGAGGGAGTATAATTCTGTGTCTACATCAACATTGGACACCACCACTCTAAGTAAGGATGACTACCTTGGTGTGATGCACCGTGCACGCCCACCTATATGTAGGCTTGAGCTCACAAGTCACAATCATGCACAGTGCCGGAAAATGCTTTAAAATTATAAAATTTTGGTGAAATTTATTATCTAAGCTCTAAAATTAATTATAAATTACCTAAATGTAATACTACTATTTCTTTATTATCAAAATCAGTTTTCATTTTTTTAATTTTATATTTAATTAAAATATTATTTGTCATTCAATTTTAGATGGATGTAGTAGGAGTAAACTGCTTTTCTGCCCCTCGTACTATGGCCCCAACATCAATTTGACACTCGTACTATTGAAACACTAAATGTATGATGCGTACTATTGTTTTATATACAAAATTAACCAACATTTTATTTAGTCGTTAACTTTTTCTAACACACGTTATTTATCTAACGAGCATTAATTTATTTTAACGGATATTAATAATTTAACAAATGAATTATTACCACCTAGTCCCTCATCTTAAGTCAAACTACCACCTAATCCAATAACACAATTTTAATTTACCTAAATGATAGAACTACCCCTAAGACCCAAACAAAACCCACCCTCTCCTCCCTCCCCCGACACACAACGCACACACACTTTCTCTCTTTACCTTCCCCGCTTCCGACAACCCCTCCCCACCTCTGGCGACACCACCACTGCCGCCAACAACTCTTCCCTGAGTTCATATCCACCGAAATTAAAGCCCAAGCCAACTAAATTGATGGTTTAAGTTCTAAATTTTGAAAACCCGAAATCCCTGAATTTCGAATTTTTGAAACCCCCTCACTCTGCCATCAACCAAAATCCCTAAATTTTGAAAACCCCATCTCAAAAGACCTAGAAATCGTATGTTTCTGATGGAGTAATTGGATCATTTGTTAAGTTGTAAGGTAATTTTTTTGCTTGCAGTTAGTCTGGCTATGCCGGCTCTCTCCCACGCCACTACCTCCGACCTCTGGCCCAAAATCCCTTCACCTATGTTGTTCTTCATTTTTCCAGATCTGCAGTTTACTCTTTCGGATCTGCAGTTTACCTATTTATAATTTTGGTTTCCATTTTTCTCAGTTTTGAACAAATTTAGGAAGTGGGGAAGATGTAATGAAGGAGGAGTGTGGTCGGACAATAGCTGGGGAAGTGTTGGGGTGGGGGGAGGTCAACAATGGTGGTTGTCAATTAGTTAGAGCAGAAATGAGGATGAAGATAAATAGGTTGCTCTTGTTTTAACGGTTGTTAATTAGGGAGAAACGGATTTGTTAAATCAGTAACTGGTATTACATTTTTAATGGATTTGTTATTAAAATTTAACGTGTTGCATTATTAACATCCGTTAAAATAAATTAATGATCGTTAGAAAAAAAAAACGTGTGTTAGAAAAAGTTAACGACTGAATAAAATGTTGGTTAATTTTGTATATAAAATAATAGTACGCATCATACATTTAGTGTTTCAATAGTACGAGTGTCAAATTGATGTTGGGGCCATAGTACGAGGGGCAGAAAAGCAGTTTACTCGATGTAGTAGTGTACATGCCTCCTTCCAGAAAATCACTAGATATGTAGTATGTACAATACTACATCATCCATTCTTAAATTATAAAGATTATTAAATATCACATGTTTGATTTTTTATTTTTTTTATACTACTAAAAAGTATTAAGGAATATTATATATTCCTAGCACATATTGTAATTACCAAACATAGAGATTGTATCTTGTACACAAGTTAGATTATTCTAGAATATTAGTTTCCTTATTGTAATAGTATTCCTAATTAGATTAGGACTCTAGAACTCTCTTTGTACTCCTATAAATATGTATTGTTAGTATCAATAATACTTGAGTCATTCATACAATATTATTTGAGTCTCTCATATCAATTCTCTCTCTTCATGTGTGATTGGCTCCGACTATCTCTTTCTCTAATCCTTGACATGGTATCAGAGCTATGATCCATAAAGGGACTTCTACACCAAACCCTATGAGCCACCCCATACTATCTCCACCACAAAGCTTCCACCAATCACCATACAAAACCACCACGGCAAAACTTTCCCCACCCTTGCCACTATATCACCACCACCAACACCAAGAAAATCCGGCCAAAACCCTATTTTTACTCTTCTTTATTTTCTGCAGCAGCAGGAAAAAAAAAAAAAAAAAAACCTCCTTCTATCTACACTGTTGTGGCCTCACTTCTCTCAGATTGCTTTCTTCTTCCTTTTTCAACTCTAACCCTTCTCACTACCAAACCTAAAAACCCTTCAGTTTTTTTTTTAAACAACTCGTTACTCCCTGTTTCTCTCCTTCTCTTCGTTTTATATTAACCCTACTCAAACAAATCCTCCTCTGTCTTTAGACTTTTTCCTTTTTAACTATTAACCAATGGCAATAGCCATTACCTTACACCTGCTTCCCTTGTTTTTTTTTTTTTTCTTTCCCAACCTAATCCCCTGCACCACAACTTCAAACAACAAAACCATTTTTTTTTTGAATACCCGACCGAACCACAAACCCAACACACGACCGAACATACCCCTACACCCGACTGACCGTAACCCCTAAATCTCCAAAACCCCCCTTACCCCGTCTCGCGACGTTAATGCCTCCACCCGTCTCGCGACGTTAATGCCTCCATCCGTCTAGCGAAGTAAAAGCCCGAACCCGTCTCGCGACGTTAATGCCTTACCCCGTCTTGCGACGTAAAAGAGCCAAAACATTGCCTTAGTAGCACTCATTTTTTGCCTTAGTAGCAACCGTTTTTTGCCTTAGTAACACTCAATTTTTGCCTTAGTAGCACTGATTTTTTTTTTACCGGCATCTCAGCCGCCTATCCCTGGCGTAACAGCTCTTTTACCTCGGCTTAACAGCCCTTTTGCCTCGGCTTAACAGCCCTCTTATTTTTCCCGGCTTCTGCCGCCTATCCCTGGCTTAACAACCATTTTACCTCGACTTAACAGCCCTTTTACCTCGACTTAACAACTTTTTTTTTTCCGGCATCTCTACCGCCTCTCCCTACTGCCCTCAATATCTGGTGCCGCCTCAAACCCTGCAGCAATTTACCACCAAGCTGCCCCAAACCGCACTCTTCCCAAACCGCACCTTCCCAAAACCGCACCTGCCCAAAACCGCAACTGCCCCAAACCGCACCCTTCCCAAATCGCACCTTCCCAAAACCGCAATTGACCCAAACCGCACCTTAACTACACCCTAAAACCGCAACTCTGCCAAACCGCACCTCAATTGCATCCCTACCAAACCGCAACTTAACCGAACCGTCTCGCGACGTAAAAACTCAAGCCCGTCATTGTGACATAAACTTCATAGGGGTGCAAACCCTACTTGTAGAAATGTAAAGATCATGACAACGTCATTCACGTCCCGGTTCATCTCATTACTTTCAAGATTGGTCTCTCCTATCGGTCGTCCATCTTGCGGGGGCATATTAAGGAATATTATATATTCATAGCACATATTGTAATTACCAAACATAGAGATTGTATCTTATACACCAAGTTAGATTATTCTAAAATATTAGTTTCCTTATTGTATTAGTATTCCTAATTAGATTAGGACTCTAGAACTCTCTTTGTACTCCTATAAATATGTATTGCTAGTATCAATAATACTTGAGTCATTCATACAATATTATTTGAGTCTCTCATATCAATTCTCTCTCTTCATGTGTGATTGGCTCCGACTATCTTTTTCTCTAATGCTTGACAAAAAGGATTGTACTTAATAATTTTTATAATTGTCGTCTCATTTAAAAATGCATTCATTTAAAGTGAAGAACGAGTATGAACTTGCTCGAGCCAATTGCGCTTGAACTAAAACAAGTTTACTATTTTTCTTGAATTTAATATCCAACTTTATGAAAATAAGAAAATCATGCATATATTTAGGCTCCGTTTGTTTGGAGAAAACATATTCCGATTTTTTTTTTACCTATTTTCCGGTGTTTGTTAAGCATTGGAAAATGCGGAAAATATTTTTCGGAAAATGGAACATACTTTTCTACTAAGTAAAATGATGTACGGGTAAGTTATTTTTCGAAAAAATGTTTAACTCCCTCAATCATACACCCAACACCCCACACAATCCCACGCTACCTACTCCACCTCCACCTCCACCTCTCAACCCCACCCCCTCAATCCATTCCATCCCCACCCCCACCCCCAAACCTTCCCTCCCCTACCCGCACCACCCACCCCTCCCCCTCTCCCCCAAAAAATAATAAATCTTTTTTTCTTTTATTGATATTATTTTTTAACAACTCTTTCACTCTCTCTCCCTACCCCCACAACAACCCCTCCACACCCCCCAAAAAAAAAATTAAAAAAAAATCTCTTATTAAAATTATTTTTTAACAACTCCCTTACACCCCCACCCACCCCTAACCCACCCCCCCAAATAAATAAATAAATAAATAATCTTTTATTCACTTCATAATATAATTATTTTTTAACACCTCCCCCGCCCCGCCCCTATCCCCCACCACCCCACCCCCTTATCTCCCTACCACCCCCACACACCCCCGCC
Organism: Campanula takesimana; assembly: GCA_026119855.1. Lineage (NCBI taxonomy): Eukaryota > Viridiplantae > Streptophyta > Magnoliopsida > Asterales > Campanulaceae > Campanula > Campanula takesimana. Next base: position 453,795 of record JAOWBW010000136.1, on the reverse strand, counting down.
CCTACACCCACCCCTACCACTCGTCGAACCTACCCCCTTCCCACCCCCTCCGGGTCAATTTTTTTTCTCATATGAAAATATTTTCTTTACATTTACCAAACAATCGAAAATATGTTTGTATTATTTTTTGGAAACATTATAATTTTTTGAAAAACATTTCATGAGACATCATTTTTCAAGAGTCGTTTTACGCGAAACAAAAACAAAAGAGTTAGTATTAGCAAAGACACATATTATTAAACTGCTGGAAACAGAATAAGCGCTAAACTTACAAAAAACACCCCATGCTTCTTGTGTTACAATGTGGTCCATACTTTACACAACAAATTAAAATCACCCCAAGTACTGTCTATAACTTATTGATTACTTTCTTTTCATATACTCCCTTTGTCTGAGCACAAGTAGGACTAGAGAGTTTTGCACACTAATTAAGACAAACTAATAAATGTGTGGTAGAAAATGAAGAGAGAGAATGAGTGGAGTAAATAGTAGTGTTAGTTGAATAAATTGAGTGGTGGAAAATGAAGAGAGAGAATGAGTGGGATAAATAGTTGTGTTGGTTGAATAAAATGAGTGGTGGAAAATAAAGAGAGAGAATAAGTGGGGTTGAAACATTTCCATTTTGGGTAGTCTCACTTTTAATGAGACGGCCTAAAAAGGAAAGAAGTCTCACTTGTGGTGGGACGGAGGGAGTATGATACATGCAGATGCAGGTTGGATGCTCAGTCTGTTTTCAATTAATTTTTATATATTTTCTGTTTGGATATGTAGAAATTGAAAAAAGGAGGAGTTAGCGAGAGGAATGACATGCAACAGTAGAGTACGTACGCATAAGGGAGAAAGATTCCTAGACTTTTCATCATATAATATACTCCAATTAATGTTATATTAGTACGTCAATACTAGTTAGTTACTATGTAGGGTTTTTGTAATCAAATGATAATGAGTTGGACGCTTTTTTGGTATTCTTTTCGTTAATAACATAACCTAAAAGCCAACGTTAGATACGATAGCATCACCTATTACTACCATCATTAATTCATTAAATCCCAAAATAATTTGTTCATTTCTCATTTTTTTACTTTCCCAAAAAAATCTTCTAATTTTTATAATTTATGTTTAAATGTGCATAAATCCAACATGTCTACTGAAGCAAGTGTTTATATACTTAAATAGTCAAATGAGAAAATCATCTTGGTACCGAGAAAATATGTAATTAAAAATTGTGAAAATAATTACATTAGAAAAATAATGTCGTTTTAGTCAATTTATTGTAAATATAAGTTTCATAAAAGTGAAATGTTTTGTTTTGATAAAAGACTGGACGAAATAGAATTGAAATACATATAGTACGTGTATTGTTGTTTGTTTATATTTGTAAAACACAAGCAGTGGTTATCAGTTTTGGCTGCCGACCTTAGAGATGGAAATGAAATAGACAGTAAGAAGAAAACATAACATTGGGGGTCAATTTTTTTGGCCGTTCATTTAAACGCACTTATGAAATGGTTCCAATTACAATGTTATTGGGGTCAACCTCATGTCGGGTGCAACTTCTTCACATCTATCCTCTTATGCCATGTACTCATCCCATCAATTATAATTGACTTGGCCAAAATACATCAAATCGAACATGATATCTCCAGTTGGGTTAATGCCTTTGAATTTGGGACGCCGAGTTAAAGGATTAAACAACAGAGAGATTTCGTAATTCCGGGACAGAGCGCAGAAGGAAGGTTTCCAAGTCAGTTTTGGACCAGGTTTCCAAGTCAGTTTTGGACTAGGTTTCCAAGTTCCTAAGAGATTTTGAGATAAACTTTACTAGTATAAATAGAGGCTAGTAGTTTAGATTAAAATCACACCTCAGATTGTCATAGACAAATTATTAGAGTGCTCAGAGTAAGGTCTGTAATTCTACAGTTACACATTTAGGAATTATTGTGATCAATAATTCGTGTAGCAGTAATAGTGAGATCTTGTAATTGTTTCTCCAGATTGATAATAATATTCTCTCCCCTCCCCGTGGACGTAACCAAGTTGGTGAACCACGTAAATCTGTGTTCTTGTGATTGCTCGCTTTTCTTATCAAGTCTTGTTATTGCTCTAACAATATCTAACAAATGATATAACTTGAAATAGAAACAATAAAATAATTTAATTTACCGGAATTTTCTCATATTGAAAATCTCCCGTACAAAAAAGACTTGCTAGTTGAGATTATGCATGCAGTTGAGTCCAGTGGCGGACCTAGGATTTAGTATAAAGGGGGGCAAAATTGTATAGGGGGGCCAAAAAAAATGTTAGTGTATTTTTATTTTACATCGAAGGGGGGCAAAGTTTACTAAATTGCACTAACACCCCTAACTTTTACAAAAAATTGCACTTGTAAAAAAAAAAAAAATCAAACGGGGGCCGCGGCCCCCGAAAGGCCCTACCTAGGTTCGCCCCTGGTTGAGTCAACTTGTAAAATATAGGTGAAATTTTCTATAACGGTTCGGAGCTTTTTTGAGCGACTTTGAGATGATAATCGTTTGTTGTTTGGAGGGTGAATCGTGTGGAAACCTCTCTCCTTATACAACCGGTGAATCTAGACCCCCTTGAAATTTTCTTTTCAGGTAGTCAATATAGTAAATTCAAAAATTGTAAAAAGTAAATTTGTAAAAATTACAGAAGTTAGGGAGGTCGAAGTTCCCTCCTCAAAGGGCCTAGATCCGCCACTGCGTTTAGTCAAGCACAATAAATGTAGTTCATCTCACTATTTCACAAATATTGAGCTTATCCCTCCGGCTCAGTCAGAAATACATATATAGTGAGTGTGTTTACTTATCAACAATAATCTCATATGTAAGCAAATAATTAAGGGACTCTTTCTAAAAAATAAATAAAAATAAGCCTAATCCACATAGTACCTCAATAAAACTTTAAACCATCAAAATAATTTAAAAAAAAATATAAAATACCACATACCTAATGATCAATTTGAAAAATACAAATAATAAAATTACAGTCAAAGTAAATGATAATTTATTTTGCATGAGTAAAAAGATATTTTGAACATTGAATTTTTAAAAATAGTTTGATCCTGGATGATTATATTGCTATCTTGATATGTTGAACTGGTGATAACTGAGAAAGCAAGCTCGTACACTTGCCTATATTTAAAATGAGATGAGTTTGGATTTAAACTCTTTTTATGGCTCATTTGAAATTCATATTTTGTTTACAAAAATTAGAGTTAAGCAAAGATCATGAGTGATGACAAAAGATAGGTGTAACACCCTTTTCATTTTTATTTAATCTTTACTAGCGGGTAACCCGTGCTCTGCACGGGAAACCAATACTATATCTTAAAATAATATTTTAACTATAGTTAACTAATATAGTAATTATCATTTTAACTAAAAATATTAATAATAATAATTAATCTATATAATTACTATTATTATAATTAAATAATATTATTGATAGTAATAGCAATGATTAATTTATATAATAATTATTATAATAAACTAATACTATTAATAGTAATAGTTAATAGATATAGTAACTATTATGATTAATTAATAATTTAACTTATATAATAACTATTATAATTAACTAATACTAATAATAGTAATAGTTAATGTATATAGCCTATTTATAGTTAACTAATACTATTAATAGTAAAAACTAACTAATAAAGTAACTATTATAGTTAACTAATACTATTAATAGTAACAATTAACTTATATAGTAACTATTATAGTTAACTAATACTATTAATAGTAATAGTTAACTAATATATTAACTATTATAGTTAACTAATACTATTAATAGTAATATTTAACTTGTATAGTAACTACTATTGTTAACTATTACTATTAATAGTAATACTTAACTTATACTATTAATAGTAATATATTAACATACATATTAACTATAATAGTTAAGTAATACTATTAAGGGAGTGGCTATTGCCACTACACATTATACTCTTCCACTACATGTCCTTAATTTAAGGGGAATTAACAAATTTGTTGACACTATTGCCCCTTAATTACTTGCCTTCTTTAATTTATATTGATTGAACCATTGTCCAAGTTAAACACTTCCTGGTTAAAAAAAAAAAGACTCCATAACAACACTTCCTTATTTTTAAAAATGCACTTCATTCAATTTATTAGCAACATTATTCAAAAAATAAAAATAAAATCAACAGCGTAATTTCCACTAATTTTTGGATTTTTGTTTCTTCTTATGAATCACCAATCTATTTTGGGGTTTTTCTTTTCTTTTTTGATAAACAACGATGATGATGATGAAGTTATAAAATTTGAAAATGAATTATATGATTAAATTATAAGACTTGCATGGTAATTTAATGATGAAATTTTTACCATATAATAATAAAATTAAATACTAGTATGTTTACAATTTAACAATATTTATTACTATTAAACTAAGTGATGGATTCACTAAAAATGAGGTTTTTATAAAAAGATAAAAAAATATTACTTCCTCCGTCTTAAAATAAATATCCAATTTTTATTTTATTTTTTAAATTTGTTGCTGGCCAGATATTCATATAAGGATAGAGTAAAAATTCTATGTTAGAAAACATTTTCTAAACAACTTTTAACTTATTTAGTTACTTTTAATATTTTGTATATCATGATTGAGTTACTTTAAATATTATGTAAGTATTTGGTTATTTACTTATTTACAATGTGTGACGGAAAGATAAAAAGATATAAGTATAAATTAAGTTAAAACACATGTTAAAAATTAATAAAATTTCGTATGCTTATTCTAGAAAATTCTTTCATTATTAAATAAAGTAAGTATTTTAATTACCATTGTGTTTATCATAATTAATTACTTACTCGTATTTGTTTTTGCAAATGTAGTGGATAGGCATAGATAAAATTTGTAGTGTATACATAGCATAAATTTAAAGAATTTATTATCTCCTTAAATTATGGAAGGATAGTTATGACCATTTACAAATATTGTAGTGGAAAAGCAATTAATGTAGTGGCATTAGCCCCTCCCTACTATTAATAGTAATAGTTAACTTGTATAGTAACTATTATAGTTAACTAATACTATTAATAGTAATAGTTAACTTACTATTAATAGTAATAGGTAACTTGTATAGTAACTATTATAGTTAAGTAATACTATTAATAGTAATAGTTAATTTGTATATTAACTATTATAGTTAACTATTACTATTAATAGTAATAGTTAACTCATATCATAACTATTATTATGAGCTAATAGTATTAGCTAATAATGAGAATATCAAAAGTCACACACTTTTAGGATAATGATGATGTGGCATCATGAAATGCAAGATTCTTTCATGATTTGTCCACGTGGCATCACCACATCTCACTTCACCAACTTTAATATATATATATATATATAGATTTCCTATATCCCCATATAAAGAGGAGGGCACCCACCACCAGCTTGTTTTAGAATTCATGAGAGAGAGAGAGAGAGAGAGAGAGAGAGAGCGCATGTTAATCTAAGACCATTTCCTTTCCTGGTACCTGTCACCTACATTTGTGGGTGTGCTCCCCGGCCACTCCACCACCTTTTTTTTGGCATATACTCCATATTTAACCAAAAAATAAATAAAAATAGAAAGAATTGGAAGATAATCCACACTCTTTGTTCACACTGTCACCACCCGCCTAGCCTACTTATAAGACTCGTGGGGTGTAGGTGTAGGTGTAGGTGTAGTGTAGTTAAAACTTTTCATTTTGCTCACTCCAATGCAGGCAAGATTGGAATCTTGATTCCGATTCCATTTTTCCAATCATTGCTCGCTATCCAACTTTACACCTTCCATCCATTACTACTATTTCTTCTTCTTCTTCTTCTCCTTCTTCAACAATTAAGTCGGAATGGATAATTCAGAGACCGCCGCTCCTCCGGCGACATCCTCCACCAACAAACTGAATCATGTTGATGATGGTGTCACCGGTACCATTTAATTCTTCTCCATTTTATTTAATATGCGTTCATTTCTCACACTTTTCATTTTAGCTGACTCTAAATTACTGTATTTTGCTGTTAACAAGTTGATATCTTGAAAGAAAGTGCCTCTGATTTTATTTTCTTTTCCGTCGGTCGTTGATATGGGATGGATTTTTGGGGTATTGAGTAACACGTGGGATTTGTTAATTACTAGTACTCCCTCTGTCCCTAAATGACTGTCAATTTTCAAAAAATATTTGTCCCTAAATGAGTGTCTTTTTTTAATATAACTTTCTCCCTAAACGTTTTTTTTCGAATTTTTTTTCACCGGTTTCTTTATACATGCAAAACTAAAGGTTTGGAAGGGAGATTACAAGATTATATATGAATCGTTGTTACCAAATTGTACAACAAAGTTGAAATTTTCAGTGTCCCTTAAAATGAAATTTGGACACTCATTTAGGGACAGAGGTAGTAGTAAGCTTTGCTTGATTTAATTAACATTAAGTTGAAGTATGACGGACATACTAGTAATTAAAAGGCACATGATTGCTGGGTGATTGTTAGCTTTATAAGTTATGTTAATTTTTGTCAATATGGGTGGGTGGCTATGCGCCGTGACAGTCTGACATGCACAACACACGCTACTACTACTACTACTACTCTGTTTTTCATGTATACTTTACTTCATTAACAATTTGTTTATTGTTTAGTTGTAGATGTTTTTGGTCTTTAACTTAATTAAAAGTTTCTGCACATTAATCAATCATAGTTTATTTACAGCTTGACCCGACCCAAATTAATGGGCATGGTATTTTTTTTTTATTTTTCTTTTTTGGACAATGAATGGGCATGGTTGTTAATTTCCTGGAATGGAATGCAATACAAGGTCAGTTTCACTAGATAAATTTGGGTTTAGCATCTAGACAATCTATAATGAGGTGTGTGGATTGTGGTATCAGAGCTAGCTTGTGTTGTGAACATGGTATGGTATGGTATGGTATGTATTATTTTATTGGGCAAATTACATGAGAAAAGATGGGCATTTATTTTATTTTATGAATATAAATCTGAAATCCCTCAACAAAGCCAGCCAGTTGTTGTTCCACTTGCCCTTAAAAATAGGCAGCGCAGGTCAAACCAAATTCACCACTTTCTTTTAGGCCTCACCCTAAAGCAATCATAATCCTTTTTTGTCAAACTTTCTCATATACTCCTATTCCCCCCCCCCCCCCCCCCCCCCCCCTCCTCTTTTTTTTTTAAAAAAAATAAAATAAAAAAATCAAAGCCTCCAATAGGTGGGTGGCTAACAAGTCAACTGAATTGTGAACCTCTTAATTATTCCTACAGATATTTCATTAACAACCCCATAATCTCAAGTAGTGGACTAACAGTAACAGGTAGGTAGTAAAGCTTCATCATATCATCCACATCCTATATCACTGCACTGGCCTCCACAAAAATCTACTAATAATTGTTACCTTCGTCCCAAAACAAATGTCCAGTTTTGTTCTTCGTCTTGAATAAAATATTTGACAAGGGATTTGCATTTGCCCACCGTCCACTTGAAAATTTAATTCTAGAAATGAGTTGACGTTGGTTGGAGTTTCATTCCAGGTGGTTAGTTAGTTAGTTAAGTTAAAGGCAAACGATGAAATCTTTAAAGACGTGAAAATGAAAAACTAAGGCATCCATCATTGACTTTACCAAATCTTTTTTCCAGTACCCCCCTTGTTTGCAAGGATTCTATTGCAAACAAGGGGGAGCAATATCAATATGATTCCACTCTCACCTTCCCCTGCTAACACGCCTTATGGTAAAACTTCAAATCAATTTCAACTTATTTTTCACATATCACAATGGACCAACATAATATACATGCTAAGCTAACATGAATTTCTTCGACAGAGGAGGTAAACGATTCCCCAATCGAGCAAGTCCGACTAACCGTCCCTATAACGGACGACCCAACGCTACCATGCTTGACCTTCCGTACATGGGTTTTGGGGATCATTTCATGCTCAGTTCTTGCTTTCTTGAACCAGTTCTTTGGTTACCGTCAAAACCCATTATACATATCCTCTGTTTCTGCCCAAATCGTTGTACTTCCCCTGGGAAAGCTAATGGCAGCTACCTTACCAACTAAATCAGTTCGCTTCCCAGGAACTAGTTGGTCATTTTCTTTGAATCCGGGGCCTTTCAACTTGAAGGAGCATGTCCTTATCACCATATTCGCTAATTCTGGCTCCAATTCTGTTTATGCTGTCAACATTATTACCATTGTCAAGGCTTTCTATCATCGCGAACTCAACCCCATTGCAGCAATGTTACTAACTCAGACTACACAGGTGCATTTCTAGCCTTTAGCAGATAATTTGACTTTTCAGACATAGTTACTGGACTTTAGAATTTTTCTTGAATCTAATTTGTGCATGGGATGATCTATTTACAGCTGCTCGGATATGGTTGGGCTGGAATTTTCCGTAAGTTTTTGGTTGAGTCGCCATACATGTGGTGGCCTGCCAATCTTGTTCAAGTTTCCCTTTTCAGGTTCGACTCTCCTCAATATAAACTTTGATTAATTCTTTAAGTTTACAAGAGTTTATAGAACATTAAGCATAAATATGGACATATGTTTAAATGTTTAGTCATTCATATTTTCGTTACCTTCTATTTGAATTTTTAGAGCACTGCACGATGATGAGAAGAGGCCAAAACGAGGACTGTCGAGGCTGCAGTTCTTTCTAATAGTCCTTGTATCAAGCTTCGCATACTACGTTGTTCCTAACTATCTCTTCCAATCCATAACAGCCATCTCTTTTGTTTGTTTGATTTGGAAAGACTCAGTCACAGCTCAACAGATAGGTTCTGGTCTTCGTGGCCTTGGCATTGGCTCATTTGGCCTTGATTGGGCAACCGTGGCTGGTTTTCTAGGCAGTCCATTAGCCACGCCTGGTTTCGCCATCCTAAATATACTTGCTGGTTACATTATCATGATCTATATTGTGATCCCGGTTGCTTACTGGACCAACCTGTACGAAGCTAAACGATTCCCTATCTACTCGTCCCACGTGTTTGATTTCAATGGAGGAAAGTATGATGTTCACAAAGTTTTGAACGATACCACCTTCTCATTCGATCGACCGGGATACGATGATTACAGCAAAATCAATCTCAGCATCTTGTTTGTGTTTGCATATGGTCTAAGCTTTGCAACCTTGGCTGCCACATTATCTCATGTTGCGCTCTTCCATGGAAGGTACTTGTTTGTCCTTGATATCTATTTCCCCCGTCCCAAAATGAATGTCCAAACTTTCTCTTGATCAAGAACAACTAATTGATTATGTCCATTGCAGATCAATCTGGGAGCAAACAAGAGCATCACTCAATGACAAGTTTGGTGATGTCCATACAAGGTTGATGAGGAAAAACTATGATCCGGTTCCTCAGTGGTGGTTCTACTCCCTCATGATCGTTGTCATTGGGCTAGCTTTGCTTACATGCGAGGGATTTGGCAGCCAGCTACAGCTCCCATATTGGGGTGTCCTGTTAGCCATTGCATTGGCTATGGTTTTCACCTTGCCTATCGGTGTCATTACAGCTACTACAAATCAGGTATATATGTGTTAAAAACCTCGTAATGTTTGTCTGAATCTGTTTGTTTGTTGACTAATCAAGCTCGGGAAATCATTTTTTGTAGCAACCTGGACTGAATGTCATTACAGAGCTGATCATAGGTTATATGTACCCCGGTAAACCTCTTGCGAATGTGGCCTTCAAAACATACGGTTATATTAGCATGTCGCAGGCCATAATGTTTCTCTCGGATTTCAAGCTTGGTCATTACATGAAAATCCCTCCAAAGTCTATGTTTGTTGTTCAGGTATAACACAGTCATAATTTACTTGATTTTGTACAAGATTCATTTTACGAGTGATGATACTAAACATATGTTATGGTATCGCAATGAAGTTGGCAGGAACATTGGTTGCATCCTCACTCTACTTTGGCACGTCGTGGTGGCTCCTAACGACAGTTGAATACATTTGTGACCCAACAAAACTGCCAGAAGGAAGCCCGTGGACGTGCCCTGGTGACGACGTTTTCTACAACGCTTCTATTATTTGGGGAGTTGTGGGGCCACAACGAATGTTTGGTAACCTTGGTTTATACTCAAAGATGAACTATTTCTTCCTCATCGGACTCCTTGCACCAGTCCCAGTTTGGTTCTTTGCCCGTAAATTTCCCCAAAAGAAATGGATTAGGTCCATAAACATGCCTATCCTCATATCGGGTCCAGGGGGAATGCCGCCGGTTAGGGCTGTCAACTACAACATGTGGTTTGCTGTTGGGATTTTCTTTAACTTTGTTGTGTACAAGAGGTTTAAGGGTTGGTGGGCAAGGCACAACTACATTCTGTCAGCTGGGCTTGATGCAGGGGTGGCTTTCATGGCTATCCTTTGCTACTTTGTGTTGCAGGTTAGGGACATCAACGGACCTAAATGGTGGGGTTTGGAGATTGATGATCACTGTCCGTTGGCTGGATGCCCCACTGCGCCTGGTGTTTTCGTTGAAGGCTGCCCTGCTGTTCATTGATGCATTGGTGTGGTGAAACAAGCGCTCTGTAACACTTTTTTGTTTGTGTTTAATTTTCATTATTGGATACGAAAAAGATGTTGTATAGTACTTTAAAAAGGTTCCATACACGAAGATCATTAGGGAATTTGATTTACATGTAAACTGAATTTTCAAGGGTAACCTTGAAATTCAACAAAATACTGTTTAAACATTGAAAAGAAAAATTCTATGTTTCTATGATTAGCATGAATGGAAATTTAAAGACTCATATATACATACAATATATATTTCAGTTCAATACGAACAATATGAAAGGAAAGATGATTGAAATGGAACAGATTAAGATGGAAGAGCTTCCATACAAGGTTGGTGACGAATTAGTGGTCGTATGAGTATTAGTTCCTCTCCCGCTGCTGCCTCCTACAACCGCCCCTCCACCACCAACAGCACCACCAGTAGAGCCTGGGTTTCCATTTGCAACGCCAGTGCCAGTGCCTCCACCACTTCCTCTACCAATTGTCCTTCCTCCACTGCCACTGCTCCCACCCTTGCCTCCGCCACTACTGCCGCTTCCACTGCTGCCACCAACACCCCTGCTTCCACTGCTACTGCCACCACCACTGCTGCCACCACCCCTGCCTCCTCCTCCTCCGCTGCCACCACCACCACCCCCACCACCAGCGGCAGATGATGAAGCTATAAAGAGGGTAACAATCAAGAGGAGCAGCAACACAATCTTGAAAAGGCTAGTAGTTGCACATATTGGTTGTCTCTTCATCTTGACAGGTAGCTTATCAGAAATGCATAAACAAGCCTATAATTCATTCTTTTTATACCACAAACAAACAACACTCCCCTTTTCATTTCTTTTTTCATCTTATATTTGGACACACGTCTTTAAAACTATATTGACCGTTTCTGTAGCGTGTGTTATTAATTAATTGGTCAACAGAAATCTTGTTGGATATTTTAGCCTTATACAACACAGGTTGCGTAATCCTTTTGATTCTGAATATAAAAACTTACCAACTAAAAAAAAAAAAAAAAAAAAACACTTTGCCTAGTATTTTTGATTTCTTTGATGGTGTAATTTTGTAAATAAACTCAATTATCATTTTACTAATTCAATATGTTTACTATTCCATTCAAGTAGTTTTACATGCAAGCAAGTGGGTCGTTACGGCTTAATATCCAAAAGTCAAAATATAAGTTCAAGAAATGGTCAGTATCCCTATATATCTTCTTTAGTTGTAAACTCATATTTTCTGTTCTAAGGTTGTTTCACACAAGTTTCTGGGAGATATACTATCACAAGTTTATTATGCAAAAACTGGTTATTATATAACTTTACAATCTAACAGAAGCAACAAAGTAAATGGGTGGGTTCTTTCATGAAAAAAAAACCCAATTGATTGGTGCCATTTAGACCATCTCCAACAGTTTAGTGCAAAAATTGCACTATTCTTTATAATAGTGCAATTTTTACACCAAATATTTCCAACAGTTTGCGTCAAATCTTTTACTAAATACGAATATAATAACAATATTCATTATTGTTTCACATATATAAATAATAGTAGGTTATATAATTTATATTGTAAAATATTTTCATATATATCAAAAAGAAAAACAAAAAAATGGATATTTAAAAAGAAAAAGAAGAAGAAAAACAAGATAGCGCAGCACTATCCGTTGCACCAAATTTGAAGCAAGTGATAGAGTTGCTCTATTAATAGAGCAATGCTTAGAGTTCCATTAGAGTAAAACAATACTCTATATTTGGAGTTTTGAAGTACCGTTGGAGATGGTCTTATACTTTTTAACATTTTAGCTCAGTGATAAAAGTCGAATCTCAATTTTTTGAGGCCTAAAGTTCGATTCATGTCCATGCCTCGATCCTGACTAGAATATCCTAGGAAAAAAATAAAATCGTGTACCTTCTTAAACATCAATGCAATAAATAAATAAAATTAAGTGCAGTATCTTAGAGAAAGAGATGAATGGCAAAAGTGAATTTTATTAATAATAACAACACAATATATACAAGAGGTTGTAGAGCTATCCTAGGAAAGTAAATATTTACCACTCTTATCAAATACATAAGATATGCACAAACTATAAAGATAATACTGAAAATATAAGCTAAGTAATATCAGGATCTTGAGAATCTCTATCATCCCCCGCAAGATGGATGATCGAACAGTGAGATCAATCTTGGAAACCAGGTCAAGAAACCGTGTGCGAGGCAACGACTTAGTAAGAGCATCAGGAAGTTGATCATTGCTTTTAATGTGAGAAACCCGAAGTTGATGACATTGAACATTCTCACGAACAAAGTGATAGTCAAGCCCAAGATGCTTCATTTTGGAATGAAACTTTGGATTTGCAGCAACATAGGTGGCACTCATGTTATCACAGTAAATAACAGGAGTAGAAATAGAGAAAAGAGAGATCTCACGAAGAAGATTCTGAAGCCAAAGCACCTCAGCAGTAGTGGCAGCAACCGCGTGATATTCGGCCTCAGTGGAAGAGCGAGCCAAAGTGCGTTGTTTCCTTGAACTCCAAGAGACAGGGTTCTTACCCAAATAAACAATATACCCAGTGGTAGAAATATAGTCATCCTTATTACCTGCCCAGTCAGCATCGGTGTAAGCATGCAAGGTGAGGGGAGAATGGCGCCGAAGAAGTAGACCATGGGATGGTGTGCCGGCAAGATATCTAAGAACCCGGTTAAGAGCAGCCCAATGAATGTTAGTTGGACATTTAAGATAATGAGAGAGACGATTAACAGCAAAAGAGATATCAAAACGAGTCAGAGATAAGTATTGAAGACTACCGACGAGAGCGCGATAGTCGGAGGGAGAAGAAAGAGGAGTGCCATCACGACTAGTGAGTGGCGGATAAGGTGCCATTGGGGTAGGAACATGCTTGGCATCCGTCATATTGGCACGAGATAGGATGTCAAGAGTGTATTTTTACTGGCTTAAGAGAATCCCATCAGGATGAGGGATAACTTCGACACCAAGAAAGTAAGAAAGGTGACCAATCTTTTAAGGAGAATCGAGAAGAGAGAGTGATGATGAAGGAATCAAGGAGAGAGAAGTGAGAACAGGTAATGATGATGTCATTAACACAAACAAGAACAATGAGACAACCAAGATTGGAGTGAAGAAGAAATAGAGAAGAGTCAGCGATACAGTTTCGAAATCCAAGAGAGGGAAGGTAAGATTTCAGTTCATTATACCAGGCACGGGGTGCTTGTTTTAAACCATATAGAGCCTGACAAAGTTTACAGACATGAGTTGGATGAGAAGAACTTACGAAGCCTGGGGGTTGATCCATATAGACATCTTCAGAGAGAGAGCCTTGAAGAAAGGCATTATTGATGCCGACTTGACGAATGGACCAGCCAGAGACAGTGGCAAGGGACAAAATAGTGCGAATGGTGGCAGGTTTTATGACAGGAGAGAAGGTTTCAGAGTAATCTAAGCTCGGGCGTTGGTGAAAGCCTTTGGCTACAAGGTGAGCCTTGTGACGATCAATAGACCCATCAGGATTATATTTAGTACGGAAAACCCATTTGCGCCCAACAAGATTTTGAGAGGGAGAGGAAGGAACTAAATCCCAAGTGTTATTTTTTAGAAGAGCATCATACTCGAGCTGCATGGCATTGCGCCAGACAGGACTTTTTAGGGCTTGAGAAATAGTAGTTGGTTCAGGTGGAGTGGAGAGTTTAGCATGAAGATTATATTTGGGATTTGGTTTTCGAATGTTGTTCTGGGCACGAATGAAGGGACGATTAATAGAAGGAGGAGGGGGTGGTGGGGAAGGAGAAAAGGACGAGATGGAAGAAGAGGAGAGGGTGTAGGGGAGTGAGACACAGGAAAAGTAGGTGAGTCGGAGGAAAGGAGGGAGATGCGGTCGGGTAGTGGGGAGGGTCCGTCCATACCAAGAATAGGGGAGGAAATATTGCGGTCAATGTTGGAAGGGGAGGTGTCAGAGGTAGACGAGGGAAGGGAAGAGAAGGGGAAGACATGTTCAATAAATTTAACATGGGGAGAGACAAAGATTTTGTGGCAAGAGGGATCTAAACAATAGTAAGCACTTTGTGATGAAGAATATCTGACAAACACACAGGGAGCGGAGCGTGGTTCAAGCTTATGAGAGGTGTAGGGTCGAAGCCAGGGGTAACATAAACACCAAAAACTTCGAAGTTTTGTATATTTAGTAGAGGTATTATGGAGGGTGGAGAAGGGTGAGGCGAATTTAAGAGTTGGAGTGGGCATGCGATTAATAAGATAAGAGGATGTGGAAAATGAAAGTGGCCAATATTTGAGAGGCATAGAGGCATAGTTGAGAAGGGAGAGGCCAGTTTCAACTATATGGTGATGGCGACGTTCTGAATAGCCATTGTGTTCTGGTGTATGGGGTGGGGTGGTGAGATGAGATATACCAAAGGATGCAAAAGTGGGGCGGAGACCAATATATTCACCCCCATTGTCACTATAGATTGTGCGGATAGAGCGACCAAAGTGTTTTTCTACAAGAAGTTTAAAATGAGTAAAGACGGAAGTGGCATCATTTTTACGCTTGAGAGGGTAAAACCAGATGAATTTGGAAAAATGGTCAACAAAAATTATGTAATATTTGTAACCATCATATGAAGTAATAGGGGAAGACCATACATCATTGTATAAGATATCTAGAGGACCAGAAGAAGAAATTGTGTTCTCATAAAAAGGAGGTTTGTAACTTTTAATGCAGTCAAAAGAATTACAATGAAAAGAAATATCCTTAGAAACATTTAAACTAAACTGTCTACGGAGATGATTTAAAATAGCAGAAGACGGATGACCAAGCCTATGATGCCAGTTTGCGGTTGTCAAAGTGACGGGGTGAATGGCATGACTGGAAGGAGGCCATTCGTAGATGCCGGACTTAGTTTGGCCTTGGAGAAGAGTGACCCCCGTGCGAAGATCCTTCACAATATAAGAAGAAGGTAAGAAAGTGACGGAGGAATTGTTGTCACGAAAAAACTTGGAAATTGAAATAATGTTACGAGAAAGTGTGAGAACATGTAAAACATTATTTAATTGAAAAGAAGAAGAAGGAGTTAAGAGTGAAGTGGAAACCGTGTTTGAGATAGCTAAGTCAGAACCATCACCAATGAGCAACTCTTCAGTACCACAACTCTTCAGTACCATCATATGGAGAGTGGAGAGCAAGATTGTTCAAATCATGTGTGGCATGATGTGTAGCGCCATTATCAAGGAGCCAGGAGGGCGGCATGGGCTGAGCAGTAGTGGCGGCATAGGCAGTAGGGGTGTTGTTGGTGAGGTTTCAATTGTTGTTGCGAGGTGAGAAATTAGGAGTTGGAGGTGTAACATTGGGAAATTGATTGCGGAATATGGGGTATTGAGTGAGATAGTGGCCTTTGCCATGACACCATTGACACTTGACATTATAGGTGGCGGGTTGGCGGGAGGAAGTGTTTGGTGAGGAGGTCGAAAGGGTAGGAAGAATACCAGGAGAGGAGTTGGAGGTGCGGCTAGAAGAGGGACGGGTTGACGGTTTATTCATGAAGTTAATGGTTGCTGGGAAGGAAGAGGTGTTTCTGGAGCGATGTTTGAGAGAGAGTTCATGGTTGATGAGTTTTTCATCCAACTCATCAAAGGAGATAGGGGAATCACGACTAGGGATGGCAACGGGTCGAATACGGTTCGGATATTGCAAAACACGTATCCGACCCGAGGCTACCGAACCCGTCCGTATTCGACGATGGGCGAACCCGTATCCGTCCGTAAGATCCGCCCAGTTTAACCAAGTTCAGTTTGTGCTAAAAAATGGCGTGAGTACACCAAAATACAAGAAGAAAACTTGAATTGCTCAGCAACTCAAAACAGGGTTGGAAGAAAATCAACATCTACAGTCTACTACTTTAAAATAAAGCTAATCTGCTCCTAATTTTATGTTGCAGGTGAGTATGATATAAAAAAAATAACCCCGTACCAAAATTCCTCAGATCTACAACAATTGGTTGGAAAACAACTGGGTGGGTAGAGGGTTTTGATTTTGGAGCCAAAAAGGAACAAATAAAAAATAACAACTGAGTTGGAAATGAAGGAATAAGCTAATAACAATAAGTATTGAAGTGGAGTGGAGGCAGGGAGAAAACTCACAGGAAGGAAAAGGGACAACAATGGCGGCAACAGGAATCAACAGAAATCAATAATGGTGGTGGCCGGAGTAACTTTGTCGGCTCGTCGCTGAGGGAGGTCGCTCTGCAGTCGGCGTCGCCCTCTCTCTCTCTAACGACGGGTTTGAAATTGAAAACCCTACACCTCTCGCCTCACAGTCACAGTATATACAAAGGGTAGGGGAGTAATAATAATGGAAAATAAGGGTAAAATAGTAAATAGACTAATATATATACTATTCGGGTCGGATACGGGTCGGTTACGAATATAAACCTATTCGGGTTGGATACGAGTCGGATACGGGCGGATCTCGGGCAGCTACCGAACCCGCTGGATTTTGAAAAGCTATTACCAACCCCACCCATCCCCGGTCGGATTGTCTCGGATACGGATCGGGTTCGGTAAAATTGTCATCCCTAATCACGACTGTGGACAGCAGTAACAATAGTGTCGTAGTCGGAATCATTTAGTTGATCCAAAATATGATCGATAATGTCATCAGGGTCGAGAGGTCTGCCCAAGGAAGCAAGTTGATCAGCGCAGGTCTTGATTTCCTGCATAAAATCAGAGACAGGACGGCAGCCTTTGGTAATGGTACGGAGACGGTCTTTGATCTGTTTAAGGTGACCTTTGGAGGGATTAGCATAGGTCTTGGTAAGGGTTTTCCAAGCCTCATGATTGGTAGAGCATTAAGAGATGAGAGGAACAAGGCTAGGAGAGAGGGTACCGGCAAGTGCTCTAAGGATGAGCTTGTCTTGTCGAAACCAGGTAGTATAAGAGGGGTTAGGGATAGTAGGGTTTGGTGGAGGGTCAGCTGTAGAGGGAGTTTCACCGGGGGTAGTGGTGGGTTTGATGGCGGGGTTAGGAATTTCTTTAGGAGGGATGGCAAGGGAACCATTGATAGAGAGCATGACCGAGAAGAGTGGCGTCAATTTGGATTTTCCAGGAGAGGTAGTTAGTGGGGGTGAGTTTGAGGATGTGGGAGAGGGAGACAACTACAAGAGGGATGTGAGGCTCGGCTGGATTGTTGAGATGGAGGGTGTCTACGGCAGCCATGAGAGAGGCGGAGGAGAGACGGAAAAAAAAAAATAGGGTTTGGATCTTTTTGCTCAGGATACCATCTTAGAGAAAGAGATGAATGGCAAAAGTGAATTTCATTAATAATAACAACACAATATATACAAGAGGTTGTAGAGCTATCCTAGGAAAGTAAATATTTACCACACTTATCAAATACAAAAGATATGCACTAACTATAAAGATAATACAGAAAATATAAGCTAAGTAATATCAAGATCTTGAGAATATGTATCACAGTATACTCCTATACATAGAGTCTGATAATCACATCTCACTAAGCTATTTGCATATAGCTCTCACAATCTCAATCTGATTTACAATAATATTTCAGTCCAACCCCATCAAACCAATAAATCCATCATCATATATTAATATTCTGTGTCAATTCCACCAAATTAGGAGAGAGTTGTCAGAGAATATTGTTCAGCAGAATATGAGAAGCAAGAAACCAAAGAGAAAGGAAGACTGCCACGGGTAAGAAAAAGAAATTGATGATGCCTTGCTGCTATCCTCACGGTATTGGGGTTGTGTGTGCTGTGGGACTACCACCGGAACGCGTCGTACACTACTGCCTCGCTGTCCGGCGGCAGTTGATGAAGTCAGGAAAAGGATAATCATCATCACCACAGCCAAATTCCTCATCATCTTAATATCTGGAGTAATAATGCTATATCCCTCTACTGTATCTGTATGAAGAGCCGAATGTGTTACTTGCTGATTATGAATGAAGAACCGAATGTAATTAATAGCTAGCTGATTATGAAAAAGAAAAGAATTGTGTACAATACATATATATAGTGTGAGAAGATAGTCAACAATTGATAAAGAGGTCAATATATAGGAGTCGACGGCATCTCCTTAATTCCCATCACTTAATTAATTTTAGTTTGAAAATCATCCAATTATAGTATAGTATGATGAAATTAATTTCAAACACACGTGTTGTGGCGGCCATCTATCGTATGGTGCGCTGCAGTTAAGTGGAATGATTCATTCCAGTTTGTACCCCAAAAAAAAAAAGTTAAGTGGAATGGAAGGAAATAAGGCAATCAGTTTGGACCAAAAAGGAAGGCCACCTCCTCCATTTACTTATTATATTAAGGCCATGGCCGACGAGCTCCGTGTGGCCATCCTTCGCTCTTAAATAAATAACTACTGTATACTACACTACCTCCGTTTTGGTTTAAGAAATCATTGTAAAGTGGGTGAACAATTTTTGTTCAAAACATTATTCATAAAATAAAATAAGTAGACAAAAAGTAGGTTAGATGAATAATAAAAAAAATCAATGTAATTGTAATTCAATGATTTTTTAGAACAAAGTTGTTCAAAACACTGTTTTTTCTTTGCTATTCATAGAATAAGCAAACTAAAAACTTAAATTAGAACATACTAAATAAAACGTATGAAGAAAGAACGTAATAATTTTAAACTAAGACAGAGGGAGAAAAAAGAACCTGATAACACTGAGACGGAAGGAGCACTTACCAACATTCTAACTTTAAGTGTCAAACTAGACATGCTCAAGCGGTTCCGGTTCCCGGTTCCCAAATAGCCGAAACCGTATTCGAACCATCCTAATTCGGTTCCTGGTTCCCGGTTCTATTCGCCAGTTCCGGTTCCACCGGTTCCATCCGGTTCCTTCACCAATTAACCTTTTTTTTACAGTTTAGTCCAAATTCGTTAGAAAACTAACTGTTCTGAGTTAAAACAGTTGAAAAACTAACTGATTTAAATAATTATTTTTACTTACTGTATAATAATGTATTTATAGTAATTTTAAATAAATATTAAAATTAATTAATTAATATATATTATTTAAATTAATAAAAAAAAGTGAGAAAATTAGTTTGAGACGGGGAAAGTTGGTAATTAAGCTTTCAAATATTTTTGAGAACAAAATTGTCTAAAATACTACTCCCTCCGTCTCAGTTTAAGATTCTTACTTTCCTTTTTGGTCTGTCCCAGTTTAAGGTTCTTAGTTGCTTTATTCCATAAATGGAAAAGAATGAATAGTGCTTTGGAGAATCTCGCCCTCAAAAAGTACATTTAATTACAAAAAAATCATTACTTACCTAACTTACTTTCACCCACTTGCTTCATGAATAGTGTTTTTGGACATTTATATCCTTCACTCTCTACTTATGGTTGACTCATTTCATTTGCTTTTGCCTTGGTTTCTTTATAAGCGTGCATAGTCAAACTAAGAAAAACTGAGACGGTGGGAGTAATATTTTTTTCATTTATAAAGTGAAGTTAACTAAATTTTTTAAAGTGAGAAAAATTGTAAAGGAGAGTAAAAGGTAAAAACCTCAGTAAGTAATTGAAACATAAGAATACTGTAAAGTGAAATTATTGAAAAATTAGTAAAAAATTCAAATATTTACTACCAGTAACAAGAAAATTCAGACAGGAAAAAGTGAAAACGGGGTAAATAAGGTGACACGTGGTGAGAGCTATCCAAATCCAATTCCAAGGTTCATATGACAACGACGTGTACTTGCCGTTCGGTCCCGGGTCCCGAGTCCGGTTCTCGGTTCCCGGTTTTGGAATCGGCGGTTCCTCAGTTCTGAAGTTACTGGATTCGTATTCGAACCGTCTCAATCCGGTTCCCGGTTCTGACGGTTCTCGGGTATGGCCTGTTCCCAGTTCCGGTTCTACCCGCCGGTTCCGCCGGTTCCTGGTTCTTTTTGGGCGTGTCTATGTTAAACCATAATAAGTTAACTCTTTATTCTATGAGGTTATTCCCTTAACAGCAACTCCAGTGGTAGGTATCAAATGCAAAATTTTGATACTTATGATGAAGTACTGGCATCTCCAATGGTATTATTAATGAGTACCAAAATTTGGTGCGGTACTAAGCAAGGTATCAATTACTACCTTACTTAGTACCACACCAAATTTTTGATATCTATTGTTAGTGTTTTAACGAATTGTTAAACATAGTGCAAAAATATTTATCATGTTAATTAATTATAAAGTTAAAAAATTTAATTTAAAATATAAATATTTATTTAAATATATTTTTTTGTTTTTATATAATTATTTACAAAATTATTTTTTATTTAAAACATAATAAATTCAGGTAATGATCATATATTGAAATTATTTATCATTTCAAAAATATTAATAAAGTTAATAACCATTAAAATTAATTTGGTACCAAAATTTTGATACATATGATTGGAGATGATTTTTTGATACCATGTGAATAGTACCCATAGTTACCAAAATTTGATTTTGATACCTATAGAGCAAGGACCACTATTGGAGTTGCCCTAAGGGGTCTCAAATAGTCTTTATTTCTTAAAAAGTAAAAAAATAAAAAAAAACAAAAAAAAAAAACATTCCAATGTACACATTATCTATTTCCGTCTCATAACAATGTACACAAACTTTATTTAACTTTCTTTCTAAGCGTCCATTCAAAACTCACATTTTTCTAAAATGGAAATTTGATGTATTTATTTCTTCAATGAGACTCATTTGTCATACTCACAACAACTACCCACTACTAATTTCTTTCATTCATGTGCACACCCAAAATTGTGCATATTGTTATGTGGCGGAAGGAGTATACCACAGAAAAAACGAGTAAACCACAAAACTGACATCCGTACTATGGCCAGAATATCACTTTAACCTTCGTACTGTCGGAACAACCAAAGTAACCTGCGTACTATTGATTAATTAACAAAACTAACCAATTTATTTAACGCCTATTAAATATTTAACGGTCCAAGCTTAGTCAGCATGTAGTTGACCAGTTCATGGATGACGTTAACGATAGTTAAAATTTTGATGATGAAATTAACATCTGTTAAATATTTAACGAGTATCAATGATTTCTTCACCTTAACCCTTTCCCTGGCCTCCCTCTCATCTTCCTCAACCACCAGTGACTTCACTCACCTTCCCCCTCCCTCGCATATTCTCCCCTCTTTATCTTCTTAAGAATCAGGCTAGAATTGCTGGGAACTTCACCTTTGTCTCTTGCGCCGGCGTCTGCCACAGTTCATCTTTAGCAGTGTCGTCAAGCAAGGGTCTCAACCATCGGCGTCATCAACCCACCGGCATCTTACCCATCCTCACCTTTCTCCGTCAAACCCAGCAATTTAGCACAACTCATCATAGATCTGCTCGCTATTGCACAATTTCCTCCGGCCATTGCAGATCGGAAAGCTTCGACCTTTCCCAATTTTCCAGAACACGGTCAACATCGTGAAATTGGAAGAGGGAAAAGGGCACGAAGTTTTCAGGTCCGATTGGCGATGGGATCATGGTCCGGGTGCGATCTGGGAAGGAGAAATAGACAACGGAAGGAAAATCCCAAATTATAACAACTAGAATATCCAAATTGCAGGTATTGAAGATTCCATTTGCAAGAAGTGGATATCTGTTAATTAGTTAACAAGCCATGGCAGATTTCCTATGAGATATGGTGAATAACCCAGATTTTAATTTGTTAATTGTAATGGGGTTGTTGTGGTGACGGTGTTTATGGTGGTGGTGATGGTTGTGTGGTGGTGATGCTGGTATTCTTTTTTTTTTTTTTTTTTTTTTTTTAACAAAGTGTCTAACATTTTGTTAGAATTTTAACGAATTTAGTGTAATTTTTTTTTTAGTTAGAGCCATGTCAGCTAAGAATTTAACTGGTATGGTCAAGTTTTCGACACGTCAGCGTGGACTAAGTCAACCATATGCTTACTAGGATAACCCGATAAGTTATTAACGGACGTTAGGAATTTACGTTGAAAAATTCAATTTATTAATAGTACGCATGTTGACTTTGTTGTTTCAGTAGTACGAATGTTAAATTGAAAAAACTGGATAGTACGGATGGAAAATGTGTCGTTTACTCCAGAAAAAACCTCTCGCCGGTTTAATGAAATTGTTGAAAACTATAAAATCACTTATTATCTGTTAAGGCCCATTTATTGCAGGTGATTGCTGATAACTTATAGTTGATGGCTGATGGTGATGGCTGATTGACTTATAGCTGATAAACTGAATACTCCCTCCGTCCCATCAAAAATAGGAATTTTCTCTTTTTGTGTGTCTCACTCGAAATAGGACATATCATTTTTTTTTTAAAAAGGGACTCACTTGTCATACTCACAACAAATTTTCATATATTATTTTCTACCCGCTTTCTCTCTTCTTCATACTCTCAACACCTACTTTTCAAACCAAATTTTACAATGAAATATTAGTATTCCTTAACCACGTATCGGGATCAAGAATCTTATTTCGAATGAGACGGAGGGAGTATTGTTTGTTTTGGCTGTTCTGAAAAACTTGAAAACTTCATAAACTAGCTGTATACTCCGATGCTTGTTAAAATGGCTGAAAAGTGCTTAATTTTTTTTAAAGAATACTGATAATAGTACACACTAACCAACCAACTAAACAATATTACAACATCTTACAAACAGACTCTAACCGTTACAACAACTTTAGAAAAAGGAAAAATCTATATTTCTATGATAAGCTATGGATGGAATGATAAAGACTCATTTAAAGTGTATATTTGAGATCAATATTATGTCACACATCAAGTGAAGATCAAGTGGTGAAAGATGTATGAAAGGAAACAAATTAACATGGAAGAGCTTCCGTACAACATTGTTGACGAATTTGTTGTGGACGTACGAGTGGCAGTGCCTCCACCGCCACCACCCACCACCACCACTGGCGGCAGCAGATGAAGGTACAAAGAAAGAGGGTAGCAATCAACAGAAGCAGAACCAGAATCTTAAAAAGGCTAGTTGCAGGTATTGGTTGTTTGTTCATCTTGACAGGTAGGTAATTAGAAATGCATCAACAATCCTTTATTGGATTCTGATTCTTTTTATACCACAAATTAACAAACTTGACATTTAGTATTATTTTATTGTCAGATTTGGATACACGCTTTAGAAATAGATTGGCAGAGCTTGTTTAGCATGTTGTAGTGGTCTATATATGCAAACGTACGTAGGAATTGTCAAAACTTATGATCAATACCTATATCTTTTCAATGTGGGATGAGGTATTACGTACAGTCCACCAGAGTACGTTAAACTCTCAGTTTTAGTACTAAAATTGTATGTCAAAACCTAAAACTACCAACAGTTTGAAATTAAGGGCTAAATACAATCTTGTGTATTGTTTGAGTATAACTACGTACAATCCTTTAGGAGATATTGTAATTCACATGACATAGTAATTTACAAGACTTATGTTTGACCTATATATATATAGTATTCATTTTGAGAGCGTATTACTTAAATGTTGACAAAATAAATAAAAACAAGGATACACAAAGATTAGGAAAACGGATCAACCCGGCCCATCATTCGAGTTGCTGTTGCTTCCTACTGAAACGTCATTATCATGAGAAACTGATCTGAACACCCGCAAACTGCATAAGTTAGATGAGTTACATTTCATCGCGGTTGTTGGTGCTGCACTGCACTGCACAGCTCCCAAATTCAGCATGTATACTACTATAGTCAAAGAGAAAGTATTTAAATTCTTGGTATCAACACATTCCCGGCCAATCAAACCATGCAAATCTGATAATTACATCTCAATAATTAATTACCCATCCATATACATTTATAACTCTCACAAACTCAACATAATTCACAATTCACTCCCACTACAGTCTACAACTACAATAAATCCATCATATGATACATATATATATTCTCCGTCAATTCCAGTAAATTACAAATACCAAGAAACCTAATACAAAGGAAGAGGGTAACTGGTATGAAAATGAAATTGAAGATGCCTTGCTGCTATCACCGTGGTGTTGAGGTTGTGTGTGCTGTGGCACAACCACCGGCCCGTGTCTTCCACGCCACAAATTGCTATTGCCTCCACCTGATCTACTACTGCTGCCTCCAGACGACAACCCACCTCCGCCTCCTCGCCTTGCCGCCGTTGATGAACTCAAGAAAAGGATAATCATCATAACCACACCCAAATTCCTCATCTTAATCTATTCTATTCGCCAACAAACTTAATATCTTAATTTGTCACTGTAGAATGTATGTGTGACTGTGTGTTGTTGTTTGATGAAACAATAGATATATAGAGGTCAATGGGAGTGCTCTTTCTTACTGATAGGATATGGAGCGTGTGGTGTCATGTTGGAATTTCGGAAAGAGGTCAATGTTGAATACGGATGGATAACCACTAATATTAATATCATAAAAATTTGTGTGAGACGGGTATAGTTGACATTAAATAGCTTTTGTTTTATGGGCGGATCAGGACAAATTCATTTCCTCTTTCATCGACTCCGTCTTACACAAACTTTCTCTATTAATATATCTCACTCCTGTCTCATTTGAAATTGTAAAATTTTGACTAAAATTATCAACTTAATTATATTTTAACCGAGGATATGTGAAAATTTAATAGTCCCAATAAAAGTTTAAAAATTACTACTGATATTATTCTTAATGGTGAATTAATAATAATTTTTAAATTTTTATTAAGATTATCAAATTTTCTTTAATTTCTTGGTCAAATAAAATTAAGTTAGATGATTTTTGTCAATATTTTACAATTTCAAATAATAAGACGGATAAAGTATTATGAAACTAACTTCAAACACGTGTTGGTGGTGGCCGTGCTGATGCAGGTAGGAGGAAATAAGTACGAGGGGCTGCTGGGTACAAAAATGAAAAGGAGGGGCCTCCCTCGGCCTCCTCACTTATTAAGGAAACGCCCCACGCGCTTTCCATATAGCCACTTGCCATGAAGTACGTATGAACTAGGGATGGCCAAACCGGAACCGGAAAACCGGACCGGAACCGGACCGAAAAAGCTCGGAACCGGAGCAAACCGGGGAGTAAACCGGAACCGGAGTAACCGGAACCGTGGTAAGCGCGGGCCGGTTCAATGTCACATATATGGCGAACCGGAACCGGATCGGCATTTCCATTAAAAAAAATAAAAATCCCTTATTTTTCAATAAATTTTAACATGTTTATTCATTAGTGTATGATAAAATAAAAATCTCTTGTCTTTTAATAAATTTTAACATGTTTATTCATTATTGTATGATAAAAAAAAATAAAAAAAGGTAGCGTGGACTGAACCGGACCGGAACCGTACCGGAACCGGATTGTGATGACCGGAACCGGTGTAAGCGCGGGCCGGTTCAGGGTCACATATATGCCGAACCAGAACCGGCGGTTCCGAACCGGAACCGGGCCCGGAACCGGTTTTGGTCATCCCTAGTATGAACCAACGTCTCACCTTTAATGTCCGCCTAATAGATACTCCCTCCGTCCCAAAACAACCTGCACTCTTTTTGAAATGCATGAGAATTAATAAAATGTGTAAAAAAAGTGGGTGGTGTAGTGGGAAGGAGAGAGAAAGTGGGGTAGAAAATAGTAAGTGGATAGTTGTTGTGAGTGGAGAGGAGAGAGAAGCAGTGGGAATCTTTTCCATTTTGGGAAAGTGAGACTTACCAATGGAACACCTAAAAGGGAAATATGTGCAAGGTGTTTTGGGACGGAGGGAGTACTCTCTCCTTAATGTCTGCAAATAGATACTCTCTACAAACTAGACATCCACATTTTCATTTACATAGGGATGGCAATCTATCTGAACCCGCTCCGTATCCGGGACAGTCCGCACTGCAGCGGGGCAGGTTTGGTAGTCTTTTTTCACAACCCGGTCAGGAAAGAGAATGAGTGAGAGGATTAGTAAAGATTTTTTGTCATTTTTGGAAGTGGACATATACTTTGGGACATGCTAAAAAGAAAAGGTGGACATATACATTGAGATGGAGGGAGTAGATACTACTATACACTAGTATATTATATACTTCCTCCATCTCATTCGAATTAGGACAAATTTCCATTTTGGTTGTCCCATTCGAATTAGGACAACTCAAAAATAGAAGTGTTTTATTTAATGGGGCTTGGACTCTAGGGCCCTTAAGCCCAGATTCAAACCCAAATAAGAAAAATCCAGATGAAAAATTCCTCATACACCCCTCACTAGCAAAAAGATGCAATAAGACTAAAATGCCCTCATATCTCCTCCCACCCCTCACCAGCAAAAAGATGCAAGAAGACTAAAATGCCCTCATATCTCATCCCATCCTTACTTTTTTGGTCAAATCCTAGTCAGCTCTTATAACTTACACATAATTATATATAAGAGTAAAAAAAATTATTTTTTTCATTTTTTTTAGAAATTTTTTTTATTGTTTTGGTCAAACTCGGTCAAACCGAAGTCAAACTCTTATAACTAACACATAATTAACATATAAGAGTAAAAAAAAATACTTTTTTTTATTTTTTTAGAAAAAAATATTAATAATATTTGGTCAAACTTGGTCAAACGATAGTCAAACTCTTATAACTAACACATACGAGTAAAAAATCACTCTTTCCATTTTTACCAAAAAAAAATAACAAATTTTTGGGTCAAAGTTGGTCAAACTGCAGTCAAACTCTTATAACTAACATATAATTATCATATAAGAGTTACAAAAATTATTTTTTTCACTTTTTTACAAAAAAATAATAAATTTTTTTGGTCAAATTTGGTCAAACAACAGTCAAACTCTTATAACTAACACATAAGAGAAAAAAAATCACTTTTTCCATTTTTTTACAAAAAAAATAACAAAATTTTTTGGTCAAAGTTGGTCAAACAGCAGTCAAACTCTTATAACTAACACATAAGAGTCAAAAATTTGACTTTTTCAATTTTTTTACAAAAAAATAATAATTTTTTTTTGTCAAACTTGGTCAAACAGCAGTCAAACTCTTATTACTTACACATAATTATCATATAAGAGTTAGAAAAATTACTTTTTTCATCTTTTACAAAAAAGTAATATTTTTTTAAGTCAAATTTGGTCAAACTTAGTCAAACAACAGTCAAACTCTTATAACTAACACATAAGAGTCAAAAAATTCACTTTTTCCATTTTTAAAAAAAATAATAATAAATTTTTTTGGTCAAACTTGGTCAAACAGCAGTCAAACTCTTATTACTTACAAATAATTATCATATAAGAGTTACAAAAATTACTTTTTTCATTTTTTACAAAAATAATAATAATTTTTTTAATTCAAATTTGGTCAAACAACAGTCAAACTCTTATAACTAACAGATAATTAACATAAAAGAGTCAAAAGTCTTATGAACCTGTTCATAAGACTAAAGTCTTATTAAACTTGTTCATAAGACTTTGCTCTTATCAATAGATTAATGTGTATTATAAAACATTTTTTCAGTCTTATTAAACTTGTTCATAAGACTTTGCTCTTATCAATAGATTAATGTGTTATAAGACATTTTTTCAGTCTCATTGAAACATGTTTCATTTGAACTTGTGTTCATAAGACTAAAGTCTTATTAAACCTGTTCATAAGACTAAAATCTTATTTGACATGTTCACCTGAACATGTTCATAACATAAAAGTCTTATTGAACCTGTTCATAAGACTAAAGTCTCATTGAACATGTTCATAAGACTGAAAAAATGGTAAATTTGGATTACTTTACTAAATTGATTGACTTTTTTTGGGTGGGGGGGGGGGGTGATGAAATGTTACACCAGATTCAGATTCTTCCCTATTTACAGGAACTGTAATTTTCTTCCCCAGCTGCTATTACAATTCAGAATTTTCAAATGACAGAAAATATTATTCAGATAAGTAATGCAAATAGAGTTAAATTAAGGGCAAACTACCAAGATATGCAACGTAGTTTCCGATTTTTATCAAATAATGCAACCTACTAACTAGTGGCAGATATATGAAACGTACTTTACTATCATATATCAAATAATGCAATGTACAATTTTTTTTCTAACGCCGTTAAAAATTCTAACAGAAGTATGACTTTCGTTAAAAAAAAACTAACAAAACGTTTCTTTAATAATCCAAAAAATGTAAACTTTCGTTAAAAAACTAACAAAACGTTTCTTTAACAATCCTTTCAATGGGACGGTGGTGGGTATCTCATCACTTTCTCATGTTTCCTTTTCATTTTGAGTTAGTTTCGTTAAATATATAGCTGAACTCGTTAGAAATTTAATGTGTTTTGAGTAGGTTGCATTATTTGATAAATGATAGTAAAGTACGTTTCATATATCTGTCACTAGTGAGTAGGTTGCATTATTTGATAATAGAGGCTTAGTACGTTGCATCAAGCACTAATTATTCCGTTAAATTAACATCAATGGTTTAAGCTCAATAAACAGCTGATATGGAATTTAGAAACTCATCTAATGAATTGCTGTAATTAAAAAAATCATTGAGTTAAATTCTTATGATGAGTTGTGTTTTACATTTTTATCAAAATCACATTCAAAAGAACAACATTGAAAAAAAAATTGAGAAATTTTCTTAGACTTGATACTGATTGTATGAACATGTTAATACAAACAGGAGACTCTCACCAACGAAAACGGAGACTCTCACCAACGAAAACGGAGGTGCGCCGGAGATGAAGAAATTGCTGTCGAATATCTCCAGATCTAAGAGAGGTATGAATCTGGATAGAGAGAGACGGATCTGGACAGAGAAACGGATCGGAGAGAGAGACGAAGTGAGAAGAAGTCGACGGCGCCGGATCTGGATTTCGCCGGAGAACACGTCGCCAGATCTGGATTTCGCTGGAGAAAATACGACCGTTGAAGATGAAGAGGTTGGCCGGAGATGGAGAAGCTATCAGCTCTATCTGGAAACGATCGACACATCGGGAAAAGAGAGTCCGCAGTCGCTGTCGCCGTCGGAGAGGCCAGAGATGAGAGAAAGAAGACGCAGGAGCTTCGCCGGAGACGGAGCTTCGCCTGAGAAGATGAAGAGCGCCGGCGTCGTTTTTTTAGAGAGAGAGTGTGTGTGAGAGAGAGAGAGAGAGTGGGTTAAGGTTTGGAGAGATGGGAGATTCACTGTGTATGTGTTTAGAGAGAGATCTGGAGGAGTAGCAGTCACCGCCGTCGTCGATGTCGCCGGAGATGATGACGGCCGGTGAGGAGAGAGAGAACGACTATTGTGTGTGTGTGCGCGTATTTTAGAGAGAGAGAGCGTGAGTGCAGAATGGGGTGGAGGGAGAGGAGGGGAGAATTTTGTTTGAGGGGTGGGGTTATTTTGGGTATTTAGTAATAATATTTGACTGGTCAAATAAGGCTAAAAGAAGGCTAGGGGTGGCTAGGGGTGTGAGGGGAATTTTAATCTCGCCCCAGCTCCTTATGTGGCATTTGATCTGGGTAAGGTTTTATTTGTAATAAAATCTGGCATTAGGGGCCCTAGGGGAAAAAATCCTTTATTTAATGGACCCACATTCACACTCACAACAACTTTCCACTCATTATTCTCTACCTCACTTTCTCTCTCCTACTTCACTTTTCATACTCACAACACCTACTCCACTAACATTTTTTCCTTAATCTCCGTGCCCAACCCAAAAATCTTAATTCGGGTGGGACAGAGTGAGTACATGCACTACACATGTAATTCTTCCGTCCCACTTTAATTTATAAAATCAAAACAAAAATTTTCTAATTTCATTGTACTTTACCGAAAATTTACTAAAACTTTGATTATATTTAAAAAAAAAAATTATTAATGAGTATATTATAATAAATCAAGAAAAAAAATTAATTATTTTTAGGATAATTTTTTTTTGTAAGATTTAAATCAAAGTAAATAAAATTTGCTTTGACTTTGTAAATTAAAGTATAACGAAGCAAGTATATAGAGATAATATTTTTGTAAATTGTTATAATTGTTGGTACTTGGGTTTATAAATAGATATATGTACACAATTTGGATTTGGATGTTGTTTGTAATATTGGGTTTATATATAAATTATGTGAATGCATATACACCCAAGAGTTATTGCTTTGAGCCTTCAAAAATATTACTTCTGGCCCTAAATAAGTGTCCAAATTTCATTTTAAGGGATATAAAATTTTGTACAATTTTGTGGCAAAATTCATATATAATCTTGTAATCCTCTTTACGAACATAAAAATTCTTAAAAATGGACACTCATTTAGGGACAGAGGGAGACTTCTTTGTCTCAGATTGAATTTCCAAATTATTTTGATCAAGAGTAAATTTGGACATTCATTTTAAGACGGATTGAGTAGTAATTTTTTTTCCCCAAAAATTCCTAACACCGTTGAGAATAAATCAATGCAGTTCCAGACGTTCAACTTACTCACAATCATCAATAACATAATAGAGAACATACTTCAAATTTTGTAATGTAGAATCATATAAATAGATTTGCCATTATTCATCTTGCCAATGGCAGGGGAATGAGGACATTAGCTCTTTCAAAATAATCCACAAAAAAAGAAGAGGATATACTGATCAATGAAAATGGTAACACTGAGCATCTTTTTGCAGTTCAAGGCTCAACAAAATCAAGAAGGTCAGATACTTTGGCAGTGTAAAGATCTGGTTGAGTTGGATTTGAGGGGTTTTGAAGGTTTGATAGGGTCGTCACACCTGCAACCATTAGTAGCCGCTTTAATAACAGAAAACGTCATGAACAAGAAACAGCTCGAAACCACTTAATTATAAATGCATAATCAATAATGAAGTATTGCAAGTTAAAATGAGTTGAATATGAAGAGCTATAAGATCGACCTGAAAGAACAAGGAGAGTTTGGCACCCAGCATTTTGTCCAAATATTATGTCTGTGTCCAATCTGTCACCCACCATACACATTCTAGAGGTTGTGATATTAAATCTGCAAAACAGTTGAAAAAAATAGCTGAATCGTCTAAGTACTCGTTCAGTTACTCGCTCCATCCCAAAATGAGTGTACATTTACTAAACAAGTTACTAATAGGAAAAAGAGCAATGCTAGTTCGCTGAACTAAAGCTCTAATTGGATGTACGATCAGTTAAGTACTCGTTCAGTTACTCGCTCCATCCAAAATGAGTGTACATTTACTAAACAAGTTACTAATAGGAAAAAGAGCAATGCTAGTTCGCTGAACTAAAGCTCTAATTGGATGTACGATCAGTTTTCTGGTCTGTGGTTACTTTTCTAGTTTTCACTTTCTTTCTCTTTAGCCCACCCTTTTTTCCATCCATCACTTTCTTTTTTTTCTTTTTTTGAAAGACTATCTATCACTTTCTTACTTCTTCAAACAATCTCCTTATTTCGGAACCAGGGAAAGAGGCCTTTTTAATCACACCAAGTTCACGGTTTTCATTACTTTTACTTTCTTTAAGACTAATCTGAACTTGAACTGGTCCCAAGGGTGGTAAAGCTCTCCCTACCGAGTTTTAATGCACGACACAGATATTCAGCTTCCCTTGTTTTGGAATAAAGATAGTTACTTTAATGAAATACTTGATTTGTTTTTACATTTGGTCTCCTTATCGTTAGTTGTTTGAATGAGACATCATTTTTTGAGGAATGTTTCTGTTTCCTGCTAAATTTTTGCCTCATTTTGACGTTTTGATAAGACTCCTTTGTCAAATATTATCTTCCAATGTGCTTTTTATTAGTATAAGCCTACAAGACAGATATCGAGGTAATTATATACTTCCTCCGTCACATAACTATGTGCACAAATTGCCATTTTGGGTGTCCCATTGATAAGCCATACTTTCCTAAAATGGCAAAGAATCTTTACTATTCATCCCACCCATTTTCTCTCCTACTTTACTTTTAGGGGCCGTTTGGTTCGTGGTAAAGTGAAGGAATGGAATGCCCAATTCCGTTTGACCAATTCCGTTGGCATGTTTGGTTTATTTATTTTTTTAATTTTCATTCCAATGGAATGCCCAATTCCATTCCATGAAGGAATTTATCATTCCATCCAAAAATGGGAGGAATGTTCAATTCCATCAATTTAATTCCATTGGCGGAATTGAAGAAATTCGGAATAGTAATAATAATAATAATAATAATAATAATAATAATAATAATAATAATAAATAATAATAAATAATAATAAATAATAATAATAATAAATAGTAAATAATAATAAATAACAAATAATAATAATAATAAATAATAATAATAATAACTAATAATAATAAATAACAATAATAAATAAATAATAATAAATAATAATAATAAATAAATAATAATAATAATAATAAATAGTAATAAATAATAATAATAAATAATAATAATAATAATAATAATAAATAATAAATAATAATAAATAATAATAATAAATAATAATAATAATAATAACAAATAATAATAATAGTAATAATAATAAATAATAATTATTATTATTATAATAATAATAATAATAATAATTTATTATTATTTATTTATTATTATTATTATTATTATTATTATTTATTATTATTATTTTTTATTATTAATATTACTATTATTTATTATTACTATTATTCAATTCCAACAGTTTTGTCTTGAAACCAAACATGAATTACCAAGGAATAGAATGGCAATTCAATTCCATTCCGTGCCAACCAAACACCAGGTTTGACCAATTTTTTTCCTTTCCAATTCCTTCAGGAATCCAATTCCATTGACCATTCCATTCCTTTAATAAAATTCCGCCGAACCAAACGGCCCCTTACACTCACAACACCAATCAACTTACTATTCCCTACCCCACTTTCCCTCTCCTACTTCACTTTTCACGCTCACAACAACCACCCACTACTATTCATCTCTTAATTACCGTGCAAAACTCATTTTGTGCACATAGTTATGGGACGGAGGGAGTATATATAACGGCTTGAAAGCCAACTTCCTTAAAATTCTTGAGATGTCAAAGACGGACACCCATTTCGGGATGAAAGATATAGCTCAATATGCAACTATATGTTAGAACAACTTACTTCTGCAGTAAAAAATCCATCATAAAGGTTGATGGTTTTCCAACAACAATCGGCTCTCGCTCTGTTGTGCCACATATTGCAGCAACCATACACCCTGCACCTGGAGTGAAATAAAAGGACAAGTTGTCAAGATTTGACTCATTTTCAGATTTGTAAAGTTAGAACTTCTAATTGAAAGGTTACCTGGCCATTCTTGTAGATCAGTCATGTGGCCTACTGCATCCCGGTTCGTGGCAATGAAAATGCATCCAGGATTCTCGCGTATGCAAAGAGTACCGTACCTTCACAAAGTCAATAAGATAGTTTATCTGTCAAACAGTCATGTCCACCAAATTACCATGACAGCTGCCGACAGTGACATTGCCACCTTTGGCATAAGGGTTCACTTGACCCCTTTTAGTTAAAGAAATGTCATTTTACCATCCTTGGATTTTAAGAACATAAAATATTTAGCACTGGAAGCATTACTTTTATAAATTCTGACCCTCTTTGTATTGAAAAAAGATTGGACTATATTACTCGCTACTGACCTTGACCCCATTCAAAAATAAATGGAGTAGCACTTTCTATTTTTGTTTGTGAAAAAAAAATAAAAAATGAACAAACAAATATAAAAAGATAAGGAATCACACTTCTAAAGTTGATGCATCAAACCTTCAAGTATTTTGTTTCTTTTGAAGATATGATAATCATCTAACACGGCATAGGGATTACTCTTTCATTTTCTGAGTGTATTTTAAGCAAATATATAGAATAGCAATAGTACGATATCAAAAGGTTCGACTTGTCAAATGTTATTCCGTTTATTTTAGAGGAAGGAGTATATTCTTAATCATCAATCTTAAAGAATGTTGACCCCTTAACGGATTTTTTGGCTTTGTAATCATTATCATCTGCCAAGCATAAAGAGAATATCGAGGAGAATATCGAAGAAGAAGCATGGATTTAAATTATTCTTACTGCAATTTGTAGTAATTTATATACTGGTCGAGTCCAACTACAACGGCTCCAACCTGTTATCAGAAGTGCAAACGGTTATAATCATGAACTGATGAGAGACCTAGTGCTAGAGCAATCAATGAGTAAGATGTTACATTACACTCTTATCGTGCTCAAAGAGGGAATTTGGTTTGAGCTGCACGGTCTTTCTCCCATCTTCCTGAAAGTAAACATTGATGTCATCCAAAATTAACTCAGTTTGTGAAAATGCAAGTTTCAACAAAACGCACCTTTTTATACTCAAGGACATGTGATATTTGCAAACTAACTAAACCCTCTTTGAGAAGTAATGATCTAGATTAACGAAGTATCAAAATATCCTCACTTTTGCAAAGGAAAGAAAATCATGAAGGGTGTCCTAACCATCATGACAGCTGGTTAATCAACATCTGAAGTCGGTGGTGTTAACACTTGATATACATAGTTGAGTCTATCTAACAGGTTAAGCTTGTAGAAGAGTTGGTAACTTAACATGGTATAAGAGCTTTGTTTTGGTAAGGTCATGAGTTGGAGTCAATTCAACTTGAATTTGTTACCCGGAGCAATATGAGTGCATGACTGCCCCGGTTTAATTTATGATGCCCAAGTGTGGCATGTTTGTGTAACTATCGTGTGGACGGCATGTGAGGGGGGAGGGGTTCAGGCTTGAGGTGGTAACTTAACAGATAGCAAGTGAGGTGATATCAAGAAACACACAGATTTAACATAGTGGAAACACAAGAAACAAAAGAAAAATTGCTGAAGCCTTCGCAGAAGGGTTGAAGCCAGCAGAATATAGAAGGGAAAAATATGAATTTGGAAGAATATTGGAATTTAAATTCAGGTTAACCAATGCACCAATTTAAATGTATCTATGACTTGAAGCTTGGGATAGTTTGAAGCTTACAGGACCACCAAGACCAGTAAAACCAGCAAGCTCTAGCTCTTCTAATATACCCTCCTCGCCAATTACATAAACCTGCACATGCAAAGTGCTAATGTCAACTTTATCGATTTCTGATGGCGACGCATAAGAATTACTCAGACCATTCACAATTGGAGGACATTGGCAATGGATATGAGTGAGGAAAGAACCTTGAGAGTTTGTAACATTTTTCAACAAACAACGACAATGGTATAAGCTCAAGATCATAGTTATGCATATCCTACAATACACAATGCATATTCCATGATATTTGTTTCTTACAAATGCAGAGGACTCCTTGAATGGAATGAAGGGATTACTAGAATACCAACTTTAAATAATACTACCTCTGTCCCAAAATGAATACTTTATTTGTCCCAAAATAAATGACCTTTTTTATCCCAAAATGTGACCCTAATTGATTTTTTACCTTTTTTTCAATTTTCATTTTATGCTTGAAAGCTAACATTTTAAAAGAGGATAGCAAGGATATTTATGAATTTTAGTATTAAATTAAAGGTCAACATTTTCAGAGTGTCCCTTAAATCAGAAAAGGTCATTCATTTTGGGACGGAGGGAGTAGTGTTAGGTTTAAATATTTTAAGAAAAGTTGAAGGTATACAAAGCCAAAAGTAGAAGAGGCCATATTAGTTTGAGAAGGAATTGCTTGAAGATGAGAATTTACAGCCTTCTTTACACAGGATAAAAAATATCTCGTCCTACAATGAGTGGCATTATATGTATTGTTTTATCCTCGAAGCACTCTGGCCAAAATTGCATTGAAGAAAACATGGGAAATGAAAACTAACCTTCTTGTCCTTGGGAAAGTTGTTGAGTTTGAGGTACATAGCTGCAGCAAATGAGGATGAAAATATCTCGTCCTACAATGATTGGGAATTAGATTTTACAGGCAGTAGTAGTTAAATCTAAGAGTAGACGAAAACTAACCTCCGTAACGGTAATTCCAAGAGATTGGAACTTGTTAGCATATTGCTTTCTGGACTTGGTTGAATTGTTGGTAACAAATATGAGCTTCTTACCCTGATTTTTTTTTTTTTTAATTAGGATGAGGATGATGATGAAAAAACGGGAAGGGGGGAAAAGAAAAGGAAGTGAGACCTTGGAGCGAAGCATTTGTAGAGTTTGGGGAACTCGATGAATAAGAGTATCGCCTTTCCAGATGACACCATCGCAATCAAACAGGAATGCATCCACTGAATCCACGAGTTGGTTAGCGCTGTGGCGAGATAACAGCTCACCTGCTGCTGTTGTTGATTTACAACCGATTTCGCCCTTCTCCATTCCAGGCGTAGATGATTACAAACAATGTAACTGACCAAATGTTTCAATTTGTCCATTCATCACTCGAATAGGATAATAATACTTTACCCTAACCCTAGTTAGTGGAGTAAGTATATGCATCTTATTCGAGTAAACTACCAAATTTACTCGCGTACTACTCTCAATTTTCACTTTTACCTTTGTACTATCAAAACAACAAAAGTAACCTGCGTACTATTGATAAATTAGTAAAACTAACCAAAATCGTTAAATAATGTTAATGGACGTTAGTATTTTAAAAAATACTACTA
This sequence comes from Campanula takesimana, assembly GCA_026119855.1. Taxonomy (NCBI): domain Eukaryota; kingdom Viridiplantae; phylum Streptophyta; class Magnoliopsida; order Asterales; family Campanulaceae; genus Campanula; species Campanula takesimana. Next base: position 416,662 of record JAOWBW010000136.1, on the reverse strand, counting down.
TAGAAAATTTCAAATTGCCCCATAACCTAACGAACTATTAAACGGCTTAAATGAGTATTAAAATGACTTATTTACCCTTATTCTCAAAACAACCCTTTCCTATTCACTACATTGTCGTCCCCAAACTCCCAAACCCAAAGACACGAATCGTCGAACTCTACACCACACACCACCATCGATCGAGCTTGATGCTTGTGGGTTGTTTTCAAAATCAAGGTTGTTAATCAATTCTGAAACAAATCCGCAGCCAATTTACAATAAAAGGAGAAATAAAACTCCCCAATTATATTACCCAATCCGCCATAAATACATTAGAAAGAAAAATCAAACAATGGTAGCCATATCGGGTGTAAGCCTCAAAACCCCCAGAGTCGTTGCCGTCAAGGTCACAAACTCCCCTAAACTCGCCGTCGTAAAATCCCCATGACTCAACCACCCATGGAAGACGACCCCTCAAGTCGGATTGGGTCGCATGAGCATCCGACCTCTGAAAGCGACACTAGAATCCATTACCGAGAAGGTAGCTGAGAGCATCAAGAGCGCCGAGCAGACTTGCTCTGATGACCCTGCTAGCGGAGAGTGCGTGGCGGCTGGGACTAGGTGGAGGAGCTGAGCGCGGCGGCGAGCCACGCCCGATACAAGAACAAGGTCGTTGACCAACTGGGGGAGTACTGCAAGGATAACATGTTTATATGCAACATACTTTATTTGATTGAAAAAAGACGAGAAATAACACAAAGTTAAATATTTTCATTTTGCCCCATTATTAGTAAGGGCGTATAGGTCATGTTATTAATAAATTAAGCGAGTTAGGAGCTTGGTTTGTTATGGTGGCAATTTGAAATTTTGGTAACAATTTCTGTTAAGTTACTAACGTCCGTTAACATCCATCAAAACTCATTGACGATTTTGGTTAATTTTATTAATTTATCAATAGTACGCAGGTTGCTTTTGTTATTTCAATAATACAAAGGTTAAAGTGAAAATCTAGAGTAGTACGCGGTCAATTTTGTAGTTTACTCCATCTTATTCCCACGTTTTTCAGATTCTATTCTGCTTCACTCCATCCCAAAACCCTCCACTTGTTCATTGGAATAGATGCTAAAATACGTGTTATTGTCGTTTTTTTTTTTTTTTTTTCATACTTCTCCCTCCGTCCCAAAATGATCTTCTCATTTGCTATTTTTTATTGTTTCAAAAAGTTCTTACTTCTACAATTTAGTCTTAAATATTCATAAACACAACATCAAGTGCTCTTATCCTTAAAAAGTTTGAATAGTCAAATGTGAAAATCATTTTAAGACGGATGGAGTATAATTTTATTATTATCGAATCAAACTGTGGATTTGGTGATAATGCAATGGAATATGATGTCGATGTACTAACGACATATTTTTTTTCATTTTCACAAGTATGAATATTCTCTCCCTCTTGAGAGTATCAATTTCATTTTACAAATGAAAAATTTAGATTTTTTTTTGAGGGGTTAGATAGATAGTTGTTATTAATATAACAAGAATATCACATTAATAAAAAAGTATTACAAATTTTCTTTTTGAAAAATAAAATTTGGATCAAACTCAAAATGACTAAATAGATATTTTGTTATGAAATTGAGAGAGTAATTATCAACGCTAAAACGATTCTACTTTCATATAGAGTGCTAGTACGAGCTAAGTTTGGTAGATCGGTATTTAGACTCATGCCAATCGTTCATAAGCGGTTTCGAAGTCACGGTTTCGAAGTCGTCCATGTCGCTCACCTTCTGCTTCATACGGTAGAATTTAATTTAATAATTATGGGTCTCACTTTAACTTTAAGATAGTCTGTTGAGAAAACAAAACAACGCGAGCCTGTCAAATGGGTACCGCTTGCAACATTGCTCGCGGCTGGACATATGTCAAGTCCATTCATTTGCATTTAGTTGTAAGAGCATTCGAGTTTTTTCATAGCTTTTTGGTTTTTGAAGAAGCTATGTAGAGCTTTTTACCATTGTGAAAAAACTTAAAAAGGAGTAGTTCTTTGTACAAAGAGCTACTTTTTGTTATTTCTTAACTAAAGTTCATCAATTCCCTAGATAAATAAAAGAGTTTTACTGTTGTGAAAAAAATTAGAAGTTTTAATATATGCCCTTAAAGATGATTTGATATATTGAAATTATAAAAATCTCTCAAATAAGCTCTTACCAATATGGATGCTCTAAGATATTTGTGTTTTCATCTTGAAGTTAAGAGTGCATTTCTTGTGTAAAAGACATGGACTAGACTAGGGGTGGCAAATTGAGTGTTTTGGGTTTACCTATTAAAGTTAAAAAATCAGTGGATTTTTAACTTTAATGGGTAAACCCAAAACACTCAATTTGTCACCCCTAGACTAGACTGGACCAAGCCTTTTGTCCCATGCGGGGTTCTTGAATCAAGCCATATTTGGCATTACTGAGGAGTTTACTGACAACTCACCTCAAAACTAACTATAACTGAAAAAGGTAATAGTATTTTTTTGGTAAAAAAAAAAAAAGAAAAGGTTAATAATTTGACTTGATCTTCAGTCTATTCTGCGACATTAGAAACAAAACAACTTTATAAAGACTTATCCACGCGTGGAATAATTCAGAAGGAACATTTTCAGTTAACTGGAATTATAATTAGAACTAGAATCAAACGTCTCACCTATATTATATAGCTGCAAATTTGTTTTCCTTAGCCAATTTAGGATAGTTCACAGTCGCATCCTACTGTAGCTGTAGGTGTTGCTAACTTTCCCTTCCATGTTTAGCATGAATGGATTGAGTACTCCATTGCTTACTTTGTTTACTCCATAAGATATGATTTTTTTTTATAAGGCCTATTATGATACTCTTTATCTCTCAAAATTATTTATTATTTGTTATTTTTAAAATTGTATTCAAAATAAATATTAAATTTTGAAAGGAACACTACTAAATGATGCTTGATCAAACAACAAATTTTAATGCAAACTAATATTAATATACAATATGGTGAGATTATTAAATTTTTTGATCTACATGGTACTAAAATGGAAGAAGTCTTGTGTGAGACGGTCTCACACATGAGACGGATCTTGACAAAAGAGGAAATGGACTTTCCCCGCCCCACCCATTTGGGGGCAAACCATTTAATCTCTCAAGGAGATCCGTCCGTCTCATACAAGTCTTTGTCATTAAAATGTACTTAAATGTCAACTTAATAAAAAAAAAAATGAACATTCATGAAAAACAAGAGTATTAGACTATTATTATATTCATGATTATGAACCATATCGAACTGCCTACAGTATATCCCAAGCATACTAAAGTAATTATATTGCTGAAAAAAAGGAAAAAATGAATAACGGTAAGCGAGTCAATATGTCCATGATAGTATTAGTAATACCGACAACAACACAGAAAGTCCTCGCCTTTGTTTACAAACTCAACCCATCTCCCTCTCCTTCCTCGTTCCTCCCCCGAAACTTTCCTTACCAGCCATAAACCTCAAAAATACCTAATTTTATATTCATTTTTTTGGGGGGGTTTCTTGATCCATTCCCCCATCTCATTAAAAATTTAACCTCGATATCTCCCTTTCCTTTCCTTTCCTTTCCATCTCATTCATCTCTCTCTCCCTCCTTGGCGCTCTTTATCCCATTCGCAATCTTTTTTCCCCAAACCTTCGACTTTTTCTATTTGTCCAGATTCTTTTTATTCATCACCCTTTTCCCACTAATCACATAATCTGTCATACCCATATGCTCAATTGTCTTACCTTTTACATTTCTGCCATTTTTGGGTCATTTTCACTTTCAAAATTTAAAACTTTTTTTTTTTTTTTTTGGTTCATGTTATTTATATCATGCATACGTGCCGTGAAATGTAAATGTAATTGTGTTCCTCCTTATGTTGTACATCCATATTTTCAGTTTTTTATATTGTTTATGTTGCCATTTCCATAATTGATTGTTGTTGGTTACAAATTCATCTCTTTTTATTTCCAAATATGAAGCTGTTTGTACGTGTGATTGAAGCTAAAGATATACCTGCAATGGATCCAAATGGATTTAGTGATCCATATGTTAGGTTGAGAGTTGGTAACCAGAGGGGCAAGACTAAAGTGGTGAAGAAGTGCTTGAACCCGTCTTGGTGTGAAGAATTTGCATTTAAGGTGGACGATTTGAAGGCACAGCTTGTTATCTCTGTCATGGATCAAGATACATATAAGATTGATGATTTTATTGGTTATGTTAAAGTCCCCGTTTCTAGAGTTTTTGATGCTGATGACAAGTCCCTGGGTACTGCTTGGTACACTTTGCTTCCCAAGAATAAGAAGAAAGCCAAGACCAAATATTGTGGTAATTCATTCATACCTTCACTCTGTTTTTGAATGTGTAACACCTTTTAGCTTGTGGGGAAATTTGATGGCTGAGATGTAAAATGTTAGTCAATTTTTTGTTATATTCACACTCACTTCATTGCATTTGAGATTTTTTATTTTTTTTTTAGTACAGACCTACCCGCTTCTTTTTATTTTCTCTCAAATTTGAGATAATGTTAAGGATCAATCACATCCATAACACTTCATTCATTCCACTAGAAAAAGTTCCTGCGTGGAAAATTAGATATTTAAAGCACTCATAGCTACTTCTTGAAATCGCTATTATAACAAACTTATTTGTTCTTACCAACCTGTTTAGAAGATCATGTAGATTGCAAGCCTCATCTTTGAAATGATATTCTTTGAGCTAAACACCCAAAAAAAGAAAGTGGGATCTTTGGATAGAGATGTGTGATACCGTTCCGTTGAATCGCTACAACTATTCCTTTAGAACTTTCTTATTCTGTGCTTTTACATATTTGAAAATATTAATTCTTTTTTTTTTTTTTTTTTTTTTACGTAATAGGTGAAATTCTTCTCACAATATGTTTCTCGCAAACTAGTTCTTCGACCGGCTGGCTTGCACCACCTTCCGTTGATAATGGGTCATTGTCGAGGAAGTTTAGTGATGGAAAAGCTGAACCTTCACGGTCTTTTAGTGGCTCACTGAGATCATCATCTCCGCTGAACTCAGATGATGGTACATATTCGAAGGAGGATAAGCCGTCTAAATTCAAAGATCGACTTGCTCAGATTTTCAGTAAGAATGGTGATATCTTATCTGCTACTTCTAGTAAAGGGTATGAAATATCAGAGATATCTGAAAGTACCAACTCTATGGAATATGAGGCTACGCCTGAAGAACCTTCATCTTCTGCAAATTTTGAAGAATTGATGAAAATCATGGAGACAAAAGATCAAGGCACGGAAATGCCAAGCAATCTGCCTGGTGGAGTAGTACTTGACCAATTATATGCAGTTTCCACATCTGAACTGAACACTCTAATTTTTTCATCGGACTCAAATTTCCTCAAATTGGTAGCGGATTTTCAGGGAAGTACAGACCTGCAACTAGGGCCTTGGAAATTCGAGAACAATGGAGAGAGCCTGAAAAGAGTGGTTACTTGTACTAAGGCTGCTACTAGGATAATCAAGGCTATAAAAGCCATTGAGGACCAGACATATCTAAAAGCTGATGGGAAGTCATTTGCAGTGTTAGGAAGTGTGAACACTCCTGATGCTCCATATGGGAGCAACTATAGGGCAGAAGTACTTTTCTGCATCACTCCTGGGCCTGAGCTGCCATCAGGGGATCCGTCGTCCCATTTAGTAATATCGTGGCGAATGAATTTTTTGCAAAGTACCATGATGAAAGGTATGATAGAAGGTGGTGCTCGACAAGGTATAAAAGATAGTTTTCAGCAGTTTGGGACTTTATTATCTCAGAATGTGAAAGCGGTTGATGCAAAAGACATTGGATCGGAGAAGGAGCAGGTCTTGGCATCACTAGAGGTGGAGCCCCAGTCTGACTGGAAGCTGGGAGTTCAGTATTTTGCAAATTTTACTGTCATTTCCACTTTATTAATGGGATTGTATGTGCTTGTGCATGTTTGGCTAACTATGCCTAGCACCATTCAAGGGCTTGAGTTTGGCGGGTTAGACTTGCCGGACTCTATTGGTGAAATCATTGTGTGTGGAGCCTTGGCTCTTCAAGCTGAGAGGGTAATGAATTTGGTTTCACGATTCATGCAGGCCAGGGTGCAAAAAGGTAATGTGTGGACTCTTTTGATTTTTGTCGGTGTCTTTTTTCAGTGATCCGCTTCATTATATACTGTATTTCTTAATTTTTTATATCATATATGTTACTGTTTTAGGAAGTGATCATGGAATCAAAGCACAAGGTGATGGGTGGTTGCTAACTGTCGCGCTGGTTGAAGGAAGTAATTTAGCAGCTGTTGACTCAAGTGGCTTCTCTGACCCATATGTAGTCTTTACTTGTAATGGGAAAACTAAAACCAGTTCAATCAAATTTCAAAAAAGTGATCCTCGCTGGAACGGTAAACTTTCTTTTCCTTAGGGTCCAAATTTAAATAGCCTCTATATCAATAAAACTGTTCCACTTGACTAGTCAACATTTTTATGGATCATGCTTTACTTGCTTGTACTTTCTCAAAATTAAACTATAATGGTTGCCGCTTTTAGAAAAGGAACTATAATTTTTGGTACAAACCAAAAAGGAAGGTGGGACAAAAATTTTTGGGACAAAGGGAGTAGAACAGATTGCTAGAATTGTATGTGCTTGATATAGAGCGTTCCACGTCAAGTGTTTCATTTGATTGAGTTTGCTAGTAACTTGCAGAAATATTTGAATTTGATGCAATGGACGACCCTCCATCTACGCTGGATGTGGAAGTTTTTGATTTCGATGGGCCTTTTGATGAAGCTACATCTCTGGGACATGCTCAAATTAATTTTGTTAAAACCAATATATCGGAATTAGCGGATGTGACTATTCCTCTTGAAGGGAAGTTAGCCCAGGCATGTCAATCTAAGTTGCATTTAAGAATCTTCTTGAATAATACGAGGGGCAGTAATGTTGTTAAAGAATATTTGACCAAGATGGAGAAGGAGGTGGGCAAGAAGGTAAGCGTCCAGCTGTTCATCATCTGACAATCAATCTGATTACTGGCTTGTTCCTTCTTGGCTTGCTGAAGGTTTGAAATGAATTCTTGCAGATAAAGTTGCGGTCTCCTCAAACAAATTCAGCATTTCAGAAACTCTTCAAGCTTCCACCAGAGGAATTTCTCATCAATGATTTTACATGTCACCTGAAACGCAAAATGCTAATGCAGGTATTTTCTGCATTGAGTTTATTTTAATCTTTTCATTTTTTTTTAAAGAGCAAAATTCACTATTCGTCCATGTACTTAAATCCCTTTGGGTATTAGTCCCGCTATATATGTGTCTATATATATATATATATAGAGAGAGAGAGAGAGAAATAACTAAAAACAAAAATGAAATCCTATAATGTACACTTAATTACATACTCCCTCCGTTCCAAGTAAGTTGCAACATTAATTTTGAAGTTGGAAATTAAGGATATTAATTTTATATTAAGAATGAAAGGTAGTGAGGAAGAGAGAGAATTAGTGGGGAATGAAAGAGAATGAGTGGAGAATAATGAATGGTTGTGAGGAAGAGAGAGAATGAGTGGAGGATTATAAAAGTAATAAAAAACTTTCATTTTTAGGTTGTTGCAACTTAAGTAAAATGTCCTAAATGGAAAAATGTTGCAACTTATTTGGAACAGAGGGAGTATTACACTAAATTAAGATTTCTCTTTTTAGTACATAGACTAATGCTACTAATTAAGGGGGTACAAGTACCAATTGCATTTAGATTCTAGAAATTATATACAGAGACCAATCGCTCTTTTTTAAATGCAACTGAATCCATTAAGGAACCATCACTTGCCAATCTTGATCTATAAATTTGTTGGTCTTATAGAACATCCTTTGCTGATTCTTCATTGCAGGGCCGTCTGTTTTTGTCAGCAAGAATAATTGGGTTCCATGCAGATTTATTTGGGCACAAGACAAATTTCTTTTTTCTCTGGGAGGACATTGAAGACATTCAAGTGGTACCTCCTACTTTATCATCAATAGGTAGTCCAGTTGTTCTCATGACTTTACGCCCAGGCAGGGGGATGGATGCTAAACATGGTGCAAAGACTCAAGATGAAGAAGGCAGGCTCAAGTTCCACTTCCAGTCTTTTGTATCTTTCAATGTCGCTCACAGGTAATACTCTTGTTAACATGATTCATTATTAAGTACTCCATCCGTCCACAAAGAAAGTCCAATATTCTTTTTTTAGATGTCCAAATAATTGTCTACTTACAAAAATTTCCACTTTTGGCATAAAAACTTTCCAATTTTACCCTTGACAATTTACACTATCCTAGTGGGCCAACCTTTCAAAAGTGGAAACTCAAGCATATACGTTATGTTTTATTAACCCAGTCAAATGCCTTGTATAAAACAGTGTGCCAAGTCAAACATGACTCGTATTTGTGTACTTGTGAACGGAGGGAGTACAAGATATTCATCTCCTTGTCGCTTTTCGTTGTGTTGGCCACATAGTATATGCTATTGGGCATATTATCATGCCTTTTCACCCACTCTTCTAGTGCTCTAGAGAAGAGCCTTCTAAGCTTTATAGTGTTGCTGCTTTTATCTAGATGTTCTAACTTGACTTCTTCATTCTTTCTATAAAGCAACTTTTCTCATTTTTTCAGCTTCATCTTCAAATGTTGGCTTTTCTAATTTTACAAATTGCACTTAACATTCTCATTGAAGACACTTGTTTGTACATCCCGTGCTGAGGAACAAATGTTCATTGCCAGAAAGTAATGCGGTATAGAAAAATTAATATGTCCACGTTACTACGGATATCTTCCGTTCTGTTGTGTGGAGAACATAATTGCAACTCGACTTGATTAATAGGTGATCTGGATATCGCTATGATCTGTTTGTCGGATCCTTGATATTAAACTCGGTTTTGGCTTCATGTACTTACTCTGTTGCTGTAGTTTCATTTAAAAAATTCAAAATATATCCTGCTTATTCAAAAAAAAAATATGATTGAACCTTCTCCCATTAACATCTCACTTTGCAATGATGCTGTCCTTTGATCTTATTGTGTATCAACGCATAACATGCAACCACAGTATGTTATCATGTACTATATGCTTACGGAATTGCTTTCTTGCTTAGACAAAGATATAATGGTTTCATTTGTTGTTTTGGTGTCAATGGGAACTCGCTAGTTTCTTCTTTTTTACAATTCCTAGTTAATAAGTAACATGTCTATCATCCATGTGCTTGATAAAGTTAACAGTCTCAGTTAACTCTGTGCTCTTCTAATGCGTAGCAAATGATCATATGGGCACTCCATTTATTAGCCTTCGCCATATCTACTCCCTCCGTCCCAAAATTAATTTCCAAAAAAAATCAAATTTATTCTTGATCCCAAAATGAATTTCCAAAAAAATCAAATTTACTCTTGATCAAGAGTATATTTGAATTTTTAGATATTCATTTTGGGACGGAGGAAGTATAATTCTGTGATTCTAGCTAATGCTAGGGAAGGAGATTAATTAAAAGGACAATATATAGAACTCGAACCCTTTTAGAATGAAACTGAAATTTTCCATCCTTCAAATTTGACTGATCGATTAACCTTTAAATACTGAAGAAGCAATTCGTTTCCTATGTCCTTTGGCAGTGTTGCGAGACCCATAGGCATAGACTGCAATAAAAGGTGAACTGCTGGTATTTGCTTGAGCATATGTCCTCTGGATTGCAGTCCTCATCTTATTTACTAACTAATATGTGCTTTGTACTTATGTTGCATTTAGCGGTATATTCAAATTGATAAAATTGGAACACTCGTATTTTGATTTGTTGGCTTAAGATATAAAGAAACCTTATGAATACATAGAGGATCTCCTATGGAGTGAAAATCAAAATGGAACTGTCTCTGATTTTGACTGAATGCGTGTAATAGGACAATTATGGCACTGTGGAAGGCTAGATCCTTGAGTCCTGAACAGAAGGTGCAAATAGCGGATGAAGAGTCAGATGCTAAAAACCTCCAGATAAGTGATGAAGAATCCAAAAACCCTCAAATAGTTGAAGAAGAATCTGAAGTCGGTAGCCTCCTAACTGAAGAGAGTGGTTCTTTCTTGGGAGTGGGGGATGTCAGCTTGATCACCCTTTACTCTTCTGTTCTTTCTGTTCCTGTGAGTCACTCTCTCAATATATGTGTGTGTGTGTGTGTGCGTGTGTATGCATATTTTATCTTTTAATTGATCTAGACAGCTATCGCCCTATTATTATTATTATTTTATACTCCCTCCGTCCCAGAGTATATGTCCACCTTTCCTTTTTAGTCCGTCCCAGAGTATATGTCCACTTCCAAAAATGGCAAAGAATCTTAACTATTCCTCCTACTCATTCTCTCTCCTACTTTACTTTTATACTCACAACACCAATCAATTTACTATTCCCTCCCACTCATTATCTCTCCTACTTTACTTTTATACTTACAACACTTGCATCACTTCCACCATTTCTTAATCTCCGTGTAAATAGGAGGGTGGACATATACTCTGGGACGGAGGGAGTAATTATTATTGGCTTCGTTAATTTGGATCTAATCTGGTTCTTGTTGCCTGCTTCAGACCAACTATGTCATGGAGTTATTCAGTGGTAATGAACTAGAACGTAGAGTTATGGAGAGAGCTGGTTGTATCAATTACTCTCAAAGCCCTTGGGAATTCGAAAAGACCGATGTATATCAGAGGCAAACATATTACAAGTTTGAAAAATGTAATTCCCGTTACGGAGGTGAGGTGACAAGTAGTCAGCAAAAATCTTACCTTTCTGATAGACACGGCTGGCTTGTAGAAGAGGTCATGACTCTGCATGGGGTTCCACTTGGCGACTATTTCACTGTATGTGTACTACTTCCTATTTGTTATATATATGTGTGTGTGTGTGTGTGTGCTGCCCTCCGTCCCAAAAAATTAGTACCATTTGACATTTAAAATTTAAGGATGATGATTTACTTGCTTGTACCTTCTTGAGATTACAGTGAGTTATTGGCTCCTTGAGAAAAAAATGAGACTATTTTTGGGGACAGGCCAAAGAGAAGATGAGAAGTTTTTCAGGGATGGAATAGTTTGGTTTTCTAACCTTGAGATATTTGATGATGTTTTTGTTGACAGCTTCACCTGAAGTACCAAATAGAGGATCAACTCACAGTATCTGTAGGATGTAAAGTCCAAGTGGTGTTTGGAATTGCATGGTTGAAAAGCACAAAACATCAGAAAAGGATCACAAAAAACGTGCGGACAACATTGCAAGAGCGCCTAATGGTTATGTTTAGTATCATAGAAAAGCAATATGCATCAGGAGAATAATTCCGTTGAAGTGTGTCTCCCCATGCGCTAACTCATTGGTCCTCTGAACGTGCGACCACATTCAAACTCCAGACAGATTGAGTCTAGAGTCTCAAGTCCTTGGTTCAAGAAGACAGTGGGGAGATAAATCTTCATCTATGATTTTTCTCATTGTAGGCAGTCAAGTGCTTTGTAAAGGGCTTGCAGCAGTCTGTCATACAGTATGTTGTTAATTTGTTGACTAGGATTTTTGACAAAGGTTAGATTAGGCTAACCCTCATCTCAGAATTTTGCCACTATGTACAGTGAATAAAGTGATTCTATGTAACTTGTATTTTGTTGTATTGTAATGGACTTAATTCAGTTTCCACACACATGCTTGATTTATGAGTATGTGTTGATTAAGAGAAGAGTGTATAAAAGAACACCGCTGCGTTGTTAATTATTAAGTCAACTTTTAGATGATGTGTTCATCAGTCTAGTTTAGGTCAACTTCTTTCCAGCTTTCAGCCTTCCGAGTCTTTAATTGTAGTTGGTTTTCATAATTCAGTCTGAAAAGGCCTAAGCATTGAGCTTCTGGTCAGTGTATTTTTTTTTTTTTTGGTGCAGGGTTTTAGCTGCAATGGTGTAAGTTCAAAGCACACTCACGAATCCATTCAAAGCACACTCACGAATCCACTAAGCACACATATAATATCCATCCACAATTTAGATCGAAAATGATAATACCCAAATCCATTCATTTTTTTAAAAAAAATCCCTCTCTCACTCACTCCTCCCTCAACAAACGGCTCAACAAACGGCACCTCACTACCGCCGCCTCCTCCATCAACACCACAACAAACCATCATATGTGTTTCTGGTATTGTATAGGGTTTGTTTTCTGTAGTTGGGTTGGTGAAAGTAAGATGGCTGTTGAGAATGAAATGAATGGTGTGATGATCTGGGAGAAGGTCTTTGAGACTGATAGGCACGACTTTTTCCATTGGAATATTGCCAGTTTTGTCTATGTTACCTTGGCTTATGCTGCCTAGCCTTTCTTGGCTGTCCAGCTTGTCTTTGCTGTTCAGCTTGTCTTGGCTGTTGGGACCTTCCAGGCTTTCCAGACTTGTGTGCATGCCTTCTTTTCTGACTATTGGTGTTGTCAGTACTAGTAGAGGCTTGAGATTGAGAACTTGTGGGATGTTCCACACTTAACTCACTCTTTTTGGTACTTTCACTTCTCATAACCCTAACTTTCAATTTCAATTCCTAACTTGACTTTTATGCCTAAAATTCGATCCTATAATGCTTAATTGTAGTTTAAATTTGATCCTACATTGTTGTAATTGTGTTTGATTGCTTTATTTGGGGTTTATTGTTCGAATTGTGTACGAATTCGCCTTAAAAAATCTGAAACTGTCGTCGGCGTTGATTTCGTGTGGTTTTACACGAGTTGTTCTTGTGGGTTTCGTATGCCTTTACACGAGATGGTTCCATATCACTCGTATGAACTTTACACGAGATGGTTCTCAACATTTCGTGTATAGGCATACAAAATGGTTCTCAACATTTCGTGTATAAGCACACGAAATGTAAACTGTTACTGAAAAAAAAAACAAAAAATGTAGATTGATGATTTATTGTTGTAGATTGTTTGTAGCACTGTTTGTTTGTTGAATTGTCCAAATTTACTGTTGTTAAATATTTCAACTAGAATTGTCGCTTATTTATTGTCACTTATTTAAATTTTTTGTAGGGACGTGAACGTTCGAATGCGTCTAATAGAAAGAGGAAGGCCGAGGAGGAAGCTTTACGCACCCAAAAGAAGCATGACAAGAATGTCTTGCTTGTACAGACTGAGGATGTAGGACATGAGGAGCGTACAAATGATGAGACGGCCTCTTATGTTCCCGAGGCAGATGCGAAGTCGTCATCTTCTGATTCTGATGAGACGGACTCAGACGGTATCGAGGCAGATGCGGAGGCACGAGCATCTGATGACGGTGAGGAGGAGGAGGAGGATGCAGCTTTGAGGCCTCGCAGGAGGTAGGGTCCGCAGGTGGCTAGAGGGGAGGCACGGGCCGCAGGGGGAAGAAGCATGTTACACCATGGCAGATTGATAGCGACCCAGGTGGCGGCCCAGAGGTGTGTGAGATGTTATACGTGTTCGTTCATCACCGAGCCCGAGAGATTTGGGGCAACCCCACTTGTCAGTCAGTGGTGAAGTTCCCTACCAGACACCAGTATCTGGATAGGTAAGCTATTTGTTTATAAATAGTTTTATTATTTGTTTTTAGTGTGTTACTCCCTCCGTTCCAGAAAAACAGTCCCATTTTGACTTTTTGTGGTGAACAAAAAAAACTTTAACGAAACATTGGTATAATCTAATCATTATTGTGAAATTCTAAAAATTGTAATTGATAAATCTTTAAGTGATTTATCAATAACAATTTCTATAATTTCATTGTGATCATTAAATTGACACCAATGTTTGGTCAAAGTTCGTTTTTGTTCACCAAAAAAAATCAAATTGGGACTGTTCTTCTGGAACGGAGGGAGTATTAATTATAATATTTTGTTTGGAATCAACAGGTTCTCGCGTGCTAATCTGGCGGAGGATGATAGACCTTGGTTGACTGCAGTTGATGCATCGGGTATCTAGCACCTGCATGATACCACCATTCGCCGGACTAGGTCGGCGCTGCTAACGTCATTTGTGGAACGGTGGTCTCCTGAGACTAACACGTTCCACATGCCGTGGGGGGAGATGACGATCACGATGCATGACGTCACTCATATTCTAGGTATATTGTTGTTGTATACTTATATCAATTTCATAAATTTTATCAATTTTATTAATTTTTTTCATTTTCAATTTATAGGTATCAGCTGTCTAGGTATTCCTGTTAAGAAGGCGGATCCAGAGCCTGACCTAGATGGGATCCAGAGACATCTCATCGGCTGTCTGAGGGGCACGTCCTACATATTACATGACCTCTGGCTTGCCTTTGAGGCCCGTTCAGCCATTACGAAACAACTTATACCAGTACACAGAGGATTTCGTATGCCAATACACGAGGTGCATAGTGTGCTCCGTATGAAAATACACGAGTTAGCAGAGTAATTTCGTGTGGAAATACACGAGTTGAATCGTATCATTTCGTGTACGAGACCAATTAAACCAGCAAACTGAGTAATTTCGTGTGGAAATACACGAGTTGTAGCACTTCAGCTCGTGTACGAAACAACTTATTAAAACAAAAAATTTGATTATAACTAAATGTGATAGGTTATATGATATTGTATGATGTTGGTTCATTCATATATGTAATCATGTTTGTTTGTCCAACTTATTATAACAAGAAATATATAATCTTGATTAAGAAATATGATGATTTGAAATATATAATCTTGATTAAGTGGTATTCCTCTCATGTACAACTTATCTCGTTATACAACATGTTTAATTACCTCGTTATATATAATATTGATTAGAAACATATAATCTTGATTAAGAAATATGATGATTAAAAATATATAATCTTGATTAAGTGGTATTCCTCTCATGTACAACTTATCTCGTTATATAACATGTTCAATTACTTGATTATGATCCAATATGACGTTTGTTAGTTGTCATGTCTAAATGTACAATATATTGCTCAAATTAACACCACAATTCAATAATTTAACATAGTATATGCGTATCATTAACATCGTGTCGCAAATCATCGAAGAACACCTTAATTCGGTATCTCGTATGAAAATACACGAGGTAGCTGAGTAATTTCGTGAGGAAATACACGAGTTGAAGCGTATCATCTCGTGTACGGGACCAATTAAACCAGCAAACAAAGGATTTCGTGTGGAAATACACGAGTTGTGGCACTGCATCTCGTGTACGAGACCAATTAAACCAGAAAACAGAGGATTTTGTGTACGAATACACGAAATGTACTACTTAAGCTCGTGTATATATACACGAGATACGTAAAACCCAGAACCCTTAAACCCTGAATTTTATCTTAAACCCTACTACTTAACACCCATTCTTAACATCCCCATTCACCATTCATTTACACTTTCACAAATTCAAGTTTCTACCTCTACTAACCATTCTTAACATCCATTCATTTACACCCATTATTAACCACAAATTCAAGTCTCTAAGTTCATATTATGGATTCCTCACAAAATTCTCCACAACATTCTCCAAGTTCTTATGATCATATTAACCTTGATGTTATAGAATTTATCTTTGAAGAAGAAGGATGGGCACCAAATTCTCCACATCAGAATCAAAGGTAGCCTTGGACATCATCAAAGAAGAGCGGACTCGTAGTGGGGATAATGTCATGGATCCCTCAGACGGTGGGTCTTACTTCAGGCGAACACATGGACTTCCATGTAGTCATGAGATTGCATGCATACAAAACTCTGGGGGACGGATTGAGCTGTCCTCGATTCATGCTTTTTGGAAGAAGTTAGACATTGAACTAGACTACTGTCCAACTGAGCCTTCAATCAATAAAAATTCTTTTGGAGCTATGTGGAATGAACTACAGAACGCACCTGAACCAATAAAGAGAAAGTTATTCCAAACGATAAATGAAGGGCTACATCCACAAACCAGATATGCTTCTGACCTAGATCATATTTCAAAGGCAAATAAACCCCGGACCATCTGTTCCAGAATACTGTCAGATTGGGAGCATACTGACAGATATTTTGGAGTCCTCACTACACCACCCTCCACTAGCAGCAGGTCTAGATCTTCATTCATTGCATCAACCCAATCGAGTTTGATGTCGTGGGAGTCAAACTCTTTGAAGTCCACGCCCAATCCGAAATCAGCTTCAAACAGTACACCATCTAGCCCTACTACTCCTACGTCTCTTCCACCACTAGCTGCTTCAAGTCGTGGGAGAGGTCGAGGACGAGGACGGGGTCGGGGTCGGGTCGTGGAAAGGGAAATGGACAACTCAAAGTCACTAATCTACATACTTCTGGGTATACTTTGTCGTTTATGCCTTTCATTGTCCCATTTATTGAAGGCATCACAGATGTGAGAGGTGATGAAAATTGTGGCTATAGAGCCATAGCAGCGCAAATATACGGAAATGAGGACATGTGGCATCAAGTGCGCTCAGATTGTTGCATTGAGCTGCATAGACACCGCGAGCTTTATCAGAGAGTTATATCTTGGAGACCTGTAGACGAGCTCTACGATCGCATTGCTTTGTATACCTCCCCGGCTCCTGAATATTATTATATGAGACTCCCAGAGCTAGGGCACATCATTGCCACGAGGTATAATGTGGTGTTCGTCTCGTACACGCAAACCAGTGGCTTCACATGCCTTCCAGTGACTGTACCACAAGGAGTAGGACCACCCACAAACACACTTGTGTTGGGACATGTGGGAAACCATTTTATATTGGTATGATACTTTAATTCGTTATATTTAACTATCTTATTTAAATTTGTTATATTTAACTATCTTATTTAAATTCATTATATTTAACAATTTTATTACTTTTGCAGCTGCACATGTCAGATACTGATTACCCAGTATCATCACCAGCGATATATTGGGAGAATGAACGTGAACGAAGCGCAAGTAACCTGGTCATGCCATACAGAGCTTGGATAGACACATTCAATCGACTCTCAAATGCGGCGAACGCAGCAAGAATTGCAAGAAATAGGCCATAGTATGTGTGTATCATGTATTGGTTTTTGAATTATTCAGTTTGTATGAAATTTGTTTGTTTGGATGTTTGGATGTATGAATTATGCAGCAGCCTTGTTAAAAACTGTTTATTTCGTGTCAAATTAGGTGAAATGCATCGTGTTATTTCGTGTAAAAGTTGGTGAAATGCATGTGTTATGTTTCGTGTAAACTTGGGTGAAACTCAACGCATTATTTCGTGTAAAATCAGGCCAAACTAACAACTTCTACCTTTGCCATATTTCGTGTAAAAGTGTGCGAAATAAACCCATTATTTCGTCCACGTTTACACGAAACGCACGTATCCGGGTAAGGGTATTTTAGGCATTCCTGTGCCTTGTACACAATAGTGTCTTGCAAATAGAATTCGCCCAATTTGTGACAGTATAGGGGCCTTTTTCCATAAGGGCTTTGGACTCTAGGACCCCTGGGTGAGATCCAAATGCCATAAAAACCCAAGGTCAGATCAAAATCCCATTTAAACCCACCACAGCCCACAACCCGCCCTAGCCCTGCCCATGCCCTGCCCAGCCCGCCCATACCCAGCCCGCCCGCCCATGCCCAACCCAGCTCACTGTTTGGATGCAAAATTAAATTGTTGGGTATGGGAATTGAACCCATGACTTATTGTGAAAACTAACAACTTAACCACTACACCAGCCTACTGTTTGATACAAAATTTGCAATATATTCTATTACTATTGCGCCTAAATGAAACTAAGTGAAGAAAAAACAAGATTCTAAATCAATTTATAAAATTTTTGATTATTCCCAAAACATCAACTTTATGTTTAAAAAAAAAAAAACGAAAAACAAGATTTAAAAAAAAAATATATAAAGTATTTAAATATTTTATTAGAAAAAAAATATAAAAGACCCAAAGATAAATTAAATTATAATTTTGTGTAATATCGAATTTTAATTTTAATTTTTTTTTACTAGCACCCTCCAGTAAACTATTTATATAAAATGACACTATTTAAGTCCTTATTACCAAATTGTCATTATTTGCACTTATAAGACCTTTTGAGAGACTCATGAGTCTGCTATGAGACCTTGTAAATAGACCCTCATAAGTCTTATATGAGACATTTTTACATGTCTCATAAGAATTTACAAAGACTTTGATACAAATTATAAGACCTAAAAAATACACTTATGAGACATTTGAGAGACTCATGAGTCTGCTATGAGACCTTGTAAATAGACCCTCATAAGTCTTATATGAGACTTTTTTACATGTCTCATAAGAATTTACAAGACTTTGATAGAAATTATAAGACCTAAAAAATGCACTTATGAGACCTTTGAGAGACTCATGGGTCTGGTATGAGACCTTTGTAAATAGATTTATGAGTCTGGTATGAGACAATTTACATGTCTCATAAGAATTTATAAGACTTTGATACAAATTATAAGACTTAAAAAATCACTTATGAGACATTTAAGAGACTCATGAGTCGGATATGAGACCTTTGTAAATGGCTCTCATGAGTCTGATATGAGACAATTTACATGTTTAATAAGAATTTACAAGACTTTGATACAAATTATAAGACCTAATTAATCATATTTTTTAATGTAAAATGATATTTATTTTACAAATTTAATGTTTTTGTGAATAATCAAGAATTTCATTAATTGATTGGAAAGTTTTAATTGCTGACATTTATTTTGGCAAGAATGATACTTCTATTATTAAATGTTGTGAAACATTAATCAAGTTGTTCTAATATATTTTTAATATTAACTCTTATACCGAAAGTATAAGACTAGTTCTTCTCTTATACTTTAGATATGAGAGTAATTTTCTCACATTAAATCCCCATTTTTAAAGAAATTATATACCTAAAATATAAGACTAGAATTACTCTTATATTTAAGGTATAAGAGTTATTTAGTTTATTTTATTATAATTCTCATATTTTCAGTATATAATAGACTTAGTTGGTGTCATTTATGTAAATAAATGCCTTAACAGAAGGGTGATAATTAAAAACTTATAAAATATTATGAAATAATGTATTTTCGCAAATATAATTTAATTTATTTTTTAGGTCTTTCATATTTTTTTAATAAAAAACTTTAGATATTTTATATTCTTAAATCATGTTTTTAATATTCTAACATATATTAAAAAAATTGTGTTTTTGTGAATATTCAAGTTTTTCATTAATTAATTGTAAAATCTCAAGTTTTGTAATTTAGTTTCGTCCAGATTTCAGTTAGTAATAATAAATATTGCAAAATTAGAAACAAGCAATGCATTGGCTTAGTGGTAAAGACATGGTTGTTATTGTAAAAGACCTAGGTTCGAAACTTGGGAACAACATTTTTGCTTTTAATTAAAAGGGGTGGCTGGCATTGAGTTCTGGATCCGGAGCGGGTGGGCCGGGGCGGGTGGGCGGGTCGGGACATCGGGCCTGGGCATTGGGCTTGGGGGCAGCCTGACCTGAGTAGTGTGTGATGGGTTTTTGGGCTTTTATAGAATTTTGATTTGGACAATGGGTGGAGGTGGACTTTTGGATCTCAGGTGGACTTTTATGGAATAATGATCTGGGAGAAGGGCCTTGTGGAATTATGCCTTTCCATAATTGGATTGGACATAGCAAGGAAAGCGCTCTTTGTCATGCGCGCTTCTTCGTGGAGCTCTCTTAACCCTCGTTCCCTTTTCTTCATCGCCTCTCTTCTGCTAATTTGGTCAGGTCTCCGGAGATTTGATTTGATACATAAACACGCAGCAAACGTCTTTCACATCCTCTTTCTTCCCTTCCTTTTGAGGTAAGTAAAAAAGTCGTGAATTTCAAGTTTCTTCCTTGTCATTTGTTCACATCACAATTCCCTAATTTTGCATCTCTTTGTTCAAACAAATCAGACAATTTTGATGGGTTTAGTTTGAATTTCACTCTTCCGGAACATTGCACTGTTATTGTTATTACCTAGGTTGCTTTCTGCTGTTATTAACATCTCAGAAGCCTGTATTTTATTTTGGGTTTATCTTTTCAAATTGCTACCACTATTTGTTACTTGAGCTGCGAAACAATCTGCTATGCGGAAAATAATACTGTTTAAGTTTTAATCAGGTGGGTGATTTAGTAATATTTTCTTTCTCAGGATTTCAAATGGGAGGGTTGTATTAAGTGGAGCAGGATTGTTGCTACAGAATGATGCTCTTGTTTTGGCTTGTGCTGTGTTTTCGTTTTACATAGACTTGTTGGAGTGCTCTACTGAGATTTACTTTAGAAAGTAAGAAATAAAAAACAACTATGTATGGGAGAACGGGTCTAGATCGTTTCAAAAAAGCTCAAACTGTCGAACCTTTTTCAGTTGCTTCTAAGCCAACCACACAACCTACCATCTCAAAACTCGTTTCCCATCCCAAGGATTCCTTTTCCCAGCCTCAAGTTTCTCATCAGCAAATTCATTATCAGAATCAACAAAATGCTTCTCAGAAACCAGTAGATCCGGATGTGGGAGCAACTGGATCAGCTCAGCATGTTACTCAGGTTGGAGGGGGGCAATCTACTTGGCAGCCTCCTGATTGGGCTATTGAGCCCCGTCCAGGTGTTTATTATCTTGATGTTTTGAAAGATGGTGAGGTTCTTGATCGGGTTAATCTGGACAAGCGTAAGCACATCTTTGGGAGGCAGTTTCATACTTGTGATTTTGTGCTTGATCATCAATCTGTTTCACGTCAACATGCTGCTGTTATTCCCCACAAGAATGGAAGGTTTGATTTTTTTTGTCTTCCTCTTCTCATCTGCTTGACTATTTCATTAATTCGTTCATCTTTGACCTGTTTTTGTGGGTTATAAGTTGTATGCGATTTCATTTCTGTCTATTGGGAAAATAATAGTTAAATACACATGCCACTTTCTCGGAGCTGTCAGAATGTAGCTAATTTCATTTCCGTCTTATGTATATGTATAGTATATGTATGTTACGTGTGTGTGAGTGTGCACAGAGAGGCTGGGATGTTTAAAGTTTCTCCTCTGTTATTACACAGTGTTTTCTGTAGAGCTGCTGAAGGGAAAATATTCTCCCTCCGTCCCATAGCAACTTGCACCATTGTCCTTTTTGAGTGTCCCACTTTCCTAAAATGTCTATTTTTTACATAGTTATAAATCCCGTCCCGTACCGGTCCATCCCGGCCGGTTTGTACCGTTCCGGTTGGAAACCGGTGCGGAATGGTAGGCTTAGTCGCACACCTACTAAATTAGACCTAACTCGGCCACTAATAATGTAATTAGGGTAAGTCAGGGTCGATCCACGAAGAACGATGATTATTTGCGAACAGTCACTTGACCAGATTGGGGGTTTGATTTTGATTGTAATTAAATCCTAGACGGGAAATTAAACTAATTGTGATTAAAACAATGATTAAAAAGCACTTCAGATTTGATACTGTCACCGGATTTTAATTCTAATATCACTGATAATTCTAATCTCCTTTAATCTTATTCACTTGATTACGAGATGTATTTCAATCTCTGTCTCTTCTTTCAGAATAGTTTATAGCAGTGGCACACTCACTATAAACCCTAATTAAAATTAAACCTAAACTGGCACAGAAAAGGTCTAAAGATTAATTGATGAAGTTTTAAGAGACTAAAATCAAGAACGCTTTCTAAAAATAATTTAGATAATCGTCTAATCTTGCCTACTCCCCAAATTGCTATGGCACATACACAATTCGTGGAGATGCTACAATGAAAACCCTAATTCTGGCACAGAACGAGTAATCTAGCAAAGATCAATAAAGAGGACAAGTAAATTGGCCAGATTTACAAACCCTAGAAATTAATCTAAAACGGTACAAGCAAGATTATGAACAAGAATTAATAAAGAAAAAGAAATACCTCAATAGAAATAAAAACCCGGATCAAGATCTCAAATCCAAAGTAATGGAGTTTAGTTCTCCATTAATGGTTACACAAAGCTTCAGAGAGAAAAATAAAAAATAAAATACGTACTGTTCTCCTCCTCCCAGAAAAATCGATCCCTTTTCACCAATCCTAATTCTCCACTAATTATAATTAATTCCTAATTAAAACTCCCTAAGGATAATGAAAAAAGAATAATAATAAAAATCAAAATAAAAATCAAAACCCAATTCACAAAGAAACCGTTGTTCACGTACGGACGGAGGACCCTTTTCAAAATTTGCATTTCAGCCCCTGAAGTTTCAGTTATTTGCAGTTTGGACCCTGCAGTCTTTTAGTTCTTCACATCAATCCCTGGACTTTTCAACCATGCAGAACAGCACCTCAACTTCCAGAAATTTCAGTTTGAACCTATACTCCTCCGCTTCGGTTGACTTTGACTTTGCTTTGACTATTCTTGATACTCAAGGCATGACTTTGAAGCTCACCAAAATTACATCCGGAAAAGTAACTAAATAAATACGACTATTTTACACCCGGATTACAATAAAAACTCAAATGATAGATAATGCCCCAATTACATCAAATCTAGTCTAAGTACATCAAAATAAGTGAAAATACATAGGAAATACTAGGGAAATAAATAGTACAAAATCCGCCACATCACGGAACAACCACTGTTCCGTCTCAGTTTAAATCTCGGCCTGAACCGGTTCATACCGGTCAAAACAGGCCTGAACCGGCCGAAATGTGGATTCCGACCGGGACGAAGAAAAAAAGCAAAGACAGCAACGTAGTGGCGTCAGATCAAGATGAGGAGGAAAGGGAGGGGCGAGCCAGAAAATATAGGAGGTATAGCGATGGGGGATGTAGGGGGTGGTATATGGTGGAGGGGAATAGCCGGAGGTGACGGGGTTGTAAGAGGTTGAGAGCTTGAGGTGATTGGGGACTCTGCTAGTTGTCGGAGCTGGTGAGTTCCCGTGGTGGTGATGAATCGGTTTCTTGAACGTTTGAAGGATTCCTTTGTATCAATTGAGAAAGAGCTAAAATGATAAACTGGTGTTTGATTTTTGAAAAGTTTGAAATGTGAGAGAAAGGGAGATGAAAGGATGGTTAAAAACAGATTAATGGATAAGTGGGAGGCGTGTGATGGGTGGGTGAGTGGGTTATGGGCTCGAGGAGTAATGAAGTTTCTAGTGTCTGCTACTCTAAAGTGTTTTTTTTTTTTAAAAAAATTGCCAACAAATGTTCGTTTTAACAATTGCACAGTACACATTACATATACTATTATTCACTGTACTAAAAAAAATACATACAATTTAAATGCAGTAATTAATTTGACTGTGCATTCTATTTATGTGGGAGAATTTGGATTGGGTTTTTGACAAATAACATAAAAGAAGTGACCTTATATTTTATGGGATAAAGAAATACAGTATATAAATACATACTCCCTCCGTCTCAAATTACATGTTGTTTTGAGAGTTGATTTTTGTCTCAAAATACTTGTCGTTTTACAATTTTCAAGGTTTTTGTTGTTGTATACCAATTATACCCTTATTAATGATAGTTAACTATTTCTTGCACAAGCATTTAATTGTCTAGGTAGTTGGATTACTTTAGGGGTATATGAGACTTTTTCACATGCATTAATTGTATTTCTTAAAAATTGTGCAAGTGGTCAAAACGACATCTATTTTGAGACGGAGGGAGTATAAAATTTAAAAATGCGGTAAATCCGGTACCGTACGCCGGTGCGGTCCGGTACCGGTACGTCCCGTCCCTCACAAGTTACAACCCCTTTTCCATTAACAATACTTTTGAATCGATAAACTCTCTCCTTAATTTCCGTGTCGGAGCAAAATGGTGCAAGTTGTTCTGGGACGGAGGGAGTACAATTTAAAATATTTTTGCAACTAGAGGAAGTGTACTAAAGTAAAAGTACAGTTTTGAAATAGTTTGACTTTTCAGATTCAACTTTTTTTGGACGATGGAGTGTTACAATGTTTGAAATTGTGGCTGGATAGATTTTCTTTAAAGCAAGTCAATTGACCAAATTTCAATCTTTTTCTTACAGCGTATATGTGATTGATTTAGGATCTGCGCACGGTACTTTTGTTGCAAATGAACGATTGACCAAGGATTCCCCTGTTGAGCTTGAAGTGGGGCAGTCGTTGCGCTTTGCTGCTTCTACAAGAGTTTATATTTTGAGGAAGGATAATTCGGCCCTTTTCCCTCCTGCTCCGCTACCCACAGAAATTAACATGCCCCCACCTCCTGACCCAGCCGACGAAGAAGCTGTTCTGGCTTACAACACATTCTTGAACCGTTATGGTCTGACTAAACCTGACTCATTGTCGAGGCCTGCTGAGTTGAGTAGTTCTTTAGGTGCGAGGGAGGCTAGCAGTCAGATCGAAAGAGCTGCAAAGAGGATTAAGAGGACAAGAGTGGCATTCAGAGATCAAGTTGGGGGAGAGCTTGTCGAAGTTGTTGGTGTGTCAGATGGTGCAGATGTAGAAACTGAGCCTGGTCCAGTGGGTGTCACAGAAGGCAGTCTTGTAGGAAAATATGAGTCCCTTGTACAAACCACAGTTATCCCTAAAGGGAAGGAACCTTTGTCTGTGAAGCAAGGTGGTGTATCCCAAAGGGGCGTGACTGAGAAACTGCAACAAGTCTTAAACAAGGTTAAAGCTCCTCTGAAGAGTGGAATTTATGACGACCTTTATGGAGAATCGCTATCTGGTAAAGTAGGGTCAGCTTGGGCATATTCTTCTGCTGAAGAGAAGGCTCCTAGTGTCGTAACTGTAGGACCTGATAACAATTTTGGCAGTGCTGGAGATGATAGCGATGATGACTTATTTGGGTAGCTGGAATGAGAGGCTGCTTCTAGATGGTTGCTACTTTTTTTGTTATGATTTTTACATCGTGCTTGTAGAGCATCAAGCAGTGGAAATAGTGCAGGTATCTTGTTCTGCTGTGCATTGAGCATTTTTGTTGTATTTCATGGGCCATTTTTCTACTCGAATCTTCAATTTGATTGCAACCTGGGATTGTGGTACTGAATGTCTTTACATAGCCAAAATGGAAAATCAATTTGAAAGTCTAGTTCTCCACTGCCTAGTGTTTGATATCTTGTATTTACAATGTCTCAAATACTATGTCTAGTAAGGGAAGAAAATTGGAGTGCCATAAAAACATTTACTTTATAGTATGGTTCACTTGTAAACCTGTGAAGCTCGCAGAAGCGCGAAGCAATTATAAGAGTATCTATATCTGCCCCTAAAAAATGTCAACTTATGTGGAGTAAATGGAGTGAATTAGGCAATCAGAAGCCAGAAAAACATTTACTTCTAGTCTCACTACAAAGTTTATAATTATTGCTAGTTTTTCTCTTTTTATGCATGAAATCACAATTTCCAATTCCATTCTCCTTACCTTTCATGAGTAAACAAATGGTTAGCATACTCATAATTGTAAGATCTTCTTTTGCATTTTATGAATTTCTACAATAAACTTTGTGCTGTGATCTCAAGTTATCTGTTACTCTTACCGTCCGAATAAAAGAGGTGCTTATTCCTCTTTGGGTGGTTCTATATATTAGTAATATTTCGTTTTTACGCCATCCTTTTTACAACCAATTGACTAACCCAACATTAACTTCCCACCTGGTTTAAATTCAAATATTGCCTCCTAGTTTGAATTCAAATGCTTTGAGGGACAATTTTAAAAAATAGTCAATTGTCAGCCTATTTTCTTAATTTGCATGTTACTCTTCTGATGGGACAGAGGGAATTCTTCTTTAACGTCTCTAGTGTGCCAGCAGAATCTATTTATCTTCCTCCATTATGTTTTCCTTTTGGTAATTCCAGTAAGAGGTGACTATTGTTGGGAAACTGGCCTCGTTGTATTTTATCTCTGGGTGTGGGTGTAGGTGACCGAACACAATAGCACATTAAGTCAAGAGGCTTAATCGAATTGGTTCATTGCTCTTGGGGCTAACGAGGTTACTTAAATGGGAGGTTACTCCATTCATTCCATTGTAAGTATCTTCAATTGTTCTTGTACTGGTTTAAGCATATTTGACTCTTTGGGATGCGTTAATACCCTCAAGTATCCTTCAGTGGTCTCAATTCAATGGAGCCTTGTTCCTTTTTACCTCTAATAATGGATGTTTCATTACACTTTCTAAATGGTATGAAGACTCTTTTTTTTTGGATGGGGGGGGGGGGGAATTATATATTTTGCCTCTAATAATGGATGTTTCATTACACTTTTTTTTTTTTTTTTTGGACCCCAAATTATTTTGGGACTAAGGCTTTGTTGTTGTTGTTGGGGGGGGGGGGGGGGGAGATGAACGCACACTTACTTTGAGATGGAGGGAGTAGTTATTTTAGTTTTTGACGTAGTTGCATGCCTTACTGTTAAAGATATATATTTTGCCTTTTTGATTAATTGTTACTATGGAGGTATTACCATATGAGTTCCCTGAAATGTGTCCTATGGGTTTCACAGAAAGGCCTTGGAGAGATTATTACTACCTTGACATGCATAGTAAGTTACTTGAGCCCAGTCTAAATTATCGGTTATAATGAGCAGAAAAAAAAAAAAAATCTTTAAAGTTGTTTCAACATGATAGGGAGTGTATATAATTTCATTAAGTAAAATACCATGTCTCTGTTTTTATGATGTTTGGACTTTGGTCCATATAGAATGCTGGCTGTTGTTACTATATTCATGCTACTATGTATATGAGCACGTGTTAGTGACAGGCAATCCGTAGGACTGTTGTTGAATCACTACTTTTACTGTTAGAAGCCTTTATGAAGCCTTGTTCAAATGTCTTGCTATTTACATACTATTATCTTGGTTGTTGCTGTGTTAAACTGATTTTCTCATTGATGATTCTCTTAGAGATTTGGATTAACACTGAGGCCTTATTTTGCAGGACATATTTATTGTTCTTTATAACTTTGGATCTAGCTTTGGTTGGTGAACTTCCCTACTCTCTTAGGCTGCCAAATGTAATACCAATTTCCTTTTGGTTACCTGCCGCTGAACCTGTTCAATTTGATTGATCTTTACATTCTAAAACTTTTGGAAACATTCAAGAGTTCCAGTTGAACCTCCATTAAATAGAAGCAAACTCTAAGATTTTCATAAAAGTTCTTTAATAGATAATGAAGTTTCCATTTTGGGCATGCCACATCATAAATTAGTTACTGAAGCCATTGCCGGTTACTGAAACATAATATACAGCTGCGGCATTATGTTGTTATTCCATTTAATGGGATTACGGCAGTTTTCTGCTCAGTGTCTCCTGTATGCGGATCCTTATCTGTTACCTCAACCTTAGTTAGCTGTCGCATGTTTCTTCATTTACCACAGTATAGTTTCAGCTTTTGCATTGCATTTAGAAAAATATAAACATGCATGCTTGGAACATTTTAAGGAATGTGAGTTTTTTTAAAAATTATTTATATAGGTGCAGATATGGCCCTCTTCTGTTTATTCAAGGTGAATAAACAATTGGATTACTCTACTAAACCTGCAAACTATGAGAAGAGTGGTTTCTTTAGCTTCTCTTTGGGCGTCAGTCAGTGTTGCCTTTCGAGAGTTATCTATTACGGATTTTAGCGGGGTTGGGCTGCTGCGATGTAGTTATTGTTTGTTGGTTACGCATTCTCTTCTCTAATGAATTTGATAATGGAATAGCATGAGAATGTACCAGTAAGAGTAAACTGAAACATACTTACGGTTGACAACTTTCTTAGAAACTTTGTCTGCTTGTGGAG
Source organism: Campanula takesimana (assembly GCA_026119855.1). NCBI lineage: Eukaryota > Viridiplantae > Streptophyta > Magnoliopsida > Asterales > Campanulaceae > Campanula > Campanula takesimana. The sequence goes on along the minus strand of JAOWBW010000136.1, from coordinate 388,939 downwards.
CTTCTGATTTGTCGCTCGTAATAGGACATCAAGGGCCAGATGGAACAAAAGGGAACTTACGTAGTCAGTAACTAGAGTTTTGTGTCATTTTCGTAAACGTGTCTTGTGGATGTTATAAACTCACGAGTCTACATGCTTACGTTCTTGATTGGGATTTTCCATTCTATGATCCATGAACACCAACACTTCAGAATGTATAACAGTTGGGCAATGAAATTGTTACCGATCACTTTACTTTATATTTTTCTGCTTATGGGATATGATCAATAGGTTGCAAGAATTTGACTATACCTGTTTTTGCACCTGAGCTTTGGCTGCTGCAGCCCTGTTTTTTGATCTTCTGGCACTCCCATAAGCTTTGTTGAGTTAGAGGGACTATGATCAATAGGTTGCAGGATTTTTCAGCTGTTGTGCAGGTGTGGTACTTCTCTGAAAGTGTTGAAATCTTGTTTTTTTTGGCACTGTTCAATGTTTTGAAGAAGCCTAGCAATTTGTATCTACAGAACATTGTTTGGAATCTTATCCAAACCATCTTGCTCAAAACTGAAGGGCTCGATTGTCTGAAACTGTTGAAATGTTGTTTCTTTATAATGTTCTAAGTCTTTGAGGAACCTAGTAATCTGTTGCTGAGTTTTGCATGATATCTCCTAATGAATGTTGGGAATGATGACCTCACGGGAATACCAAAATCCTCAACAAGAGTGACGGGATGATGTTTGGAAAATGATGAAAATCTTGTTTAAAGATCGTTGCCCACATGGTTGAAATCCAAAGTCATCTTCTTCACTTGGAGGAATTGGCAGGTGCATTGTTGGACTCTGAAGGAAGCCTATTGTTTCAGTTATTCAGTACTGGAGGTGGTATGAATGTCCTATCAAAGCCCATAAGAGGTAAGAGTTGATGGTATCGTGGTACTAAAAAGGGGATATATTCCCGTTTTCTTCACAAATAGCTAAATTGTTGTACATGGTTTCTGTTAAATTGCGTCCGTGTTGGTTATTTGGTTTCTGTTGTTGTGCTAAGATAGCTGTAGTTTTGTTACCTGAAACTAACTGGATATGAATAAACCTGTAATGGGGTGTGACCAGTTGGTATATAAATTAAAAGGAGATGTCCATGAAAATTTGCTATTCTGGAATAAAATAAATACATTTGTAACATTTAACTGGTCTGACCTTTAAATGGGGGAAGGAATGACAAGCTGAAAGAGTGGGAAAGTTAAGGTCAGTGTAAGTATTGTCTTTTGGATCCCCAAAAAGTTGGTTAAATGTTTAACTCAAAGCAGGAGCAGGAGAATCTTTTCTTGCATGAGATTCTTGAGGAAAAAATGCAAGCAAGGAAGGGATCCTTGAAGCTATTGAGTAAATGCTTTGCCAAATTGTAACAATAAGGACACTAGGTTGGCACCAACTAAAGCTTACCTGTCCTCTCTCTCTCTGTGTGTGTGTGTGTGTGAGAGAGAGAGAGAGAGAGAGAGGCTACTTGGTATACCTTACCTTGTAGGCCCATAAATACTGTATGTTATAGTGGGAGCTTCACAATTCCCATTTCACAACACAGTGGTTTAATTCTTCCAATATGAGATTTTGATCTGTTGCACACAGAAAATATCTCAAAGATAAGCCGTATAAGAAACTCATTGTATTATTGTTTAGGAGTATAAATTATTTAATATTAGTGAAGAATGATAAGAAAATCTTGTCAGAAATAAAGATGGCCTGACACTGTATTATAAGTATGATGATTATGGTGATGATAATTTTCATCATGATGGCCATCTTCTGCACCCTTTTTTATCATGACATACTAATTACCCCCTTGTTTTATTTATTATTACTTTAATGTGAAAAAAGATAAGACATGGGGTCATGATCACTTTATGAGTTGAAGAGTTGGTAGATTATAGAGAAAAAGGGAATATTTGCTTTATTGCATTACAACAAGATAATTAAAAGCTTCAATCTCAACATTGAAGAGATTGATGAACTAACCTCCTAGCTTTTACTATGACTATCTAACCACCCACAAACAAAGAACCAAGAATGCACGCACGCTTGCTCGCTCGCTCGTTTGTATTGTGACAGATATAGAATCTTGAGTTTTTTTACGGTCTCGAAAGCAACGTCCAACCAATTTGCATGTGGTCCCACTAAGTGCTGCGTAGATGGATCTAGCGATACAAGATGTGACACGCGGCAGACATGGGCCATCTAGGATTGACCCACCTCCATTGCAAGGTGAAGAATATACCACAGCTAGTGGGAGAAATTATGATGAGGATTGCAATGAAAATCTGGTCCCTTGCTAGCTAGCTACTTCTTTTCAAACTTGTATTCCTCTTTTTTGCCCATAATTTATATTTATATTTTGTTTATTTTCACTGCGTAGGTCATATTCTTACTTGGTTACTCCTTTGACTAACCCCATAAACTGGAAGATTCTTGGAGACTTACGTGTCACCAGCGCACAGTCATTTGTCGATCTGAGCATGCCTTCTCTTCTTCAGTTGTTCTTACAAGGCATCATTACATGCACCAACAAACTCATTTTTCTGTTTGCTGTGTTACATTCTACAACAGACACCAACCAAAACATGTCTCCTTAATTTCTCCAATGCTTCTTTCAACACGTTTATTTCTCTTGACTTCTTCTTGCAGTACCTATTCTATCTAGGACTTAGCTACCTCCATTCTCAACTATAAATCTGGACTTCAGCTTCACTGGAAACTCACAGCTCTTACATTTTCCGGTACTGTCACCTGATGATTCCTACATGCTTTTGAGTTAGTTACAAGTCATCATCATTCGGTAACCAGTTGATTGCTTGTTACTATTACTATCACTTCTTGATAGTAACCAACCAAAAGCCTGAATTTTTTCATATGCTTCTTCTGTACACATAGTATAATTTTCTACAGATTTTTAAAGGTGTTTTTCACGTATATAGCTAAGGTACCTTCAAAAGATTCCCACTCACACAGTTGGATTTTGTTGGTTGATTAGGGATTTTGTGAAGTCTGCTTTTAAGAAAGTGCCTTGCTAATTTTCTGTTTCTGTTTAGCTCGACTCTATATTGAACAATAATCTTGGATTCCTCCTTTGGCAATGCGGAAAGGTGTTTGATGCTATGCCATATTTGCAACAATGTGGCTCTTTTTACCATCATTTGTCCCTCTATGACATTAACAATTCAAGCTTTTCTCCACCAATTCCTGTGATCTCTCTGCCCCAGATGAACTATTGAGTTAGTTAACACTCACCACCTTCAAACTCAATTTTGTTCTTGTTCATATCGTTACGTTTAAGCGATGCATTTCTATATTTGCTCATCCTGATTCATTTATTCTGCTATCCTAGAACAAAAAGGAATGCAAGTGTTGTTTATTTTTTGTGAGTAATCAGTGAATTCATGCTATTTGTTGTGTTTGCATAAGCTTTATCCCATACCCATTTACCTAATAGTGGTGGTCACCACCACCTATTGCTATTATGTAGGAATTATTTTTGCAATGACAGCAAAAAGAGTCTCCATCTGTTTCCCCCTTTTTCTTCTGTAGGAGAAAATTCATCCTATTGTGTGAGATGGCCTGCAGGTCTCTTTTATAGGAAACATGGAAGAATATTAGGCTTCTTTGCTGGCCACTCAATTTACTGTCAGAAAACAACTGCTCCTCTACAGTCTGATGCTAACGACATCGTGGATTCCACTCTGCTCTATGTCCGCTCATTTTTTCTTCTTTCATTCATTTGCAAGTTGTTTGGAACTGTTCCAAAATGAGTGCCTTTTTCTCAAGTAACACAAATTGGATCTTCCTGAGAGTAATGAAAAACTGAACTATCGCTTGGTGCAGGTTTTTGGATATGGAGAAGCAAATTGTAAAGCCAAGTTGTCTTCTGGATAGATAGAAAACCAAGAGAAAAGATGAAGTTTATGAAACTTGGGACAAGGCCAGACACATTCTATACAGAAGAAGCGATCAGGTAAGCATTTAACAAGCATTTTTGTTCAAGTTCATGGTTGGGCAAGTAAGGCTTTTCGAACACACACACACACACACACACACACAATTAGCTAGTAAAGCTCATCATATTTGTATTGACAATGCAGAAGCATAGTTTCAGACATACCAAGCGACCTCACTGTACAAATCAACAACATAACCTATCTTCTGCATAAGGTATGATTTTCGAGTTTTGGCAAAGCTTTTGGGTTGCATTGGATTTGGATCCTTGTTGATTACTATATGGTATGCCTAGCTGCAGTTTCCACTTGTTCCAAAGTGCGGCCTCTTGCAGCGGCTTTGCTTGGATACAGAAGATTCAGAGAATGTTACCCTGGAGCTTCACGATATCCCTGGGGGCGAAGATGCTTTCGAACTTTGTGCTAAGTTTTGCTATGGGATCACAATCAATCTTAGTGCGCATAACTTTGTACCGGCTCTATGTGCTGCTAAGTTCCTTCGAATGACTGAATCCGTGGAAAGGGGAAACTTTGTACCAAAACTTGAGGCTTTCTTCAGTTCGTGCATTCTTCAAGGTTGGAAGGATTCAATTGTCGTATTGCAGACGACTGCAAGATTGCCAGAGTGGTCAGAAAGTCTCGGCATCGTCAGAAAGTGTATAGATTCTATTGTCGAGAAAATACTCACACCTCCTACCAAGGTACTGACATCATTTCACATCAGCTTTAACTCAAAATTCAAAATCAAACTTTCAAATTTGTTTTGCAGGTCGTGTGGTCATACACTTACACGAGACCAGGCTACAGACAGAAGAAGCACCACCAGGCTGTTCCCAAGGATTGGTGGACAGAGGACATAGCTGACCTTGATATAGACCTTTTCAGATACATAATAACGACTGTCAAGTCAACCAACATGTTGCTCCCACAGCTTATCGGTGAGGCTTTGCACGTTTACGCATGTCGCTGGCTACCTGACGTTATGAAAATAAAAGCACCCGAGACTTCAGTTTCTCAATCTGATGAATCCATGGAGAAAAAAATACGAGTGCTTGAGACCATTGTTAGCATAATGCCACAAGACATAGGATCGGTTTCTGTTGGATTCCTGCTGAGACTCTTGAGCATAGCAAGCTTTTTGAGGGTGTCAACAATGACAAAGACGGAGCTTGTCAAGAGATGCAGCCTTCAGTTCGAGGAGGCAACGGTGGATGACTTGTTGCTACCTTCGCCCTCTTCTGATGACCAGCATTTATACAATGTTGACTTGGTTGGGGTTGTTTTTGAGAGTTTTCTAACTCGATGGAGAAGACAACAATCTGTGGAGCATAGCCAGTTAGTTATGGTAATGAGGAAAGTAGGGAAGCTTGTTGATTCGTATCTTCAAATAATTGCGAGAGATGTGAATATGCCTGTACAGAAAGTGGTGTCTCTCGCGAAAGCGTTGCCTGAGATAGCACGGTCCAACCATGATGATCTTTACAAGGCAATTAACATTTATCTCAAGGTCAGTACTAATTAGATGAAGAATGAGTTCTTTTCAAAACCTTTGGTAGCTTGATATGAATTTCATTTTGTTCTAATTTGACAATGGATAGGAACATCCTGAAGTGAGCAAGACAGAGAAGAAGCTGCTGTGCCGGGTTCTAGACTGCCAGAAACTGTCCCAAGAGGTGTGTGCACATGCTGTTAGGAATGAGAGACTGCCACTGAGAACAGTTGTGCAACTTCTATTCGTTGAACAAGAGAGAAGTGTTGTCAGGCCTACGGCTGGCCAGAAAGTTGAGGTCGAGTCAGAGTTTGATGTCAGCAGACAAGAGACACCAGATGAGCTAAGGAGATCACAATCGAGTAAAGGTGAGGGCACGACAAGTAAGACCACGGTAAGCAGAGGGAAAGTTCATTACAAGTCAAGTCAAAAGCTCGAATCAGGGACTGAACCAGAGTCAACAAGGAAAGAAATAGTGGAAGAGATTGTAGAAGAAGGAAGGCGTGGAAACAAGTTGGATTCTAAGAAGATAGCGTTGCAGAGAAGAAGTAAATCAGAACATGGCCACTACAAAGGTAGGGAGAGATAGCAACAACTGGTCTATCCCCTCCCCCCATAACGGTGCAGAAGGTGTGGCGCTGTCAGAGTCAGAGAGTTCCATGGGTGAACAAATGTTTGTATGACAATCTCTATTGATTACTAGAGCTTAAAATGTATGCAAACTGAGTCCAAATCTATTGATGATTATTTGTACAAACAAATAACCAATGGAGGAATATGAAGTGCAACACAACGAGATGTAATAAGAGAAGGAAAAAGATGGCAGGTTAGGGCCAACTCAAAAACTTTTAAGTCAGCCCACAATGCAAGCAGTAATGTTGCACCACACAGGTGTTTTAAACAACTAAGGCAGTTAACTCTATGTTCAGTTCATGACAAGCTATAACTGCTGCCTCATGTGGCTAACACTTGCCATGTTCAAATGGAGCACCACTTGCTGGTTTTTGGTCACGTTTGTGCAACAGCGGCAGCGCAATGCCTTGCCCAGCCAAAAAAGTTTACAGCTCCCCTTTTGTCTAGCTCACATTTCTTAGGCACACAGCCAACGCAAAGAAGCATTCTGGCAAATCACGAGCCAATTAACAGACATTCACACCCCATGCCAGGCATATGTGGGTCTTTTATCCCAAAACCAGCAACGGGACAAAGTTCCAAGCTTAACAAGGTTGCAAGTTTACCATCAAGACTTGGCATGCCCATTCAAAAGCCAAAACATGCCAAAGTCTTACCTAAATGCAACGTAGCAGATGATGCTACTAAGTGAAGAAGTATACATACACAGCTTTGAATACTGATATATCCACATAAAATTAACGTCATCATCTCCCTCTCATAAAAATACTTGTCTATGGAATCACACAGATGAGTTTCTCTCAAATATATACATGCTGATTGTGTTTCTAAGTTACATTACATAAATACTGGCTATACATGCTACAAGAAAAGAGGTGGGGAACAAAATTAAACGATAACCGTACCCTTCTCTTTCTTAACAACTCCTCACAGTGTGCTATCTGACTTTTCCTGCCACTGGTCACAAGAGAGAGAGAGAAAAGGAGAGGGAGACACCAGGATGTGCTCTGCACAAAGCTGTGGAACCCTTTCTCTGTGCTGAGAAGAGGCAAACATACAATCCCACCATAATACAGAAAAAGGAGAACAAAAGCTTCGGAGAAAGTCAGCTTCTACACGATGGCACAACCAGAGAATACAGAACCTCAAACAATTTATCAATCACTGCATTTCCAATCAGCTGATTCAAAGCACCTGATGAGCGAATGGGTCCAGGCTCCATCTAATCTTTATGAACTGGGTGACAAAAATGTTCCAAGGTACTACTAAATATGCTATTTTAATTTGCGATTGTGGACCTAACAATGTACACTCAGAAGCTTCATGCCTGGCACAACGGGTCGTAATCATAAACATCACCAGCCTTCACAAACCGCCCCTTAACACGCTTCCTAACATCGGCCCTTGCCTTTCGTGAAGCATACCTAATTGTCTTTTTGTCAAACCTGTTTGGATTTCCAAGCAAAAGAAAACTCAGGCTCTGATTTATACAAGATCACAGGAACCATAATCTGACATAACCATAATGCAAGCTGGTTTATTAGCTTGCATATTAATAGTAATACTTCTTAGGCATGAAACAGATCATTTCCATGTTACTGCCAGTATGTGAGTTCGTGTGTGTTTACTTACTTGCGGTTCTTCTTCTTTTCTCTATAGCGCAAGACAGCACTATCCCTGATAGCTGATGACAGCTGATTATCAGGACAGGCGTTGTGCCATGGAGGTTCACCCATTAAAGGCATCTTAGACACTTCACAATCTTGATAATCTCCATTACTGCTCTCACCAGTTACGCCAGAAAATGATAGTGAGAGGCTAGATTGTGGAAAACAATGATTTGGATCAGTTTTGCAGCTCATGATCGAATCAACAGAGACTGGATTGCTGTATGTTGGTTGCGATGCTTTAACTGGTATTGCTGAAGATCTCTGGAAAACAACAAAAATCATCATTCTATGCACCAAAACCATGATCCAGAAATGAAAACGAAAGAATAGAATTTGTTGCTTTGTTACAGGAAGACCCTTGTATATAACATTTTCAAGATAATGCTTTCGAAGGCAAAAAGATTTTCCATGAGAGACGGCCGTTTTAAATTATACTACAACTAACAATATGTTTAACAACTCCCAAAATAAGGATAGAGCAGTGTCCAATCAGTGCAATATAAATTAAACTTTGCCCCCCTTTTAGGGAAGAAAAAACACACTAATTTTTTTCTTGCCCCCTTATACAAATAAAAATCATTTTGCCCCCCTTCAAAAAAATTCCTGGATCCGCCACTGCAATCAAGTGAGCTGAAGATATGTTTTTGGGGTGTACTTTCAATATGAGAATAAGTTTCAGGGCATACCTCGGCCACATATGTACACTCTGTCCCGTGATGAGCCGCAGGGATATCCCCCATTCCAAACAGGCCATCCATTCCCCCATCATCATTGAATCTCTGTGAGTCATTTCTAGATCCACCAAAGAGCTCTTCATAGTTGTCAAAATCCAAATCGATATCATCCATACTTAACTCTTTGTAGTAAAACTCATCATCACGATGTCCAAGACTTTTTGGGTGTACATTGGATATAAAAATTAGTTTCCATAAAATTACATGGTCAATATTAAAGAAGTGGATGGAACCTAAGGTGGGACTTGTTCAGTATAAAAGAAACAAGAAATGAAGAATGGAAATCAGTACATATTGTTTTATGCTTTGGTACCAAACACTGCTGGTAAGAAGGAGAAGTCTACATCTCCAAACAAGTGCACTCTATGCCATGTACAATTTGAAACATCCAACCTCAATTGCCTTTGGTGGAGTGGATATAACACACTCTCTCATAAGCATCCGATCGAGAAAGTTGTGCAGACGAATGACAACCAGAATAACAGTTGTTGTGAAGTTTTGACAGAGAGACACCTTCTCCTGAATGCATCTGACTGTTGCAGGCTGACCTCTCACACACTTGGAAAGTGCATTTGCAGAATGAATGTTGCATCTGACCGACAATACACCATGGATCTTTGTTCCCCGCACAAGTCACATAACTTCCACCAAACGTTAACGCTTGAGATTAACACCAAGTCAGAAACTTAACTTGAAAATCCAACTTTACCACAACAAACCTCTAGGGATCTGAAAGACAAAAATAGTACTACTGACTTGGAAATGAAGGAATAAGATAATAACTATTGAAGTGGAGTTTAAAATATGGAGGGAGGGACAACCAAGTGTCTTTTTGACAATTTAACACTTTGACCCCTCATTCTTTTCATTTGCTTTGACCTACGTACCATCTTTATTTTCGTTTATGCTTGCCAAAGCATCTCATTCTTTTAGATGGCGACGTCCTTACTTGGATCAAGAATAATAATCATGCACGTTGGATTCGAACCAAGTTAAAATTAAATGAATGTCTATGTCAGTCCAATTTAGGGGGTATTAAGCAATGGATTGGAGTGGTACAAGTTTAAACATCTTTTGGACTGGACAGATATTTTTCACATCCACTTGATAATAATACACATAAGTATCTTAAGCGCTAGATATTCTAGTGGACACGTGTCCAAAAGTACCGACCTACTTTTACGTCTTTAATTTCCTTACACACGTCCGAATACGACTCCAGACCTTCTGTACCACTTTGTATGCCACTCCCTGTGCCCCAAATGATCCAACGGCTCACAATTTTTAATATTGACATTATTCAAACATATTAATGGCTGGATCACTTGTGACACATGGAGTGGCACACAAAGTGATACAAGAGATCTGGACTCTCCGAATACGGCATCACGAGTTTCACATTGGACAGGTACCCTTTTTAACTTCGAATTTTTCAAAAGTTTTCAAGAGGTTATTAAGGTCCTGTTTGGTAAAGGTAAAAATTTAGAGCTGAAATTGTAGAGTTGAAATAATTTAATTGCTAAATTTTATAAGACGTCACTTTGTTTGGTAATGATAAAATACATACAGTACATCTTAATTTAATCGAAATTCTAAATAAAACTCAAAAGTAGTTTCATTTTTTTTTTACTTGATTTTTTCCAGCTTATTTTCAAAGAAATAGTTACATGTCTTAAAAATGAATAATTATAATTCAAGAAAATTATTGTTTTTCAAATTATCATTTATTTAGGTCGATAATAATAGGGTAGGACTATTGTCACTACAATTTTTTCCCATCCACTACCCTTTTTATGATTTGACAAAATTCCTTTGAAATTGTGATGAATTAATGGAAAGTTAAAGAAGATACTAAAAATTCATGAAATACTTACCATACATGTTTTAGGAAAAAAAAAAAAACTTACCTTACTTAATGATAAATGATTTTCCAGAGCAAAACATCACTTTAGTATAATTCTTTTTAGCCAGATCTCATAGTGAAAAACTAGTAAAAAACGCGTTTTACCCTAATCTTAGGGTAAAACGTGTTTTTTAAATGAGACCGTGACATTTTTGTAAATACTGGGAAGTTGTCTTTAAAACAGGCGTGGCATTTTTGTAAATACTGGAAAGTATCGTAAGTGTCAGTGTTAGTGTTAGGAAGTGCCAAACATGTTACACTGGCACTTATTAACACTACCACTGACACTTTTTATAACTGTCAGTGGCAATTTTTATAAGTGCTAGTATACATGGCTGACAATTATTAGTACTAATACTGGCACTTGTAAAAGTGTCAGTGCAGTGTATATAGGCGGTGGCATTTTTGTAAATACTGGGAAGTATCGTAAGTGTCAGTGTTAGTGTTAGGAAGTGCCAGACATGTTACACTGGCACTTATTAACACTACCAATGAGACTTTTTATAACTGCCAGTGGCAATTTTTATAAGTGCCAGTATACATGGCTGGCAATTATTAGTACTAACACTGGCACTTGTAAAAGTGTCAGTGCAGTGTATATTGGCGGTGGTATTTTTATAAATACTGGGAAGTATCGTAAGTGCCAGTGTTAGTGTTAGGAAGTGCCAGACATGTTACACTAGCACTTATTAGCACTACCACTGACCACTTTTTATAACTGCCAGGGGCAATTTTATAAGTGCCAGTATACATGGCTGGCAATTATTAGTACTAACACTAACACTGGCACTCGTAAAAGTGCCAGTGAAGTGTATATAAAATGCCAGTCAAGTGACTGGCACTTTGCGATACTAACACTGGCAGCGCTTACGAAAAACACGTTTTTCCTTAGCTTAAGGAAAAACGCGTTTTTTCGTAAGACCAACTCGATCTCATATATATATATTTGTATTTTATGTAATCTTTTTAGAGAAAGTCTTATGTAAAACCTGATTTACACTAAGAGTGGAAAAACGTGTTTTTCATAATTGCATTCTCTAACATTATCATGTGCCTCTTCTAACATTATAAAGTGCATGTTGTAATTTTAACACTTGTGAAATTTCAAACAAGCACTTTTATTCATTCAAGCAGACACTTTTATTGGTAGTTTTAAGGTTGTCGGTTGTAGTTTTAACAACTGCCCTCCCTAATATTGAAAAATGCCTATTGTAGTGTTGAAAAAATGCCTCTTACAATTTCAACAGGTGGCAGGTGAGTTTTTTTATGTTTCAAAACAAGTGTCTGCCCTAGTGTTAAAAATTGCGTGTTGTAGTATTGAAAAATGCCTCATATACTATCAGAAAGTGTCTGGTGAGTTTTTGTAGGTTCCGGTTATTTACAGCAATGCCATCGCGCCTTGTAAGAACGTTCTGCTTATTTACAAAAATGTCACTCCGCTATTTGAAAACACGTTTTACACTAATACAAGTGTAAAACACGTTTTTCTGGAGATTTTCTGATCGTCTTATCATCGTCTAACGTAAAGGAAAATAATCAATGTACTTGACATCCATTACATTTCATCATTTATTTTATTTTTGACAAAAGTACAGAAATTTGAAAATATTTACGGTATACTATTATACATATAATGAAATTCCAACACATTTTTAATGCTTTAATCTGCTATAAGAAAATTGTTAGTGAAATTAACTTGTATGTATTATACTCTAATGAAATATTGTCAAGTTGTCACATAGTTACATTAATTTTATTGATATACAAAAAATATTAATTAATATACTTATTGTTTAAGTTAAATAGTTCAATTTCAATATATATTTAAAAATTCTATAATTGTCACCACATTGTCAAAAATATCTTTTTTCTAGTATTTTATCTCGGACCACCAAAAAAAGATGCTAGATGAAAATAAAAGAAAAATTAGGTGAATTATATATTTATTATATTGCATATAATAAAAATTTTGTTCCATAAGAAATAGTATTTTAATTTTAATTTATTATACTTTTAAATAAGCTATAACATGATTAAAATAAACTAATTTAGATATTCATAAAAAACTTGACAAAAGACATTTTACTTTTTGTGATTATTAACGATGTAGTGGATAGGACAATTTTTTTGTGTAATAATCTCTTCTTAAAGGCAAGGGCAATTGTGTCATATAAATGATCAAATTACGAGAAAATATAATGTATGATGTGGATTAGTATTAAATGTAGTGGCAATAGCCCCTCCCTAATAATAATATTTGAACATTTTCTATTGATACCCCCATGTGCGCCACATTAATAAATATCATCTTCACTATTTTGGTCAACGTTATTAAACTTTGTCAAAAAATTGAGGAAATTTAATTATGATAATCTATCAAAATATTATCAAAATTTCTAATATAAAAATAATTACATCTTAATTTGATCAAATTTAATTTGTTTGAAAAAATAAAATATTTCAACAAAAGAAAGTAACATTGAATAAATAAAGAAAAACGTTGATTAATGGGTCTGAACACATTCCCTTTCTTTATATTTCCTTCACTTACCTTGTTAAAACTTGTCTTACCAGCTTAAAATTAATAGCTTATTTTAATATTGTCACGACCCGAAACCCCGTCTCTATTTTTCTTAGTATTAAATAATTATTTAGTTGTTGACTTGCTTAATTATTTATTTAATTGATAAATTGCGTGTGCATCTTGTGAGTTATAATATTTTATACCTAGCATTTAATTGATTTTGTGCTAGTATAGAATTGTTGGGTCTTAGTTGTTAGTAGGAAGTATTAGTTTTTGGGTAAGTAGTGGAGGAGGGGGCTAAGTGTAAGTTTTTGAATTATTTCACATTCTCCCTCACCTCACCTTACCTCCCTCCCTCACTCACTCCTCTTACCAGCCATTTCTCTCTCTCCCCTTGGGTATTGAAGGTAAAAATCTCCCTCTTCCTTCTCTCTTCATTTCAATCATCTTCCCCCCATTTCCTCTCATTGTTCATGCTATACCAAATGTCTAGATCGTCGCTAGGTTCGTGGGAAGCTCAATAGAAGTTGATTTGGTTGAGTTTGGATTCCTTTGAGGTAAGCTACTAAGCCCCCCTTTAGCTTAAAATTGGTCATTTATGTTTTGTGTGAACATTGGATGATGATTTAATGCTTAGTTGTGAATTTAAATGATACTTTGTATCTTTGATCATCTTTTGTGAATTTTGGGAAATGTTGAGATTTAAACCTTGGTTTGGGTCCTTAGTTGATGTTGTTTGAGTTCTTATAGACTTCTATGTCATGTTGAGTGCTTGGGTATACTAATAGAAGGGTTGAATTCGTTGGGTGTAAAGTTGGGTTTGATTTGGGTAAGAATTGTGGAAGAACCCATGAGTTTTCTGCAGATTTTCTCTGTACGGCGAAGGAAGCGCGCTCTCCCTCTGGAACGAGGCGCGCGCACCCTCAATCTCCCCTTTGGCTATGTCCTTCTGGTCTAAGGAGGCGTGCGCTTCCTTTTTAGGGAGGCGTGCGCTTCCTCGCTTCCCATTTGATTGATTTTCCTTCTGATTTCAGGAGGCGCGCGCATCCTCTTTGTTTGAGGCGCGCGCTTCCCCTCCCCTGTTCTGGTAATTGCTCGTTTTTTGTTCAATCTTCGGTAAGTCATAACTTTCTAACCCGGACTCCGTTTAAGGTGTGTAAACTATAGTTTTAAAGCTCTTTTTGAGTACTTCGAGATGAGCGGGTTTATTAAATGAAATGTCTAAGTATTGGTTGAGAGTGTTGGTTTGGGTCCGTTGTGATCATGTTTGAAATGTGTTAAGGTGTGTAACCATTGTGCTCTTTTTGAGTAACTTCATGTGTTGATGTTGTTGTTGTTGTTCTCTGCATGAGAAATAGTTTGCATCCTTTGTGATGAATTTTGGCTTGGTTCCCTACTTTGGAATCAATGCCCCGTTGTTGTTTCAGGCGAATATTTATTACTATATGCTTGTATAGAGTCCAGCTGGCATTGTTGTGTTTGTTTTGGGCAGTGATGTATATTATAATGGCACGAACCGAGTCCAGTATAATGTACTTCACTGGTAACCCAGTTTCCCCATGTTCAGTGGCCTTGAGTGGGATGCCCCTTCCCGTGATCGTGGTTGGGATGAGCTAGCTCCTATGGTGAGTATTCTAGCTATTGGCTTGGGGGTATGACTATGTGTTATTTCCCCCACTACTAGTTGTTGTTACTTGGTTCCGGAACCGGCTTCAGCTCGTTCATGCTGCTCAACGGACTCTTCTCAAAGGATGGTGTTCCGTTTATAGAACCTTGGCTCAGTATCCACTTATGAGTGTTTATTTCCGCATTATGTGTTATGTGATGAGTGGACTATATCTTTGTGTTATATGCATATGTGAATGCCTATTGATTGTTCCTTTGTGATTATCATGTTGGCATGAAATGTAGTTGCATATTAGTAGCTTACTGAGATTTTATCTCACCCCTTATTTGTTTACTGTTTTAGATAAGGGCGTGCATCCGGGATAGGTCACTTATCACAAGGAAGGCGTCGAGGTGGTAAATTCTTTTGGGGTACGTTTGTAAAGGCTACATTATGTAAATGTATAACCTTAATGGGTAGTGTATCCGTGACTTGATCCTGTAACACCTATTTTTGGATAATGTTGGTGTTCATTCTTTTGTATAAGTTATTGTAGGCCCTCGTGCCAAGTAATTTAGTGGTGAAAGTTATTTGAAACTAAAGTGGAGGTTTTGCACTCCAAAGTGGATTTCGTTTATCTTTATGATAGTTTTCGAAAAGTTTTTGTTAAATGTGATTTATGACGTCTTCCGTGCGCGTCCCGAGCGTGGGGCCATGTAGGACCACGGGTACGGGGCGCGACAGTTGGTATCAGAGCTAGGTTGTAGATAGTCTAGAGTGACTAAATGACCTAGGAGGGTAATCGAGTATGGAGTGAGTAACGATGAGTGTCTTATGCAGGTACTCGGTAATCATGGTCGGGTCTGATAATGAACAGGGTGGACCTGCCGAACAGGGAAATTCAAGGGAAGAAGCCCTAGCAATGTTTCAAGGGATATTCGAGGCGGCATTGAAAACCATGAATGATAACAATCGTAGAGAGGCACCATTGGCTCCGAGGACTGGACTGGAACAATTTCTGAGGATGAAACCGACAGAGTTTGATGGAGGGTCAGATGTGGCTACAGCAGAAAGGTGGGTTGAGTCTATGGAAAAGATCTTTGAGGTCTTACAAAGCTCAGATGAGGATAGGGTAAGATTTTGCGACCTACAAGCTAGTTGGAGGCGCAGAGTATTGGTGGAAATCGTTGAAAGCTAGTTGGGAGGAGGCACGGGTACCCCATGTTTGGGAGACGTTCAAGAAAAAGTTCAAAGAGCATTTCATTCCTAAAGTGGACCAAGATAGGAAGGAATCCGAGTTTCTTAGCTTGGAACAAAACTTGTTGACGGTGGCCGAGTATGTTGCCAAATTCACGGAATTGGCTCGCTATTGCAATTACATGGTTTTGACTGAAGAAAGGAAGTCCTCGAGGTTTGTCAAAGGGTTGAAAACCGTGATCAGAACCCAACTCACTTCCCACAAATTCCAAGACCTACAGGATGCCATTGATCGTGCATACCAGGTGGAGCAGGACATTGTAGAGCATAAGAAGAGGACGGAATCAACAAGTGTAGTGAAACAAGGAGGTCAAGGGAAGCCACAACCTCATCGTGGTGACCCTAGGGGAGCACAGAACATCTTTTCACCTTTCAGGGGAACTTCTCAAGGACAACAGGGCAATAGGAATCAAGGTAACACCTCGGGGGGTCAGAATAATCGGGTTTGCAATTATTGTCAAAAGGGAGGACACTCCGAGGAGAAGTGTTGGAAAAAGCAAGGAAAGTGCTTGAATTGCGGCCAGTTGGGTCACTTTCAATATAATTGTCCTAAACCGAAGAATCAGTCAGTTAGTAGTGGTACCGGGTCGTCTTCGGGTCAGAAGAGGGATGCCTCGGGCAAGCCCAAGGTGCAAGGTCGTGTCTTCGCCATCAACCAACAACAGGCTTCGAATGCTTCTGACGTGATTGGAGGTATTATTTCTATGTCTCATAGGAGGGCACGTGCACTAATAGACCCCGGTTCTTCGCATTCTTATGTGTCTGTGCATTTTGCATCTCAGTTGTCTTCGTTGCCTGAGTCTCTACCTTTTGTGTTAGAGGTGTCTACCCCTATGGGTAAGAGTTTGGTGACTGATAAGGTATTGCGTGATTGTGATGTGCATATACGTGAGCATGTTTTACTTGCTGATTTGATTATATTGCCATTGCAAGATTTTGATATCATTTTGGGTATGGATTGGTTGAGTCGATACCATGCTACTGTTGATTGTTTTAAAAAGGTGGTTACTTTTTCTACCCCTAATGTTCCTGAATTTTCATTTGAGGCTGTCCCTATGAGTAAAAAGGTTCATGTTATTTCGTATGTGAAGGCTAGAAAGTTGTTGAGCCGTGGTTGTGTTGGGTTTTTGGCTAGTGTTCTAGATACTACGAAAAAGGTTTCTAGTGTGGAAGAGGTAAATATTGTTAGGGAGTTTCCGGACGTGTTTTCTACGGAGTACTCTATGCCTCCTGATAGAGAGATCGAATTTTGTATAGACTTGCTTCCAGGTACAACTCCTATATCGGCGGCACCTTATAGAATGGCTCCAGCCGAATTGAAAGAATTGAAGGAGCAGTTACAGGAGTTACTTGATCGTGGGTTTATCCGCCCTAGTGTGTCACCGTGAGGAGCTCCTGTATTGTTTGTCAAGAAGAAAGATGGGTCCTTGAGACTGTGTATCGATTACAGGAAGCTGAATCAGGTAACCATAAAGAATAAATATCCTCTTCCCCATATTGATGACTTGTTTGATCAGCTTTAGGGGTCGGTTGTCTTTTCAAAGCTTGATTTGAGGAGTGGTTATCACCAGTTAAAGATTCGTTCTGAGGACATTTCCAAGACCGCCTTCAGTAGTAGGTATGGGCACTATGAATTCCTTGTCATTCCTTTCGGGTTAACGAATGCTCCTGCGGTATTTATGGATATGATGAATCGGGTTTTTAAACCGTATCTTGATACTTTCGTGGTGGTGTTTATCGATGACATTCTGGTTTATTCGAAGTCTCGGGAGGAGCACGAACAACATTTGCGGATGGTCTTATCTATTCTTCGGGAGAAGCAATTGTTTGCGAAGTTCAGTAAGTGTGCCTTTTGGCTCGAGGAAGTTTCTTTTCGGGGGCACGTGGTTTCTAATGGAGGGATATCCGTAGATCCTTCAAAAATTGAAGCTATTGTGGATTGGAAGAGGCTGGAATCAGTTACGGAGATTCGGAGTTTCTTGGGCTTAGCCGGGTACTATAGAAGATTTATTGAGGGATTTTCCAAAATTGCTACCCCGTTGACTCAGTTGACCAGAAAGAACGTGCCGTTTGTGTGGGAAGAAAAATGCCAAATGAGTTTTGATGATTTGAAAAGGAGGTTGACCACCGCTCCTGTACTTGTGTTACCAAATGGGAAAGATGAATTGGTTATTTATAGTGATGCTTCTAAAGAAGGCCTCGGGTGCGTTTTAATGCAAAATGGGAAAGTGATTGCCTATGCTTCGAGGAAGTTAACTCCTAGTGAACAGAATTACCCGACTCATGACATGGAGCTTGCTGCGATTGTATTTGCGTTACATAAATGGAAGCATTATTTATATGGGACAAAGTTTGAGATTTTTACCGATCACCAAAGTCTGAAGTATCTTTTCTCGCAAAAGGAGTTGAACAATAGACAGCGCAGATGGATGGAATTGTTGAAGGATTTTGATTGCACCATTTCTTATCATCCGGGTAAAGCAAATGTGGTCGCTGATGCCATTAGTCGGAAATCTTATGTAGCTTCATTGATGGTGCGTGAATGGAAAATGTTGGAAGATGTTCGAGATTGGGATCCTTATGAGTCCAAGCATGGGGCTATCTTTGCGAACATTAAGGTATTATCTGCCTTAATTCAACAAATTAAGGATCCTCAGAAGGATGATCCCGAGTTGATGAAGATTTCGAGTAAGATTGGGGACAAAAAGTTTGAAGGGTTTTCTCTTAGTTCTGAGGGGGTTTTGAATTATAGAGGTCGTTTGTGTGTTCCTAATGTGGAAGGAGTAAAGCGCCAAGTTCTGGATGAGGGCCACAAGTCGAAGTATACTATTCACCCCGGGAGTACCAAAATGTATCGGGATTTGAAACAGCATTTCTGGTGGAGTGGCATGAAGCGGGAAATAGCGGATTATGTATCGAAGTGTTTGACTTGCCAACAGGTTAAAGCGGAACATCAAAGACCCGCGGGGTTACTTCAACCTCTTAAGATACCGGAATGGAAATAGGAACATGTGACGATGGATTTTGTGTCCGGATTACCGCGTACGAGGAGAAGGCATGATGCAGTTTGGGTAGTCGTAGACAGATTGACAAAGTCTTCTCATTTTCTACCCATCGAGATTAGCTATTCAATGGAAAGGCTTGCGACTTTGTATATCAACGAGATCGTGAGATTGCATGGGGTTCCAGTTAGTATCGTTTCTGATCGGGATCCTAGATTTACTTCTCGGTTTTGGCAAGCGTTTCAGAAGGCTTTGGGTTCCGAATTGAGGTTTAGCACGGCTTTTCATCCACAAACCGATGGTCAATCGGAGAGAACGATTCAGATTCTTGAAGACATGTTACGGGCTTGTTCGGTTGACTTTGCAGATTCTTGGGATACTCATTTACCTTTAGTGGAGTTTGCTTGTAACAACAGTTTTCAATCGAGTATCGAGATGGCTCCTTAAGAAGCTTTGTATGGTAGAAAGTGTCGGTCTCCCATTTGTTGGGACGAAGACGGGGAAGCTAAGATTTGGGGTGTCGATTTGGTTAATGATTCGGTTGAAAAGGTAAAGCGTATTCGAAATCGTCTGATCACCGCTCAAAGTAGAGATAAGAACTATGCCGACCACCGGAGGCGAGATCTCGAGTTTCAGTCGGGTAACTTCGTGTTTTTGAAAGTGTCTCCGAAGGTGGGAATCCGAAGGTTTGGTAAGAAGGGAAAGCTTGCTCCAAGGTTTATTGGGCCTTTCGAGATATTAGATAGAGTTGGGAATCTTGCTTATCGTCTTGCGTTACCGTCTTCTTTAGGCCGATTGCATAATGTGTTTCATGTTTCAGCGCTTCGTAAATATGTGTATGATCCGTCTCATGTGTTGTCAGAAGTACCGGAAGATATTGAACCGAATATGTCTTATGAGGAGAAATCAATTCGAGTGATTGATACCAAGGTGCAAGAGTTGAGGAACAAGAGCATTGCCCTAGTTAGAGTGGTATGGAGGAATCACGAAGTTGAGGAGTCGACTTGGGAATTGCAGGATGAGATGGAACGGAAGTATCCATGGTTATTCGAAAATCTTGGTAAGTGTTAAAATTCGGGTCGGATTTTCTTTAAGGGGGAGTGAATGTCACGACCCGAAACCCCGTCTCTATTTTTCTTAGTATTAAATAATTATTTAGTTGTTGACTTGCTTAATTATTTATTTAATTGATAAATTGCGTGTGCATCTTGTGAGTTATAATATTTTATACCTAGCATTTAATTGATTTTGTGCTAGTATAGAATTATTGGGTCTTAGTTGTTAGTAGGAAGTATTAGTTTTTGGGTAAGTAGTGGAGGAGGGGGCTAAGTGTAAGTTTTTGAATTATTTCACCTTCTCCCTCACCTCACCTTACCTCCCTCCCTCACTCACTCCTCTTACCAGCCATTTCTCTCTCTCCCCTTGGGTATTGAAGGTAAAAATCTCCCTCTTCCTTCTCTCTTCATTTCAATCATCTTCCCCCCATTTCCTCTCATTGTTCATGCTATACCAAATGTCTAGATCGTCGCTAGGTTCGTGGGAAGCTCAATAGAAGTTGATTTGGTTGAGTTTGGATTCCTTTGAGGTAAGCTACTAAGCCCCCCTTTAGCTTAAAATTGGTCATTTATGTTTTGTGTGAACATTGGATGATGATTTAATGCTTAGTTGTGAATTTAAATGATACTTTGTATCTTTGATCATCTTTTGTGAATTTTGGGAAATGTTGAGATTTAAACCTTGGTTTGGGTCCTTAGTTGATGTTGTTTGAGTTCTTATAGACTTCTATGTCATGTTGAGTGCTTGGGTATACTAATAGAAGGGTTGAATTCGTTGGTGTAAAGTTGGGTTTGATTTGGGTAAGAATTGTGGAAGAACCCATGAGTTTTCTGCAGATTTTCTCTGTACGGCGAAGGAAGCGCGCTCTCCCTCTGGAACGAGGCGCGCGCACCCTCAATCTCCCCTTTGGCTATGTCCTTCTGGTCTAAGGAGGCGTGCGCTTCCTTTTTAGGGAGGCGTGCGCTTCCTCGCTTCCCATTTGATTGATTTTCCTTCTGATTTCAGGAGGCGCGCGCATCCTCTTTGTTTGAGGCGCGCGCTTCCCCTCCCCTGTTCTGGTAATTGCTCGTTTTTCGTTCAATCTTCGGTAAGTCATAACTTTCTAACCCGGACTCCGTTTAAGGTGTGTAAACTATAGTTTTAAAGCTCTTTTTGAGTACTTCGAGATGAGAGGGTTTATTAAATGAAATGTCTAAGTATTTGTTGAGAGTGTTGGTTTGGGTCCGTTGTGATCATGTTTGAAATGTGTTAAGGTGTGTAACCATTGTGCTCTTTTTGAGTAACTTCATGTGTTGATGTTGTTGTTGTTGTTCTCTGCATGAGAAATAGTTTGCATCCTTTGTGATGAATTTTGGCTTGGTTCCCTACTTTGGAATCAATGCCCCGTTGTTGTTTCAGGCGAGTATTTTTTACTATGTGCTTGTATAGAGTCCAGCTGGCATTGTTGTGTTTGTTTTGGGTAGTAATGTATATTATAATGGCACGAGCCGAGTGCAGTATAATGTACTTCACTGGTAACCCAGTTTCCCCATGTTCAGTGGCCTTGAGTGGGATGCCCCTTCCCGTGATCGTGGTTGGGATGAGCTAGCTCCTATGGTGAGTATTCTAGCTATTGGCTTGGGGGTATGACTATGTGTTATTTCCCCCACTACTAGTTGTTGTTACTTGGTTCCGGAACCGGCTTCAGCTCGTTCATGCTGCTCAACGGACTCTTCTCAAAGGATGGTGTTCCGTTTATAGAACCTTGGCTCAGTATCCACTTATGAGTGTTTATTTCCGCATTATGTGTTATGTGATGAGTGGACTATATCTTTGTGTTATATGCATATGTGAATGCCTATTGATTGTTCCTTTGTGATTATCATGTTGGCATGAAATGTAGTTGCATATTAGTAGCTTACTGAGATTTTATCTCACCCCTTATTTGTTTACTGTTTTAGATAAGGGCGTGCATCCGGGATAGGTCACTTATCACAAGGAAGGCGTCGAGGTGGTAAATTCTTTTGGGGTACGTTTGTAAAGGCTACATTATGTAAATGTATAACCTTAATGGGTAGTGTATCCGTGACTTGATCCTGTAACACCTATTTTTGGATAATGTCGGTGTTCATTCTTTTGTATAAGTTATTGTAGGCCCTCGTGCCAAGTAATTTAGTGGTGAAAGTTATTTGAAACTAAAGTGGAGGTTTTGCACTCCAAAGTGGATTTTGTTTATCTTTATGATAGTTTTCGAAAAGTTTTTGTTAAATGTGATTTATGACGTCTTCCGTGCGCGTCCCGAGCGTGGGGCCATGTAGGACCACGGGTACGGGGCGCGACAAATATAATCTTAATAATTTAAGTTATTTATTTTTTCGTTACCAAACAAGCTTAGTTTTTTGATCTCTTAAAATGTTTCAAATTAAGAGCTTAATTGGTTTACCAAAAAAACCCAAGAGAGATGCTTCTTGTTGTGGAAATAATCTAAGTAATCATCATAAACTTTAATGCTATTTTAAGAAAATACTTAATTCAAACGGAAGAAGTTGATATATGTTTGACAATAAACAATTGGGATATGCTGCTCTAGTCTTAACAAACATTAGTGATGATGCCAAAATCGTATCGGATCAGCCCTGATCCATCGGTTCGGATAATTCTAGCGACAATTCCTTGATTGGCTTGAAACACACAAAACAAACGTAAACTAGCTGGAGCGTCTCCGGCGAAGGCTCTCCGACGTGAGAGTAAGAATCTGGTTATGACATATAGTATGAGAAATCAATTGACAAGAGTCGAGCCAAAAGAATTCGATACCTCAATGGGTGTGTGAAGATACCACTGTTGGGTTTTGAGGGTCCTTGCGCAGCGGAAACGGCAATAGAAAAATCAACAAAACCCTAGAGCCCTAAGGATCCATTCATGATGATTAAATTAATAGGAAGATGAATTTAGAATACTAACCGTTGTTGTGCGTTTTAAATTTTTCGGATCTTCAAATCTTCAAGCTTTATGATTTGATCTTCTCCACGTTCTTCGGATCACGATCACAGGAACACGAACTTGAGATGCTAAAGCAAGCATCCTCTATGTGTATCCACACGCGAACTAATATCTAGAACAATTCTAGATCTGGACTGCTAGATCCCATAGAAACTCTTTCTATTAAAAGGCTATATGAATATTGTGCGTTCTTGATCTTTGATTCTCAATCTTAGATCAAGAATTATGTTTCTCAAACATATTGGGTTGCATTAGTTTAATGGATGGTGAAAAGATGTATTTATAGTCCCTAGTCATTAACCCTTAATGACCTAAAAGACCTAAATCCCGTCACCCAATTAGACTGCAAGAAATCGACCCAGGCACCTTTGGCATGGTTGTTGGTCCCAAAGACACAACAAGGGTATGAAAAGATGCTAGAGGGGGGGGGGTGAATAGCCTATTAAAATTTCAACCCTTTTTCTAAATTCAACCAAGTGCTTACAATCTTGAATTTGCGGTCAAGTAAAAACCACACGGTCAAGGTGTAATATGCACAGCGGAAGTTTTCGATGGAAATAAGGTAGAGTTGATTTTGACTAAAATCTCTAAGGAACACCAGCACTCACGGTCAACCAGGTTGCGGTCGAGTGAGTCCGGTTGAGGGTGAGGTGCGGTCAAGAGAAATGCGGTCAAGAGATGGTTGAGTTTAAAAGTTGTTGTCTTAGAAGTTTTGGCAAATGATAAGTTAGTCAGATTTTAACTTAGGCAATGTGGAGAATCAAACAAACACAATTCACAACAGTTCATAAATCTGAAAGATCAAAACACTAAACGACAAGCAAGATTAATATGAACAATAAAGAACAAGATGAACAATACTTAAAAGTAAATTTGCAGAAAGTAAAATGACACAAGTATTTGGAAAGGTTCGATCTGTTAAAAGATCTACGTCCTTTACCAAGATGGTCAGTCTTGGATTTTGAATGGAGGTATATATTGATTCTTGAGTGTACATATTACAGAGATGAAGCTTTGAATCAACACCTACTTTCTATGAAGAATGAATCCTAGACTTAGACCAGTATATCCCTTTTGATTCAATCTATGTGATTGATCAATTGGGGTGAGTGTGTGTGTAAGAATCAGAAGCTCTTTAAAATCTAAGTGATCGTAGAGCCTAATGAATCTTAAGTGTTTACAAGGCTTGAGATGACTTGTTTGTTGCTGGAGATCTTTGAAGTTTTGAAGGTGAGTTCTTTGAAGATTCAAAGGATTCTGGAAATCTTGAGTATGATCTTCAATCACCAAGTATTTCAACAGCAATTTATCTCTTTAAATCTCAGCCATCTTCAATGAAGAACTTAAGGGCTATTTATAGCCTTGGATGAGAAAATAGCTATTGGGAAATACTTGGGCTCCAAGTTTGGACAATAAGCTGTTGAATTCTGATTGGAGCTCATTCTGAGTTATCCTGTTGTTACAGAATGAAGGTGGTCCCTACAGATTCAAATTTGAATTACTTGGGGTCCAAGTTGAGTTCTGCAACGTTCTAAACTAACTATGGTTTGACCATGGTTAAGTTTGAACACTTGGATTCTTGAGCACCTTCTATACTTGCGGTCGAGACTTCACGGTCGAATGATCCACGGTCAGATGGTCTTTCACGGTCGACAGATCTTCCACGGTTGAGGTGAGCCTCTTTCCGGTCAAGGAGAGCTTCTCACGGTCAAGGTCTTGACCACTAGATTTTCCAAACTTAGGAATTTTCAGCCTATCAATCTAAAGCCTATACTATCAAAATGGACTATTCTAAAAATGAAGTTTAACACTTCTTACAACATATCCTAAAGTCCACAAAAGATAAAATTAGGTCATGGGATCAATCAAATCTAGGTAATAGGAGTGGTTTATAATAAGCATACCCAACAACGGTCGTGCCCTAAAACTGGCACGGTCGTCCCAATTGGTGCGCACGGGCATTCCCCGGCTGCACGGCCGTGCCTGTTTATACAGGAGCCGGTAGATGAGTCCTGACTTGATAAGGAAGTCAATGAGTCCGTTTTGGTATTGGACTGTTATTTAGGAAAGTAAAATCCTGATGAGGAGTGTATTCTAGTAGTTTCCTTGTCATAGAGGATCTCTATTAGTAAAGAATATTCCCGCGTTTGTGCGTATCTTGGATTCTTATCAGACTTCATGTGAGACTAGGGAAAGTCCTGGAGTATTGATCAAGTTACTGACGTACCTGAGTTTGGCCGTAACTCCTCGTCTTTTAGTTAAACCGATGAGCACATGCCTATTTATCAGAGCCCTGAAACTTGAGAGAAATAAGATCTCGGCTTGGTCACAAGCCGAGTTGTATGTTGATCATCGTCTTCTGGCGACAGCCATGTGAAGATGTCGAGGTGTTGATGTAACAGTATACTGGGAATGTTGTTGGGCCATCTGACACTTCTGTTTGGGCTTAATCTAGCTATGGTCTGACCCAAAGCATAGTGCCCGGTTTATTCCTTTCAATTAGATATGATCATTAATGGATTGAGTTAAACATGTGTTATAACAAAAGATTTTAAACACCTACATATAAATTAAATTTTCACAATGAATTTTAATGTCACCTAACAAACACCTAATATAAGCATCCCATAATGCGTTTGTCACATAAATCATTACTCGTAATAATATACATAAAAAATACTCGTAATAATACATAAAGAGTAAAGAGAGTATAATATATCTTAAAGTTGATATTCTCTATAATTTTTGCACATTTAAAGAATACTATTGATAGGTGACAATTGCCCCTCTTACTTAAAAGAAACTCAATTACCAAAAATATATACCACACGAATGAGTAAAATTATTTGTTTAGTTTACATGTCTTATAAATATTTCAGTCGTTTTAGAATATGCCACATTTGACAAGCTAAGATTTTAAGTTGTTTGTTATGCTTGATTGATTGTCCAATTTATTTATATGTACTAAGACCATCTCCAACGGCACTCTAAAACTCCAAATATAGATTATTGTCTTACTCCAACAGAACTCTAAACATTACTCTATTGTAGAACAACTCTATTCTTTGCTCCAAATTTGGTGCAAGAGATAGTGCAGCACTATCCCCCCCTTTTTTTTTAAATATCCGTTTTTTTTTCTCTTTTTATATATATGACAAGATTTTACAATCTAAAATTATACACCCTAATAATGTTTATATATGTGAAACAAAAATGTATATTTTTATAATATTTATACATAGTACTCCCTCCGTCCCAGAGTAAGAGTCTTACTTTCCATTTTGGTACGTCCCAGAGTAAGAGTCATATTCCTAAAATGGCAAAGAATCTTTACTATTCACCCCACTCACTCTCTCTCTCCTATTTTACTTTTATACTCACAACACCAATCAATTCACTATTCTCTCCCACTCATTCTCTCTCCTACTTTACTTTTACACTCACAACATTTACATCACTTCCAATATTAATTAATAAGCGTGCAAATGAGGGGTATGACTCTTACTTCGGGACGGAGGGAGTAAAAGATTTGAAGAATTGTTGGAATATTTGGTGTAAATATTGCACTATTATAGAGAATAGTGACAATTTTACATTAAACTGTTGGAGATGGTCTAAATTGTTTTTTAATTGGGAAACGGTTTCCTGAACTTTTCATAAGATTGCATTGTTTGTATTTATTAAAAAAGGGTTAATGACAGATTAGGGCCTGAACTGCAGGGGGGTGCGTCTAAAAGGGGCCTGGTTTTTTTTTTCTCGCTAGATCAGGGCTCAATATCATAATTTTTCGGCAGTTAAGGGCTTTTTGACGGAAATCGTTAGAAAAGTCAGTTAAGTGCCATATGCATGGCACATGATACACGGATTGGGTGGATTTGTAATTTATATATGCAAACTAGGGTTCTAATGCACATTGTGAAACTAAAGGGGGCTAAAATGAACAAATGAACTTAAACACAAATAAAAGACTCCTCAACCCCCCTCCTCTCTATTTTCTCCCTACACCGACCTCACCAATTTCGCATCTCTCTCCCAACGCCGGCGACTCCCACTGCCGGAGACTCCCAACTCTCCCTCTCTCTCGAACTTCTGGCGCTATCCACTCCCTCTCCACCACTAAATCAACAAACCCTACCCCAATCCATCAACACCCCCTTCTCCAGATTTGTTGAAGCCGCACACACCCTCCTCCCCTTTCAATCGACGACCGATCAGACGCCGTCGCCTCGCTCGTTTCCCTTCCCGTGACAACACTGTATCGCTTGGGAAATCACCGGATTATTGGGTCAAGAAATCACCGGATTACTGGGCCGCTTGGGAAACTGGAAGGTCAAGAAATCACCGGTAAGTGTCTAAGTCGATCTAGGGTTTGAATTGGGTTTGTGCATTTGGGGTATTTGGATGGAGGAGAGGTGGTGCTGGCGGTGCAGTAGCAGGTGGCGGCCCGCCGGAAAAAATTGCCGTTCAAGAAGAAAATTTGATTGTTTGGAGGCTCTGTTCTTGATGGTTTCTAGGGTTTGAATTGAGTTTGTGCATTTGGGGTATTTGGATGGAGGAGAGGTGGTGCTGGCGGTGCAGTAGCAGGTGGCGGCCCGCCGGAAAAAATTGCCGTTCAAGAAGAAAATTTGATTGTTTGGAGCTCTGTTCTTGCTGGGTTTCTTTTTTTTTTTTTTACTTTGTTAAAGTTTCTATTAAATTGTAATTAATTTTTTAAAATAAAAATGTGGTTTTTTTTATATATATTTTAATAAGTTTATTTGTTTTAAATGTTGTATAATAATATTAAGTATCTAAAATACTCTCTTCGTCCCATCCGAAATAGGATTCTTGGTCCGTCACGGGGATTAAGGAATGATAATATTTTATTATAAAAAGTTGTTTGAAAATTAGGTATTGTGAGTATGAAGGAGAGAGAAAGTGGGTGGGGAATAATAAATGAAAAGAAGTTGTGAGTATGACAAGTGGGTCCTACTAATAAAAAAGTAATAAAAACTTTTCATTTTGAGATATCCTATTTCGAGTGGGTCTTACTAATAAAAAAGTAATAAAAGCTTTCCATTGTAAATAGTGATAACTACTTTATGTTGTTTTAAATGTGGTGAATGTAAAAAGTAATTTATTATGTTCATAGAATAAAATTTAAATTTATTTATAATTTTCTTTATTTTAAATTTATTATTTAGAAAATAATCTAAATCCTTTTAATATCAATTTTTTAGATTTTTATTAAGATCATTATTTTTTGTTTAAATTTATTGGTCAAACTTACATCTGTTTGACCAAAAGTGACAGTTATTTTGGACCAGGGGGAGTAGATTAATTTGTTTAATAATTTTAATTTTTTTAATAAATTTATTTTATATATGATAATTACTTATTTTATTATATACTTGATTATTTAGAAAAAATATTTATTTCATTTTTAAACCCTCTAAGTTTCAGAAATTTCATTACAGTCCTTCATTGCTAAGATTCATTACAAACCCATCCATTTTGACGATCACGTGCCATGCACATGGCACTTAACTGCATTTTCTAGCGATTTCCGTTAAAAAGCCCTTAACTGCCGAAAAAATATGATATTGAGCCATGATCTAGCGGAAAAAAAAACCAGGCCCCTTTTAGACGCACCCCCCTGCAGTTCAGGCCCTAATCTGTCATTAACCCATTAAAAAAAGGGGAAATGATAATTTAGAAAGATTAACAAACTTTATATTATATTTTAAAAAATGTTAGTATGTTTATTAGATCACAAACTAAACTGAAAAGTAAAACATTTACTAGTGGAACAAAGTGTACACTGTACACGTGTTAAAAGAAAAGTGAGATTGTGATTTTGGTAAAAAAATTCTCTCTCTTTAGACTCACGGTTTTTCTATCAATTGTTCTAGATAAAAACTTGCGTGAGATGATTTCACAATTAAGACGGATTTAGTTGAGAGAGAAAATAATTTTGTCCCCATGAGCGGGACGGGGCAAACCCATTTACTCTCTCGTCAAGATCCGTCTCATATATGAGACG
This sequence comes from Campanula takesimana, assembly GCA_026119855.1. Lineage (NCBI taxonomy): Eukaryota > Viridiplantae > Streptophyta > Magnoliopsida > Asterales > Campanulaceae > Campanula > Campanula takesimana. Next base: position 360,100 of record JAOWBW010000136.1, on the reverse strand, counting down.
AGAAAAATTGGGGAAAAACTAGTTTCTCCATAAGTTATAAAAAGTCCCGTTTATAGGGTTTAATGTTTAGAGTTAAAAACAAGATTTTTTATAATTTATGGAGGAACTAGTTTCCTCTAAAACACACGCATATGAGACGGTTTCACACTAGACTTCCTCTTCTCATTGTTCTTTGTTCTATTGCTTTTTCACATAACTTAAAAATGAAATAAAAAGACTAAAAAAAAGAAAATAAAACCTCTATTCCAAAGAGTTTTTTTCTTTTTTTAAATAAAGACTACAAAATAAAAAATAAATAAAAATCTCTATTCCAAAGAGGTCCGACTTGGAGAATAAAATGCGGTTAACAATGATTATTATCAATGTGCCAACTAGGAATCACGTGTACTAGCATCTGTAGTTGTAGTAGGAGTAGGACTAGGATCCCTCTCTCTCTCTATAAAGCCATTCTTTCTCATGTGTGTTGGATTGGATCTCTCTGTCCTCACTTTCTCGCTCTAGGTCTCTACACCCAATTGTTGTTGTCCATTTATTTAATTAGAATACTACTTTTCTTGATTTGATTTCTTTTATACTATAATTAACCCCAGAATCCTTTATTCAAATCGCAATCATTTGGCTACACACAGAACTGGGTGCACCTTGATTAGCTTCTTTCAATTTGTTACCCCAACACAATGTTGCAGAAGAAGAAGATTCTTTTTTCAAAGGTTCAATCTTTTCCTTGTCCCTCTCTCTTTTATATATGCATATTCAGATGAATATAGTGTATATCTTGCTTTTTTTTTTTTTTTTTTTTTTTTTTTTTTTGTGGGTGTTGGATTTTGTTTGTTGTATTTCAATCGTTTGGTTAAAATTTTCCTTTTGGGTTTTAGAGTGACTCTAATTTAAAACCCTAATTCTTACCCGTTTTGCTAGATTGAATTATGCAACTGCTCCTTATTTCACATCCGGTTGTTGATTTTTAGCTTCTACTTTACATCTACATACCCATTGGCGCCATTTGAGTTTTGGATTTTAATGTCTTGGTTTTATCCTCTGTTCAGGTTGGCATGGTTGGATTGGGTTGGATTGTCTTTGATCCTTTACAGTATTTCTGATTCATGTTTAGCATTCAATAGGGTTGTGCTGATTTTTAACACTTTGTTTCATTTATTTCTTTGGCCTTCTACATTTTGATGTGCCAGTGATTTCATGAAAATGAGAACTAAAGGATAGATATAACTGATTGAGTACTTTAGCGGCGTTACTGATCTTTTGGAATTAAAAAAATAGGGATAGTAAATGCACCGTTACTAAAATGGATGATGATCCTCATTGTAAGCTATTCAATGCCGATTATCTTTTTTCATTTTCTTTTGGCTGAATCTGGATTAAGGCTTGAGTTTCTTGATTTCAAAGACGCACCAGCTTTCAGTTCACTTGAATATTTGAGTTAATTCTTTTTATCAGAAGCCAATTATCCAAAACATAGGGATAGCTTGCACTTACATTTTGTTCAATGTGAATTAATGATAAAGTTTCAAATGAAATCAAACACGTGCTACGTACATAACTTTGAAAATTGTATAGCTAATTAAATAAAATACAAATGTAACGTGGTTAGATAAAAACAATCATTTCATTGCACCCCTTTATTGCGTATATTGACGTAAAAGTCCTCATTGTGTAGTATACTCCCTCCGTCCCACCTCACTTGAGACTTTTTTCCATTTTGGTCCGTCCCACTTCACTTGAGACTCCCCAAAATGGTAATCTTTTTTATAATTTTATATTCAATCTACACTCATTCTCTCTCTTCATTTTCCACCACACAATTCTTTCAACCAACCTACTATTAACCCCACTCATTCTCTCTCTTCATTTTCTACCACACATTTTACTTATTTTATTTTTTTTTCCTTAATTATTGTGCCCACCTCTTAGGTCTCAAGTGAGATGGGACGGAGGGAGTATTTGCTACAAGTAAACTGCACCCACCTAATGAACTGTCTCAAGCTAACACAATTTTTCACATGCATGTTTGCTTCCTTAGGACGTGAATATGTGCTTGTAACCCTGTGCATGTGTCCCAAGTAAATATTATTGCTGTTAACATATGTATGATCTATGTCCAACTGCTAGTTGAATGTAAAGGGTTACAAGAGTAACGGAAGGAAAGGCCAAAATCTATTGTTTCTCATCAGTGACGGCTATGGAGTCTCTTTCCGGATTGTAAAGTTATATACTTACATAGTGTAATCACATAATTCGTTTATATCATGCAGCAAGGTGTTGTATGCTCCACCAACATACAACACTTCTATGGGCAAGTTTGATGAGTTCTGTATAAGTACATTACTCTTTGCCTCTTTGGATAAATGTTGATTTTCTTAAGACATGCACATGCCTCACACATAAGGCAAGTGGCGTGAGGCTTTAGCTCTTAAGTGTGTAGTTGAGCTGCTTAGCCTCAGCATATTGTTGTTTCTGTTTCTCCTCACAATTTTCTTTAATACAACGGCGACTTCAGAAAGTTTGAGCTTGAATTTGTAGATGTGACTTCATTCATTTGATTTGATTGGCTCCTGACTTAGATCTTGTGGTGGTTTGACTTTGTCCTGCCATGAATGCAGTTGATAGAGCTAGGTCATCCGTTTTATTTCATGCATGTGCTGGTTAAGAAAAAAAATACAGGGAGGAGAAAATTGCCTGCCAAACTGAGTGGCGGAGTTAGGAAGTTTTTTTCTTTCTTATTTTTTCCACAGGGGCACACTTTAATTCATAATGTATTGCTGAGAATCAGTTGATAGAGCTAGGCCATCTGTTTTATTCTTAGATCGTCCCAATTGAAGAGTAACATTTCCATCTAAGGACATTTTTTACAACGAATTGATTAACCTTCTTTATCCATCTTATTTGAACTCAAATAATTTCACTAGTTTGAATTTTAATGTTTCAAGGTACAATTCTGAGAACTAATAGATTTTCAATTTTTCCCTTAGTTTACTTGTTTGATCAAGTATTTCTCCTCTGTTGGCACGGAGGTAATAGTACCCAATGAATGGAAATAAAAGAGTCTAAAAAAGGTTAAATTATATAAAAAGATGAGTTTCAATGAAGGGCTGAACCATCACATAATCACACAAACATAGGGATGAATCATATGAACTTTTTGACAAGTCTACACACCTCCGTAGGGGCATGTTCCCCCATTGACCCTCAAAAAGCTTTCCCACTGGCTAAACCATCCAAATGAGCTTTTTTTTTTCCAACCTTTTCAACCTAAGATACAGCTTATTAATTTTGTTTGTTGTGAAATCTATTAAATCTATGGAAGTATCCAGTGACCCCTTCAATTATGCAAAGAGGTGTTAGCTCTTATCCAGTGAAATGACAAACTTGAATTTGTCAAAAGTTGAAAGCCAACTGGCCAAGTGAACTCTATTTATTCCCAGGTTTCTTCAATGCATTACTATAAACTGCTCATTGAAAGATATCCGATATTCCTATGACCAATTCTTGTCTTGTGCTGTTGCCAAAAGGAGGAAATTAAAATTGAAGTTAATACTTACCGTTTCAATTTTATTTTGCAAGTCTTTTTCTTAAGTGGGGTACTGGCATGGGGTCATTTAACCCCTCCAATTTCAGAGAATGTCAATTCTTGCACCTTCAAGATTCAAGAAAATGACTTTTTGCTTCTAAAAATGATGGATTTATACATTTTCACCCCTTTAATTTTGGCTAAAGTTTGCACTAATTTATTATTTTGACCCCTTAATTTGGCTAAGGTTTGCACTAAATTATTATTTTGACCCCCCTTAATTTTGACTGTAGTTTGCACTAAATCATTGTTCTTACCATTTTATGCTAAATCTGGATACCTCAATTATAATATGTATTCCCAAAAGCAACCTTGACCTCAGTTCCAAATATTCCTGGCTTCGCCACCTGGCTGACCAATCAATTTCCCTTTGCGAGCAGGTATGGAGTGTTCTGATTCTACAAAAGACCATGTTGCAGTGTTTAGACGGAGTAAAACATCTTCTTTCTGCTGTTGGGAGTTGCTGCGATGCTGAATATAAACAACCTACCGGGCTGGATAATCCAGAAGCCCTTGCAAGAGAAACAGTGTGTAAGTGACTTATCTTTCTTACATCCATTATAGGACCAAGTTGTTCTAGAAGCATTGTTCACCTTCATCTTTCTGTTTCGCACATACAAATCTACATCTATCTCTTTTCAGTTACTGATACAACTTAAATGAATATGATTCCCCTTTTTTTTTGTATTGTAGTTGTGTTTGTAAAGAATGCCATGTTGTTCGCAGCAATTTGAGTGACATAGTAACTATAAGCTAGGTTGCCAGAGTGGCATTCTATAAGCTAGATTGCCAGAGTGGCATAATAAATACTACCTCCGTCCCAAAAAAGAACGTCCAAAAAATAAAAATAAAATCAAATTTGCTCTTGATCGGGAGTAACCGAGAGTTGTGACCTCGTAAGTCTATGCGAACACCCTTTCATTAGTAAACTTCTGTACATATAATTTTGAATATCTTGTCTCATGGTGCACACATCTTTTGTCGAGCTCCCTTGATGGTCTTCAGATCGAAGTTCTATGTGCAAGGGCTCTTTCTTGATCAATGTGCCTGATCCTCATTCTTTGGGAATCGGAAGATCACTTAGGTTTACCTCAATGAGCGTTTCTCTTAAATAGCTTGACCTCCTTATGCTCATGATGCTGCAATTATAGCTGTCAAATTGTGATGTACATCTTAAATTGAAGGTCCTGTTTTTTTTTTTTTTTTTTTTTTTTTTTTTATTTTTTTATTGTGGATTGTAGTGTGAGATATGGCACAAAATTAACAATTACGAAGTAATATCTTAAGTATAAATTCCACGTTTTACGTGATTTTGGTGTAAAAATATTAATAATATTCACTTGATCATGTTTCCTAAAGTAAAGATAAAATGCCTTCCATGGAATGAAATGAGATTTTCCAATCAACATTTACCTTCATAGTTGTAGCTGCATTTACTTTTTATCCCATGGACATTCAACCTTTTTTACAATGTCGCCAAAGCTAACTCTTTAATCTCCATTTTACTGGTAGGTCAAAGAAAGACAACCTAAATCATACTCCTTCCATCTCACTTATATTGTTCACCAAACAAAAGCTCGTAGTTTTAGGATTTGTAATTAGTTCCAACTTCCATTGTCTAATATTTTGATTTCCGTTTATGCAATTCAATTAAAGGTACAACAACAACAAAAAAGACTTAGTCCGAAAATAAGTTGGGGTCGGTTAACATGAATCCTCATATGTAATCGTGAAAGAAAAGATATGAAAAAAAGTAAGTTAAAAGAAGAAGTAGGTAGGGATAAAATTTGGAGTAGGAAAAGAAGAGAAAAAAAAATGTTAATGATAAAGAATATATATACATATATATGAACGGAAAGAAGAAAGAAGAAGAAAAAAAAGTGAAAGTTAAGAAATAAAAAGAAAAGAAAACAATAATAATAAGTGGGATGAAATTTTGGAAATAAAAAAGAAAAGGAAAATCAAACCCCATCACCCACATGAATTTTGTGAGTGATGGGGCATGCTGGGATCACATAAAAACCCTGTGACACTTTTCCTCTTCAACCAACCTTCTTTAATCCTATGAGCCACATATCCATCCAATTTTTCATCCTTTTGGATAACAGATCCAAGATAGCGAAAAAAGTCAGTCTTCCCATCCAATGTGATCACCCATGCCTCCCTGCTTCCAACTTTGCTAAACTTACACTCCAAATATTTAATCTTGCTTTTGCTCAGTCTAAACCTCGAGATTCTAAAGTTTGTCTCCACAATTCCAACTTACTTTCAACACCCACTTTGCCTCATCAATCAACACAATATCATTTGCAAACAACATACAAACCATGGTACATTATCTTGGACATCACCTTTGTTCAAAGTGATAAGAGTACTTATCCTCCAACCCAATGACACCGTGTTACTCCTACATATGTTGTTGAATAGCGTTTTTAACCATTCTATTTTCTTCTCCCGAAAACATCTCCAAACCTCAATGGGTATGCCATCTGGTCCTACGGCTTTCTTTAATCCCATCTTTTTCGTTGCCTTTTCCACTTCACCCTTTTGAATTCTCCGCATAAATTCATTTGAAGGTATTGGGAATAGATGAAGTATCAATATGATCAAGTCAAAAGCGTTGTAAATTCTTTAGTTTAGGTAGGGATGTATAAGGAAAGAGATCATTGATGTGCATTGGATTTTGTAAGAGGCCAAGAAAAATGAGACACACAAAAAAGAAAATGTGGCCAATAAAAGTGAGACAGAGGGAGTACTTCTTTAAGGGTATCATGAGAAAGTAAGTAAATTATATGTCCTGAAATCCTAAGTGGGCCAAAAGTGAGACAACTGAAAGCAGAAAGTAGGATGGTGAAAATGATACGGAGGGAGTTGTAGAATACAAAGTTACAGAAAATGTATGGAGATCTAAATGATGTAACTGAAAGAAAAAACCTAAGGTGCTCGGACTCTTTGGTTGACCTCGCCGGACTCGTGTTGACTACACTAAAATAGGAGTGTCCGACACGGGTACGGCGGGGTAAACCAAAGGGTCCGAGCATCAGAGAAAAAAACAACTACTACAAGTTGTAGTCTACAACAATATTTCATGTCAATCACCTTTCAAAAAGCTAAAGTAGACTCAAGTTATGATTTTTAAAGTAGTAACTATGCAGTGTAACTACAATAAATAATAAGTAGAATGATTAGAGAAAAGAATATCACTTTCGAAGAAAGTGGATGGAATTGAAACCTTAGGCGATACCCCTTGGAAATTTCAATATTTGGGCGATAGTAAGAGAGAAAGATGTTGCAGAGCACAGAGAATTTTATCCCAAGCAACCATTGTGATTCAGGAAAAAGGGAGGGGTGGGGGTTAAGTTCGGTCAACTTGACCCGATCAAGTTTGAGCAGCTTCAAATTGAATATGTATCGTGGGATTTGTATGATTCTCGATTCAGTACACATGATACAACTGATTCATAGGGGTTTCTTGATTCACCCTACAGATTAGTAACACTGGATACTTGAATGGAATCATATTGTTGATACGTATTGCACTTTTTAGACAATTATGGCTTCCATAGTTTGAGTATGCTACATAACCATTAATCATCTATGCTAAAGTTGGGTTTAATATCTTTCAAACTACAAAGTTGGAGTTGAGGTTAGGGCATGTTAAAGAGTGCTACACATGCAGATATATCATCACTAGCAAATGGCCTCTGCTTGCTAAATGTTATAAGCTGTACAAGTAAAGCTGCACTGTAAGGGATGGAAATATTTAGCAATTGCTGAAGGGGTTGAGAAAAACAATTATCTGTTTGTGTTGATGCTTATAGGACATTATATGCTTATATGAGAAACTTTGCATTGAATCAAGTTCCCCAAATTTAGTATCATGCTAATATTGTTTCTGAATAGAAATACTCTCATTTTGATGTTCTGCTAATGGCACTGCTGATTAAATAGTTAGCTTTGTCCATTAACGCTCAACCGTCTCCATAGATGTTTTCCATTTAATCGTTGTCAAATTGCTCATAAGTTTTTTCTTTGTTCTTTGTTCAATTACAGTTAGTGTTAGTGAGATAGAGGCATTATATGAATTGTTTAAGAAGATCAGTAGTGCTGTCATTGATGACGGTCTCATCAATAAGGTAATACTACTTTTCAGTCCATTATGGCTTATCAATGTCATTCATATATATACAACATAGTATACGTTTGGTTCACAATTTTCTTTCTCCTAATACCAGATGCGCTCTTGACTAGGATCTCTTTTATGACGGTTTTCTTTATTGTTTGGTATTTTCATGTCTCAGGAAGAGTTTCAGCTTGCATTGTTTAAAACAAACAAGAAGGAGAGTTTGTTTGCTGATCGGGTACTTGTTCATTTGTCAACCTTATATAATAGTCTGTTTCATGGTTGTTTTTTCATTCTGCACCCTCAAAACATTTTTGGTCACCTTCCCAACTGCATAGAAACTCTATGATTTTGGTTCCTTTATAAGTAAATATGTGCATTGAAAAATCGCCAAGGGGGCGAACTCTTACAAATGAAGCAAAAGGCCTTGCAAACTAAAAAAAGCCAAGTGCTGAGACAAAAAGAGAATGCACGCTAAAAAGCCCAAAAAAGATTTAGTTACCCAGCCCCATCTCCCCCAACATATCCACAAACGGGACGAGTACACTGCGTAAGTACTCAATTCAGCCAAAAAAAATAAAGTGCTGAGCATCAAAAAAGAAAGCTCGTGAGAAGGCAGCGCAATTCCGTCGAAACTTCTGTTATTCCTCTCTCGCCAAAGAAACCACGAAACTCAATCCAAAAGGTTTCTTTTTGCCTCTGGAATGCGAACACCGTACCAAGCATCTAAAAAACTCTTCACTGAGTTTGGCATAGCTCACGAGATCCCAAACAAGGAGAGAACGATATTCCATAAACCCCTAGCTATATCACAGTGTAGCAGTAGATGGTTGACCGTCTCATCACCCTTCAAACACATACAACCATGATTAATTAAAATTATTCCTCTTTCCCTAAGATTATCCCCCGTAAGAATTTTCTCACAAGTTGCTGACCAAAGAAAGTACGCCATTCCACCAAAATGATGGTGGATTCCCAACAAGATAATTAGAAATACTTTGTTTACCTATGTGGATTTATATGGTGGTCTTTTGGAGTTTGGGATCTTGAATCTCACCTTGTAGTATACTCCCTCCGTCTCAAAATGATCTTCACACTTTTTTTGCCGTTACTACGAAAGAACTTTGAGCAATAATTTTAGGTTGATTTAATTATCCTAATGAAAATCTAAAACATGTTATAGATAGACCATCAACAATACTATCAATAACAAGTTTTAGATTTTCATTAGAATAATTAAATCAATCTAAAATTACTGCTCAAAGTTCCTTCATAGTAATGACAAAAAGTGTGAAGATCATATTGGGACGGAGGTAGTAGTATATTACTGAAAATTTACTTTGTGAATTTCTGTTTCCTTTTGTTTTCCCTGATATTGGCCCTAATTTCTCTGTTACTCCCCCAGTTCCAACAGTTGTCTAACTATTGAAAATTAGGCCCAAAATAGTTTCCATTTTCTAATGAAGTTACTACAAGTTTCTTTGGCACTCATGCCCCTACGTGTCTTTGCAATACTATAAGGTGAACACGAAGGATATTTATGGTACATGTGCTACTAAAAAGTTTAAAACTGCTAAAAAATCATGTTTCTTGATTTTATTGAGAAATAAAAGAGAGACAATCATCTTGGGAGGGAGGTGTTCTTCTTTTCTTCTTCCTTTTGAGATTTGCTTCGAGTTCTACAACTTATAGCATTTTGACTGTCTTTTGTCATTTGTTCTAATGCTGTAGGTATTCGACTTGTTTGACACAAAGCATAACGGAATACTAGACTTTGAGGAATTTGCACGAGCTCTTTCTGTGTTTCACCCGAATGCACCAGTTGATGATAAAATCGATTGTGAGATTTTCTTGTCCATTACCACTATGTTCTTTCAGTTTGCCCAATTTTTTTTTCTTTCAGTGAATGATTACATTGATCCTACTGATACAAATTCATATAAGAGAGGGGGGTGGGGAGCACAGTAGGTAACAAAACTTGAGGCTTGATGAATTTATTCGATCGGGCAGGAAACGGAGGGTGGGAGGGACATTCAAATAGGAAAAATAGTGAATACCTTCATGGACTTGTTTGGTGGAAATGGAGCCTGTTTTGTTCCATGTCAATATTTACATTGCATTGTAAAATTTAGCTATATGTAATCTTATTTCTCCATTGTAGGATATGTTCATGCGTTATGTGATTGTGTTGTGAGGCTAACTATTCTACCTTAATGCAGTTTCTTTCCAACTCTATGATCTCAAGCAGCAAGGATTTATTGAGAGGCAGGAGGTATTCATTTTCTTCTCTCGAGATACATACTTTCGAATAAATTAGTGAATTCCATTGAAAGCGGTTGATCTCCGTTCTGATTTGTGTTATGAATTCTCTAGAAGATGATTAAACTTTCTATTGGCAAAAATATTTTTTCATGTTCCCTACTAAGGGTGTAATGGTGAGCGGGTTACCTTTTACCCTGCTCGGAGTTCTCCCGTTCATTTATAACCTGGCTTGGAACAAAGCTAACAATAAATTGTACTAAACTCCCAATTTTTTTTTTGAAAACTTCTTGCTACTCTCCCTCCATCCTAAATGAATGTCCAAATTTCATTTTAAGGAACATTTGAATATCTCTACCATTTATACATTTTAGTGGCAAATATTCATATATACTTTCTCCGTCCCATACTTATCGCTACTTTTCGTTGACCACATTTGAACTTTTACTAACATCTTATGCTAAACTATTAATGTCCATAAAAAATTAAAAATAGTTATTAAATCACCAATAGAAACATTACCAATAACCATCTTTTAATTTTTATAGAGATTAATAGTTTAGCATCAAATGTTAGTCAAAGTTCAAATATGGTCAACGAAAAGTAGCAATAAGTATGGGACGGAGGGAGTAATCATGTAATCCTCTTTCCAAACATTTAGTTTTGCAAGTATAAAGAGACTAATGAAAAAAAATGTAAAAAAACATTTAGGAACAAAGTTATTTTTGAAAAAGACATTCATTTTGGGACAAAAAATTGTTCATAATGGACATTCATTTAGGGACAGAGGGAGTAGTATCTTTTTTATTTATTTTTTTGATCTAGTGGGGGAAATTGCCACCTTGGCCTTTGCTAGCTGCGCATCTGCAACATTGTAATAGTAAGAGGAAATGGCAGGAAGATCGGGGAGGGGAAGAGCCGAAGAGAGATAGATAGAGAGAGAGAGGAGCTGTAGAGTGTAAAAGAGGAGAGAAGTCTGAGGCTTTGTTTTTAAAGTCATGGGTATATTGATCCATAAGAGAGAGAGAGAGAGAGGGAGGGAGGGAATCCCAGTCTTGAATTTGGTTATTTGGTTATGCAAGTATGAAAGGACAAACTAGGGTTCTGAAGTCATGCTTTTAAGCTTTGGGACTGTAAGGGAAAGTGACTGAATAGACCTTGACACGCGTGGGCATGCCCAAGCACTGAGAAAAGCAACACTCAGTTTGTCTCTCAAACGCTTACCTGACCCAGCTGCAACGACCCAAGCCGAGTTCGAGACATACCGTGTGATTTATGCCCAACTCATTTTAAAAACTAAGAATAAAACTCGAATCGAACTCAGCATTACCCGACACTAGGCGACTTGTTTTAAAGACATATTCCCTACAGTTGAGCTCTAGTCTGAAAAAAATTGTCAATACTAATTTCTTTTCGGTTGGGGGTTGTTGCTTGAATTTGGCCATGCATATGGAAATGACATTTGGAATTAAAATCTGTTATTCCTTTACTATATATTATTATCAGCATGTGATTAGGAATTGCGCAATGCATCCAAATATCTAGAGGGTATTAATTTTGTTCTTCACACACATAGCAAATGACTACATAACTCTTAGGTGGTAGAAACTCTTTAGGCCTCATTTTCCACTTCAAGTTTGATGCCTTCCCAGTTTCTGATATTTGTAGGTCTATAAACATCAAAATAATGTTTTTTTAACACATTTGTACATCTTACCTGCAAATCTGCAATAGTACCTTCTAACACTGTTCTTTTAGACTGGTGTAAAAAGACTGTTCAACCATTTTACATGTGTAGGTAAAACAAATGGTCGTGGCCACCCTTGCCGAGTCTGGTATGAATCTTTCTGACGATGTCATAGAAAGCATCATTGATAAGGTGAGTCTGATTATTTCTATCTTATATCAGGGTTTATATGATTCTAAATTTGTTGTGTAATGTTCCATACATTTTCCCTGTACAGTTTACTTTTTGGATGGCTGCTTTCCTTCTCTAAGCTCCTGATGCATTAGAACTTGTGAATTATAACTTGCAGATTATATCGAATTGAAATTTGTTTACTTGTGTCCTTTTCATTGTGTCTTGAGCGATGGTAACTGCTCTCACATGTTTTAGGGGAGGAGATATGTCCTTCATATGTTTCATCTGCTTGTGTTTAAGGATGGATGTTCAATATGCCTCGATTTGATTTCATTTAGATATTGACTGAAATCACGTTGAGGTCTCGAGAAACACAATTTGACTCTTGGACATTTTGACCATATCTTGTCAGAATTTGTTTATGATCTTACGATACTTATTGGGAGGATTCTTCTGGTCTATCTAGTTCCTTGTATTCCCACAAAGCACAAACAGTTGGTAGAGTTCACATGATGTGACTGAGAAATTAAATTAGCTTCTCGATTGGTGATCATTTGGCACCTGTTTTGTGCATAACTTTTAAAAAGAAGTGTCATTCGGATTACACATCTTGATGTGTAGCTGTTTAACAATTTGCCCAAACAAAAGCATGATTAGACAGACACCGTAAATTAATTTTGCAATAACACAAACAGGAAAGCATAGTCCCCTTTTCATGCCCCAGTAAGCACTTGGGTTAACTAGGCCTGCCACAGGCTTACCTAAAAAATCCCTGGATGTTGTTGGTTGGCGCCCACTTATAGTGGGCGTCTATTCTCCACATCCACCTAGTGCCTAGGCGCTAGGCGTTCATGAATCGCCTTAGTCCCGCCTAAGATATTATAACTATGTCTTAATTCTCGGCCCAGCTACGGCGCCTAGCGACCGCCTAGCGCTTTTTAGAACCTTGCATCCACCCGATGAGATTTGGGGTATTAAAATTTTAATGATAGTTTTTCTCTTCTGTGGCATGGGTCTACAAGGAATGTAGTTGGGCTTTACCAAATTTTCATTGATATTCCAGTTTAGATGACTACACGTCCTTTGAAGCATATACCATTGTAAGATAACAAAAAAACGACATATCGAGGCAGTTGGACGCTGTGGTTCAGACAGTAATTGTGTTTTAGTAATGGGGATGAGGTAGGGATGAATGTTGCATAGTGGACTATAAGCAAAGTACATTTGATATTCCAATGAAAGTTTTGTCTGGGAAATCCACAGGAGGGCGCTGAGACCACCTACCCTTCATTACCAGTGGCCATATAAGGGTTGCATTGTGTTCGATGAAGCTTCAATCATGGGTTCTAATGAATGTGAGGTGATTACAGGTTATCATGGTCCAGTCATCTGTCATAGGTTTGTGGTTATAGCTCAGACGCACACTCGTTTGCATAATAGCTCCCCTGTCATATTTGTGGACAATTTTAGAATATCTGTGGTGTCAAATTTTGTAAAATTTATACTCCCTCTGTCCCATAATGATCTTCCCATTTCATTGTCCCTAAAAGTTCTTCCCATTTCTACAATATAGGCTTAAAAGCGCATGAACAAAACATGACTAGTGAAGCAAGTGTTCATATCCTTAAAAATTTGAATAGTCAAATGGGAAGATCATCTTGGGACGGAGGGAGTACCATGCTCTGCTTAAGGCTATTATGACTTGCTACATATACTTTTGATACGTAAATACTGGAGAAAAATGTAAATCTGATTATGCCTTTGAAGTCATTATCTGTTTTACCTGGCTGATTGCAGTAATTGAAGATGAATTTTTAAAATTTAACCATTTTACTTGAGAAATCATTTGTAGAATTGTATTGATACATGTTCAAATTTCAGACCTTTGAGGAAGCTGATACCAAACATGATGGGAAAATTGACAAAGAAGAGTGGCGGAACCTTGTACTGCGACATCCATCACTTTTGAAGAATATGACGCTTCAATATCTTAAGTAAGTTGGATTTCTACAGCTTCTCTCCTATCAATGAATGTTGCTCTCTATTGTTCGTTAATTCTAATCTTCCAGACATTATCAAAGCTACAAGAAAAAGATGCATTTGAACTTTTTATGATCATACTTTTTGCTATTTCCTCTCTTTTTTAAATTGCACCAGTGATATATTTCTCTGTATGCCGCGTCATGACCATCATGTCTTTCTAAAAGAAGCAAAAACCTTTGATTTTTTTTTTTCTTCTGAAGATGTGAAGCTTCAATTTTGAAAATGGGACTCCTTTTGTGGGACAGATGAAATTAGAAAGTTCAACTCTTTTAGTGGGTCAGAGGGAGTACTATATCATACCTAATATAGAAAGTAATTTGGATGATACTTTGATAATATAAAATCCATAAATGTATTAATGTTGATGGGGGGAAGGACTTAAAGATGTTCCCAATTGCCTAATCTGTTTGATTCTTCCATTTGCAGAGACATCACCACAACATTCCCGAGTTTCGTATTTCATTCACAGGTTGACGATACCTGAGCTCCATGCCAGGATCCGTGTTTTTTTTTTTTTTTTGGTGGTGTAATGCATTTAAATGTGTGTCTAATCTGTTGGGTAAGATTAGACAGGAAAGACAGATCAATGCCTCAGTTTTCAGTGACTTGGGACTTGTTTGGTCTTATGGATTAGTATGTAATTTTATTTATTTTATCTTGGTAGACAAAGGTGAAATTGGAATGGGATTATTTTTCATGGAATTTTAGTGGGTTTCTCCTTACCTTGGGGTAAATTTTCTGCCAGTGTTTGAATCAGTGCAGGTAGGTTGAAGTAAGAAGCTTCTCCCAGTGTGTGTTTTTGTGTACCATGAGTTGGTACAGAAGCAGCAGGGATGCTGTATGATGGTTGTTTGATTAACTATAACCATGACCTTTGCTATTTATTTATCTGTTGTTTATTACTTCAAATTAACTATAACCATGAGTCGGGGCTATGCGAATTTGTGGTCGCTCATGTGGTGGTTGCTGCTGCCACACAGCAGCCACGGCCTAGATTGACACACGTCTCCCTGTTGGTGGAGGACATCCAGGATCAATTCCATATTTGTCGGGCCCCCATCGAGTTAAATTAATCTCACCCATTGATTCAAAATGTGGCAAATATATGGGCAGTTGGCGGAATATTTGGTGAGCATTTTTGTTCTTGAACTGTGCCGGTGATGAGAAACAGATTTGGGCAGAGAGTTTTGATCCATAGACAAGGTGAAGGTAGTGATGTCTCCAATCAATGAGGGCGGGGTAAGTTTTGGTACATCATTGATGCGTGTAAGCGCCGCATCAGTTCAGGTCCATAATGCAGGCATTATATTTATGGTTCAGCCCACCATGGTCGAACACCTTAAGCTTGGTTCTTTTATGGCGAATGTTGTTTTTTCGAAACATTTAGCCGGAAATAATGGTGTAATGTCGGGAAAATGGAGAACTGGATGTAGTCGAGGGTCAGTTGGGGATGCTAAGGAGGGGAAGAGAAGATGACTGGTGGGGTGGAGGTTTTCATGGAGAAAGAGGGCGTGGGGGCTTGAGGGGTATTTTTGGAAATGCATATTTTGTACGGGTGTAGTTACAAGTTTTTACTGTTGCAAATCGCAATTATCTTTTTAAAAGTAGAATAAACTAATTGATTAAATTTTAACACTCCGTAATTGATTTGGTATAGAAAAACGTGTTTTTTCTATCATTTTTAGGAAAAATGGGTTTCTTTAAAATTGAATTTCCTTAGAAAGTACATGTGCCAAAATTACAAAGTGCTAGTCATTCATATTTATAGATATTGTACTTATAAACATTTAAACTGACACACTCAAAGTAACGCTTTTAGTACTTGTTGATAAGTCACTTCGTTTTTTTTTTTTTTTCCGAGCAATGCCGGTGCGCAAGTATATAAAAAAGTGTCAGTGTGTGTTAAAAAGTATAAGAGGTAGTGTTCAAGAGTATGGGTGTGTGTGCGTGTATGTGTGTTTAAGGGGGCCAGTGGTAGTGCTTAATAGAGCCGTCAATTCGGGACAACGGGACGGGACGGGACAAAACTATGATGTCCTGCCAACTATACGGGACGGGACGGGATGGGACCAATTTATCGTGGGACGTAAATACCCCGTCCCATCCCAAATCACCTCGGGACGCGGGACAATTCGGGACAAAGACGAGATAGGTTGATGCGATCACCGGATAAAAAATGTCAAATTTTCAAGTTCCATCACTCAAAATAACATAATAATCCCGTCCAATCCCGTCCCACTTTCGCTTAATGAGAATTAGTACAAGACTTACTTTGGAGGACGGGAAGGTGATGGATATTATGTATGGTATAGTACACAGAACAAGGTTGATGAGTCTGCTCTTGTTGAATTGGGTTGCTGCTTGTGCAAATTGGGAGATAGGTTTTTGGCATAAATGTCTTAATTGGGAATCCAATTGTTGTGCTTATGTAGAATGAGTAGAATTGAAAATTGAAGATAGATCTGGGGCTGAAGTGAAGATGTTGTTATTTGCGGGAAAACTTTGTAGGTTCTGTGATCTTTTCAAAAAAATACGGGACGTCCCGTCCCACCTTTTGTCCCGTCCCAAATGGGATGTCCCGAATAGTCCCGAATTTTTTTGGGGATGAGAATATACTATCTCGTCCCGTCCCATATATATAGCGGGACGGGACATCCCGACTGGACGGTCCCAAATTGACGGCTCTAGTGGTTAAAGAGCGTCATTGATTAACAGTGTCCTAGTGTGTGTTAATAAGTGTGCGTGTGTATTAAAGAGAAAGTTAATATTGAGTTCAAGTGCATTTTATTATAAATTTTGCTTATTTACAAAAATGAAAATAACAGCATTTTTTATATCAATTTCTTATTTTTTTGAAAAAATAGCGCTACGCGTTTTACAAATGCTAGTAGTATTTTCCTAAAGTTTTGGCATCCGAGTTTTGCATCTTAAAAAGAGGAAGGTTCTCACCACCTTCTGGGCCTAAATTGGACAATAGAAATCCCCTACTACCCCGTCTTAAAAAAAAAAATGAATGTTTTTCTCTTAAAATTTTATTTTTGATCAAAAGAAGAAAAAGCAAAAATAAATTTTATTGGGATATGTATTTAGGCAGGGAGTAATTTTTGTTTTGAGGAAGCAGGCAGAGCCAGGGGGGGAGAGAGAAAAAGGAAAGTGGGAAAGGGTTTCTTTCTACCCATATCAGCTCCCTCCGGCTCAATCTCTTCCTTATTCTTCAGGTACAGGTACAGGTACACACACTATCATTTTCTTACTCTTTTTGCATGAATGCGGGTCTATTTGCATATTTCTAATCATTTTCTTACCCTTTTTGCATGAATGCGGGTTCATTTGCGTATTTCTAATTCTTGTTTTTGTATTATAGTTGAGTAATTGCACATTTTTGCTTCTCAGTATTCAGTACTATGTACTCCCTATTATATATATATATATATATATATATATATATATATATATATATATGTATGTATGTATGTATATATGTATGTATGTATGTATAAAACCAGTTTTCCACAAAGAATTGGCTTGTTTGGATGTGGGTATCTATGATTTGAGCGGTAATTTTAATTCTTTTTGTCAATGTAGCATTATATTTTTCCACATGTATAAGTAAATATATTTCCGAGTTAAGGAAAACTGGGGTTGGTAAAATGAACTAATTTGGTGGGTGTATTCAGTGGCCAGCCAGATTTGTTTTCAAAGGGGGTCAAAATTGCTTGGAGAATTAAATTATAATTTTCATAATATAGAAATTTGGTACAAAGGAGAAGGGCGTCAAAATTGACAATACGTTTTTAGTGTACATTTTAAAACTGTGTAGGTGCTAGAATCTCATTTTCCAAAACTTAAGGGGCTCGAGTGACCCGATCACCTATGTTTGACTTTGGCACTTAGTATTTTGATCACCACAGTTTTTAATCTAGGTTGTGTTTTTTTTCGTAGCGGAGATGTCGGAAAAGGGTTTTCCCAGCCAAAAGGGGGGGGGGGGAATCAGCTCTAAAGTCTCCTAGTAAGCCTCTCCGTGAATCTTCTGCTAACAACTTTATTATGTTCTTTGAGCAATTAATGTTTCAGTATGTGGCATTTGAGTACGCGAGAGGAGCTTAAATTTTACGAATTTGGACTGAGATGTTAGTTTGTACGATTTTCGATCGTTTTATGCTATATGGAGGCATCTTAATTTGACTTGAGATTAGTTTGCCTGATTTTATTTAGGGCGAATTACATTTTAGGCCCCAAAGTTTGGGGGTCGTTCCTATGATGGGCTCTAAAGTATCTCTGTTAGCATTTTGGGCCCCAAAGTTGTCATTCTGTTAGCATTTTAGGTCTATTAACCAGTTTTGTTAGAAAAAACTCGTTAAATAGGCACGTGCCACACACATGCCACCTAACGGAGGATAGTTTGAAATTGATTTAACTTATAGGGGGTTTACTGCACATTCTTAAATTTAATGGGCTTAAATATTAAAAATTCTTTTCCAAATAATTAAAAAATATGGGCTTAAATATTAATAATTAATTTTTAAATGTAAATTTTAGATTGGATGTTCTCTGACCTTTTGAGGTTTTCTTTTTCTTAAAAAAATAAAACACAAATGAGTTCTAAAAAAATAAAAATAAATTATTATACTTATTTTTTAGACATTGTTATAGTTTTCTTAGTAGAAAATGTTTTTTTGTAAATTAATATCTTTAATTAATGTGTCCAACCCAATTTTTGTAAGTTAAAGAGGGACGGAAGAGTATTAACTTTTCAAGCAAATCAGCTCCACCATCTTTCAAAAGAATTAAAAGAAAAAAAAATCTGCTCAAGCAAATCATCACCTCCATACTACCACCATCTCAAAACCACCACCGCCACCACCACCGTCGCTGCCCTCCCACCACGGCACCACCAATCAAAATCATCCAAGAAAATCCCACAGAAAATGGGGGTAATCAAACCCGTTCAACCCCTTCTTCCTCCGGCTCTAAAGTCTCCTAGTAAGCCTCTCCGTGAATCTTCTGCTAACAACTTTATTATGTTCTTTGAGCAATTAATGTTTCAGTATGTGGCATTTGAGTACGCGAGAGGAGCTTAAATTTTACGAATTTGGACTGAGATGTTAGTTTGTACGATTTTCGATCGTTTTATGCTATATGGAGGCATCTTAATTTGAGTTGAGATTAGTTTGCCTGATTTTATTTAGGGCGAATTACATTTTAGGCCCCAAAGTTTGGGGGTCGTTCCTATGATGGGCTCTAAAGTATCTCTGTTAGCATTTTGGGCCCCAAAGTTGTCATTCTGTTAGCATTTTAGGTCTATTAACCAGTTTTGTTAGAAAAACTCGTTAAATAGGCACGTGCCACACACATGCCACCTAACGGAGGATAGTTTGAAATTGATTTAACTTATAGGGGGTTTACTGCACATTCTTAAATTTAATGGGCTTAAATATTAAAAATTCTTTTCCAAATAATTAAAAAATATGGGCTTAAATATTAATAATTAATTTTTAAATGTAAATTTTAGATTGGATGTTCTCTGACCTTTTGAGGTTTTCTTTTTCTTAAAAAAATAAAACACAAATGAGTTCTAAAAAAATAAAAATAAATTATTATACTTATTTTTTAGACATTGTTATAGTTTTCTTAGTAGAAAATGTTTTTTTGTAAATTAATATCTTTAATTAATGTGTCCAACCCAATTTTTGTAAGTTAAAGAGGGACGGAAGAGTATTAACTTTTCAAGCAAATCAGCTCCACCATCTTTCAAAAGAAAAAAAAGAAAAAAAAATCTGCTCAAGCAAATCATCACCTCCATACTACCACCATCTCACAACCACCACCGCCACCACCACCGTCGCTGCCCTCCCACCACGGCACCACCAATCAAAATCATCCAAGAAAATCCCACAGAAAATGGGGGTAATCAAACCCGTTTAACCCCTTCTTCCTCCGGCTCTAAAGTCTCCTAGTAAGCCTCTCCGTGAATCTTCTGCTAACAACTTTATTATGTTCTTTGAGCAATTAATGTTTCAGTATGTGGCATTTGAGTACGCGAGAGGAGCTTAAATTTTACGAATTTGGACTGAGATGTTAGTTTGTACGATTTTCGATCGTTTTATGCTATATGGAGGCATCTTAATTTGAGTTGAGATTAGTTTGCCTGATTTTATTTAGGGCGAATTACATTTTAGGCCCCAAAGTTTGGGGGTCGTTCCTATGATGGGCTCTAAAGTATCTCTGTTAGCATTTTGGGCCCCAAAGTTGTCATTCTGTTAGCATTTTAGGTCTATTAACCAGTTTTGTTAGAAAAACTCGTTAAATAGGCACGTGCCACACACATGCCACCTAACGGAGGATAGTTTGAAATTGATTTAACTTATAGGGGGTTTACTGCACATTCTTAAATTTAATGGGCTTAAATATTAAAAATTCTTTTCCAAATAATTAACAAATATGGGCTTAAATATTAATAATTAATTTTTAAATGTAAATTTTAGATTGGATGTTCTCTGACCTTTTGAGGTTTTCTTTTTCTTAAAAAAAAAAAAACACAAATGAGTTCTAAAAAAATAAAAATAAATTATTATACTTATTTTTTAGACATTGTTATAGTTTTCTTAGTAGAAAATGTTTTTTTGTAAATTAATATCTTTAATTAATCTGTCCAACCCAATTTTTGTAAGTTAAAGAGGGACGGAGGAGTATTAACTTTTCAAGCAAATCAGCTCCACCATCTTTCAAAAGAAAAAAAAGAAAAAAAAATCTGCTCAAGCAAATCATCACCTCCATACTACCACCATCTCACAACCACCACCGCCACCACCACCGTCGCTGCCCTCCCACCACGGCACCACCAATCAAAATCATCCAAGAAAATCCCACAGAAAATGGGGGTAATCAAACCCGTTCAACCCCTTCTTCTTCCGGCCAACTCACCCTCACCCTCGTACGAATCAACTCACCCTCCTCTGCCTGCCTAAAACCCACCCAGAAATCCCCAAATCACTACTATAAACTAAACAAAAACCCTAGAATTTCAGAGCAGCTCCTCATGATGGGGACAACAATGGGGGAATGCGGAGGAGCCGGAGGATTAGTATGGGTTCAGAGGAAGAACGGCACATGGTGGCCGGGAATAGTTTTGGGTCCTAACGAGCTCCGATGTAGCTACCAGAGTAAAAATGGAGGGATTCCGGTCAAGCTCCTTGGCAAGTCAGATGCCGCCGTGTATGTCAAACCCTTTTTCCCCTTTCTCCTCTTTACTAATAGTAAGCTCATCATCGGAGAAATTGATCGTCGTCGGAGGAGATCGAAGAAATTGATCGGAGTTTGTCCGAGGGAAGGGGGCGGAGAACGGTTGTCGGAGGGAGAGGAAACGCCGGAGTGGGGAGGAGAAGGTCGCCGGAGTGGGGAGGGGAAGGTCGCCGGAGTGGTGTGTGGAAGGTCGCCGTCTGTATGCGTGTGTGTGGGTGTCGATTGAGAGGAGTGGGAGAGGGGAGGGGTGTAGTTAAAATATTTTGGAAAAGAATTTTTAATATTTAAGCCCATTAAATTTAAGAATGTGCAGTAAACCCCCTATAAGTTAAATCAATTTCAAACTATCCTCCGTTAGGTGGCATGTGCGTGGCACGTGCCTATTTAACTGATTTTTGTAACAAAATTGGTTAAAAACCCTAACTCGACAATAAATGACAACTTTGGGGCCCAAAATGCTAACGGAGATACTTTAGTGCCCATCATAGGAACGACCCCCAAACTTTGGGGCGTAAAATGTAATTCGCCCTTTTATTTATCATATCATAGTTGTCATAACTGAATCTCAAGCTATATCACTGTGTACAATGCTCATTCTGATCTTTTCATTGGTTAGCAAAGGTCTAAACAACTAGTTACGATCAGATATGGATATGGTGAAACCCAGTTGAATAAATAATCACCTCAGTTATCTTGATGACAAATCTTGTACCCCCCCCCTAACTTTGAGATGTTTCTGATACTCCTTTCTCCCCAACTTTATTCTTACTTTGTCTTATTGGGTCCACTTGATTGAACCTCAACAAAATATTTATGACAATTGCTTGAAGTTCTATGTATTGAGTTCTTAATATATGTTCGGTGATTGAATTTTTCTTCGCTACAATGTGATTAATGTATGTTAAGTGGTGTTCTGATGCCTTCCCCATATACCAGTGGACAATTATTTTGGACAGAGGAAGTATTTTAGCTACGTTCCCAATATGCCACTTTGCCTTGGTAGGAGAGGGCTTTAAAGCTTGATATAGAATTCCTTGTTTGCCCATCTTTGTGATCGTTTTAGGTATTTTATTTAGATATCAAATGCTGTACTTAACTTCCTGTTTTATTAGATAAATATCTGTTATTCTTTAGATGGACGCTAAGATGTTTGCAGGGTCCAGAGACACCATCATTTCATGAATCTGCAAACAACTTGCTTGTTCTCGTTAATGTACTAGTACATTTTCTTTACTACAGTTTAACTCTCTTGTTTTTATTAATATAAACTTCTCCTTGTGCAATTCCTTTCCATGTAGCATCTTTGAAAGGTAAGGATTATGGTTTAGCAAAGTCAAAGAAGGGCAGGAAAGTTCAGTTTGATGGTGAAGGTTTGAACAAATATTCTTTTACTACTCCCTATGTCCCGGAATAAATGTCATAGTTGACAAGTTAATATTTTTAAGCTTTTAGTTATGTTTCCTTGATTGTCCCAATATATTCATATGGGTAGAGTGACACCTCCTATGACATTGCAATGTTTGTGCCTATTAGAATGGGTAGTATAGGAAGATCACCAAACTTCATGCCCTATTTTGAGTAAGATGACATTATTTTGGGACAAATGAAAATAGAAACTAGGACATTTATTCTGGAACAGTGGGAGTATTAATTTGATAGAATTGGTTATCGACTTATCATCAACCAACAATTCGCCGCGTGTATCTTACTATTGCATTATGTGCTTGCGCGGCAAAGTTATAAGCTTGTATGTTCTTTACCAAATCCTTGACATGTTACTTTCTTATGTAACACTCTTCACTTTAGTTGTAGACAAATCTGTCTTAGTTGCTTTGGACATAAGAATTCCTCTTTGGTTGAAGTTTGTATGAATTATTTCTCATCTTCTGCATATATATTATATATACATTATATTTTGCAGGTAATTTGGGCAAAGGGGGAAAGGGAGACAAGATTGCAAATGGTGGTAAGAGTCTGCCTCCACTTGAGCTCAGACTTGAGCAAGGTTTGTACATTCCTTGAATCAACTCTCCAATTTCCTCAACTTCTTAGGCAGTTCTGCTTGAATTTTATTTCCTCTGACCCTCCTTGAATCAACTCTCCAATTTCCTCAACTTCTTAGGCAGTTCTGCTTGAATTTTATTTCCTCTGACCCGGAAAGTTAGTCCCTCTTTTTTCCAGGACAGAGGGAGTATATTTCTTTGTTCCAAGAATAGGATATCTGCTGAAAACCTGTGTGTAACGCCCATCCTTAATCTCGTTAAATATTTGACTTACTTGTTAAATACTTGAACTTGCATATTATGTGCTAGTTTTACTTGGGTTAATTTCTTAACTGCTTTGGAATATTAAGGGGGTTAAATGTCTAGTTTTGACTTTAGGATCATTTGTGAAAATATGACTTTAGGGGCCTTTTTGTTAAAAGTGAAACTTGAGGGGCCTAGTTGTCATTCCCCGAAAGTTGTTAAGTATATAATGTTGTTTGCTTTACTGAGAAAGCAAATTCTCAAATCTTCTCGTTCTTCCTCTGTTCTAAAAGCTAGGGTTAGGTTTTTACCCTATTCTCGACTCCTCGAGTTTAATTATCCCTCTGTTCTTGATTCCGATCCCGGATAAATATTCGTGGCGTTGAATAGAGCGTTCCAGGCCGATCAGAAATTTATTTGGGTAACTTTGATTTCGGACTAGGTAAGTTATTAGCTCCCCCTTGCTTGTAATAACATTCATATATGTTATCCTTGATACTTGTACTTACTAAAATTGTGTTTTGGGTAATTTCTGTGATACTTGTAATTTTGGGACAAAGGGAGTATAAACCTACTGTGTAAAATAATGAAAGAAAATGAAAGTATTGGTTTTGAACTTGTTAGTGCATCCTTGGAATTGTTAAAATGTTAGTAAAAAGTTACTCCTACGCTTGGGACAAAGAATTCTAAGTCTGGGAAGAAATTGAGTTTTTGCTGAATTAGGCCTTGGGCGACCGCCCAGAATGGTTATGGGCGACCGCCCACATCATCAGACTTGGGTTTCAAAAAATGTGATCTTGGGCGACCGCCCAGGATGGGGTTGGGCGACCGCCCAGAACCCCTGTTGCACAATAGTTGTTCAAACTAAATGGAGATGAAAGCTTATCCCTCCTAAGGCATAGAGCCTTAGTATAAGATGTCCTAGCAAGTGTATATGTACCTTTTGGGGCATTAGAACTTAGTCTTGAACATGAAAACCTATAGAACTCAAATGAGAACTTAAGTATAAGAGTAACGACTCTTTTATATGTCTTGAAAGTGCTATGAACAAGCACTAATGTGTTATGCTTGTCTTGAAACCAATGATTGTGCACCTTAGGGGCATTAGAACAAAGTTTTAGACTTGAACATCCTAAGAATAGGATTGTGATTTTGTAAGAGTAAATGTATAACTCTTATACATGCTTGAATGTCCAAAGATTGGAATTATAACTTGAAGTATAAGACCATAAAATCTTGTACATGACTTGAACATCCAAAGAATTGGATTAAGACTTGAATATAAGATAATAAAATCTTGTACATGACTTGACGCCAATACATATGTATGGTAATGAACTAGAAAGTGCTATGCACAAGCACTAACTTGTATGAGACATGTTCTTGTTGTGTGTGTGCAAACATTGCATATAGTTGCTTGATAACAAGGTGACTTCTTGATTACTTGAAGCATGTTCCTTGTTGAGCTAGTCCACTACTTTTGGATTAGTTCTTCTCCCGTAGTTCAAGTAAATACTTACTTGTACATTCTTGTGTGAGTCCAGCTGGTTCTCCTTGCTTGTTCGGAAATATATAGGTTCACGCTTATCGCGAGAGCTGGGGCTTAAGTGATAATCGCGTCCCTATGTATTTGCGCTTGACCCCTTACTACCGGCCATAGTAAGGGCATAGCTTCCTTGGTTGGAGCAATACGCCTGACTTAGGTGAATGCTAAACTCTTGAACACCTCGTGAGTCTTGATCTTGGGAATGACACTGGTTACCGGGTCTTCTTATAAGAACTGCTTATTCAGTTTCTCGCCAGTTTCTTGTTATTGATCGTGATTGTCAAAGTAATACAAGCTACGACAACAATGGTATTCTTGGGAGGAATAAGGAAGGAAGCAATATCCTTTATAACTTGCTTGTTTAGCCTTATGTGCTACTTGATGAGTGGCTTAGCCTCTCATATACTTGTTACTTGATGATACTTGATATATGATTACTTGAGTATCTACTTGAATTGCATGATAACATGTCATGTAGTTGCATCTAATAGCTTACTGAGATTTATCTCACCCCGTTTTTTGTTTAATTGTTTTCCTTAGATCAAAGGAAAGCTAGTGATAGCGCGCAGTGAGGCTCGTCATAGCTGGGAGCTTACTACGCAGGTGGTTATTCTTTTGGGGGCTTGTGTCCTTTTACATTTTGGTGAGAACGATGTATTATGGGTTATGTAACTCAGTATTCTTGGGTAGACTTGTTGTCACTTGTTATTGTTAGACATCTTGTAATGCCAGCTTATGTGCTAGGCATTTCTTCCGCTGTGTATAATCATGTTTGGTTTAAATTTTCTTGTCTAGAACTCGTGTTGTGAGCTATCTTAGCTCCTTACTCTTGAGTATATATGTCATGTCAGTTTGTTATAAACAGTTGTCATCTAGTTTCTTGATTCTCGTTAGTCACGCGCATCCAGGTTTGAGGTTCTATTAGGGGATCCAGGGACCTGGGGGCGTGTCACTGTGGGCGTTTATTTCTTAGCAATCAGACTGTAAATGAAAACTCCCTAAACGGGCAGCCGTTTTCTAGTGAAGTTATTTAATCCACCTCATAAATTATCGTGTATTCATGTTCTATTTTGCATTTTCAATCATATGGTGTGATGATCAATAAGGGTAGTACCTATACCTTTAGTTTGTAGCTACAAGTGTTATAGAATTGCATTTTAATAAATTATGTCTAGAGTATATGCAATTGTTGCTTTCTTCTTTCCCTTGTTTTGATGTTTGTTTTTCAGGCTTTATGCATACATTTATGTTCTATTTAGGTCTGGTGTAGCCAGGAAAGATCTAGCAACTAACAACAAAGAATTTGGTGTTTAGTGACAATTTTGGAGGTGGTTATTGTCATTGTTGAAAGTTTTGGTAGCTAGGATATCAGATAAAATAAACACAGAGACGCAGTGTAAGCTCTGATGTGGTTACACCAGAGTCCACACAAACAGAATTTGCAGCGGAATTTAAAACAAACACGAGTTATTTACACATCTACAGCAGTATGCTGTAGACAACAAAAAAATTTCTTTATTGAAATGTTATGAACGAATACAAAGAAAGAAATCAAGAGAAGCGACCAAAGATTAAAACACTAAATAATAAAAACAAGTTCTAGTAAGAACTTGTATTACAAAAGGATTCTCTCACTAAAACCACTCTTTAGCGCTGTATATCGCAGGAGAAAAACTCAGAATGCATAAGGAATAATGAAGCCTTGGAATCCTTTTTATAGACAAAGAAGTCTCCACCAAATATGGTCATATTACTCAAAAGATATTCACTCCACCTCTTCCTAAAATATTGCTCCAATCTTTAAGTGAGAGATATCTACAAAACAATAAAAAGATATACACCAAATCTAACGAAATCATTAGTAGGTTAGTAAATAAAAATAATATTAATAAAAATATATTTACATTTCTACCTAAAATAAAGAAAGACATAAATCATAAATTAAACATGGACATAAAAATAAATGTGTGAAAGTATTCACACTTACAATCTCCCCCTGATTTATGGATTTCTAGTCAAAACAAAAATGTTAAGATTAATAAGTGACCAAATAGAAACTCCCCCTGAATTCAATGTTGACAAAAAAAAAATGGCAATGAGATATTTCTTTTTTGAGAACTGTACCTGCCAAAAATTGTCAAAAAAAAAAAAATCAGAGTACCAAGATATAACTTTAGTACCAAATGTAACCAAACTATCCAGCCTTTTCTCACCCATTTTCCTTACTCTCCCCCTTTTTGACCAGAGTGCAAGATGATCAATTTCGCAAAAAGTCATTACGGCAGAAAGACAGGTTGATGTGGGACCTGATGTGACTACATCAGGGACACATCGTCAGCTGGTCTTGATTAGGGAACAATTGCTGGAGAAACAGAGATGAACAAACATGCACAAGAGGATCTAGGCTTCCAGGACACAAGAGAGTCTTCAACATTTTGGATTTATCAAATGATTAAAATTATGGAGGACAAAAAAAAGTTATAACTGAAATCTTGAGAAAATTCAACTACCATTGATAGCATAAAAAATTCAAGATAAATACTCTCCCTAGAAACATGCCATTAAACATTTTAAGAAAGATTTTCTTGAGCATAAATTTATTTAAAGAGTTTACCAAGAACAACACAAAATCAGTTGGGGAACATTAGCACTATGGTGGGGACGATTCAATAAATATATATAAAAAAATACAAAAATATGCAAGTGAAGTGTACAACTCAGATTAGTGTGACTTGGGATGAAATCACACCCGGGGACTCAACCTATCCTAGAACTTCAATGAACTTTTCTCCCAATCTGCTCAGCCTCTAGAATGCGCCCACCCCTTTTTTAATTGTGGGTAAAGAATTATGGGTAGCTTTCACTCTACATTAAATCCAATGATAGCCCTTTCTCTTTCAAATGGTCTTCTCAAATTCGAATCAAACTTTTGTGTTGAGTTCGTTTGATCACATTTGGATTGACTGCATACAATGGTGGAGCAGCTGTTTCTCAAGAATGCACCCACTGAGAGATAAATAGAAGGCTTTTGCCATAGTAACCATATGGAGTGTTCACAGTTCAAGGACTAGTCAAGTCAAGGGAGTGACTCAAGTGATCACTCTGAGATGTACAGTGCAAAAATAAATACAATGCATTTTTTTTTTTTTTAAGTTAACAAGATACAAGTGTGACACATGGTGTGATCATACATAGGATCACACCATCAAATGATGCAAAGTCCGAGAGATTACCTAAGTGTAGAAAATCTCTGAAAGTCTAGGGCCTTAGTGAAATTGTCAGCCAACTGATTTTCTGTCCTTATTGGTTCTAGGCTTATAATTTTGTGCTCAACAAGATCTCGAATAAAATGATGTTTAATGTCAACATGATTAATACAAGAGTATTGGGCATGATTTTTTGAGATATAAATAGCATCTAAATTGACCCAAAACACATTTAAAACTTTACTTTGCAGCCCATAATTTTTGACCATTTGACTTATCAAAAAGGTTAAATAACTCCCATGTGACCGAAAGAAATTACTTGTTACCTTATAACCTTTGAATTTCATGCCGTTCAGCCCTACCATATCAAGATAGGTCACCCTTGCCTTTTGTCCAGTCTTTAACTCTTCACAAACATCCCCAAGAACATGCAAAATGGGATGGCCCTCTTCTGTTTCGTAGGCACTGTTGCTGGACCATATCAAACCTGCTTCTTTACTATCTGAGTTGCTAGAGGATGCATCTAAATCTGAACAGGGATCGTTTTTTGCTGATGTACTCTGCGGTGTAGTCACATCGGGGGCAACATCAGACTGTTCTGCACTCTCTGGTGTTGTTTCCTGTTCAGTTTCGTCATTGGCAGGCTCCAGCTCTTCAATACAACCTGTAACATCACAAAACTTATAGCAATTGTTAGAAGTCTTAAATCCTTTAAAGACACAATTGCCCATTTTATCAAAAACCTCACATATTTGCTTATCAAACCTCACATGCATATCATCGGCACACAAATGACTAATGCTTATGAGATTTGCCTTAAGCCCTTCAACATGAAAAACATTATGGAGATTAGGTAGACCCTTAACACTCAATGTTCCTTTACCAACGATCTTACCTTGACCACCTCCTCCATATTTCACATTTCCCCCATCAACAAGGGAATAGTCCGACAAGAACTCAGGTGTCCCTGTCATGTGCCTTGAGCACCCACTATCCAAATACCAACAGCTAGACACACAGCTCTCTGGTGAAGTGAAAAAAACCTTACACTCCTCATCCTTCTTCTCAACCCACACAAATCGCCCAGATTTCTGGCGATGTGGACTACGATGTGAGTACACTTTAGCACCCAGTGTAGAGCCAGATTCTTCTAAGTCATGGATTCTTTGGTAACAAAAGGGTCTAATATGACCAGGAGCAAAGCAGTAGTGACACACATATTTCCTTCTCCTAGGTCTAGACTCTACCTTTTTAAAAGACTTTGATCCTGACCTTTCTTCACCTTCTTTCACAAAATTTGATCCATAGCCAAGACCACTTTTAGAATGACTTCGAATATTTAAAACCTCTTCAAGTTTGGCTTTACCAGTGTTTAGCTTGGTGAAAGTATCATTAGCCTTTTCAAGATCAGATTTAACTTTCTCGAGTTCAACATCAAGCTTGGTGAGCATGACCTCGAGTTTGGTTATGGAATCCTTTTGATTATCATTTTCAATGGAAACTCTCTCAAGTTCAGATTTTAAGGTAGTGATTTCAGCTGAGAGTTTCTCATTGATCTTTTCAAAAATCCCAAGTTTTTCGATCCGTTTTTGCCAATCGGCGAAAAGATCAGCGTAAGCTTCATGAAGTTCCTCAAAATTACTATCACATTCCTCTTCATTCTCTGATTTTTTAGATATAGAAGAATTAAAACAAATAAATCCAGAGTCGGAGGATGTAGTTTCCAGTGTGGCTACATCAGAAGTCACATCAAAATGATGTTCATGATTTTGAGATGAAATATCAATAACTGCAAGGTGCACAGCCTCATCTTCATCCTCACTATCACTTAGGGTCGCACTAAAGCTTATCCCCTTTTTTCTTCTAGTGTTAGCACATTCATTAGCAAAGTGACCAAACCCAAAACATGCACGACATTGAACGGAATCATTGATCTCGATAGGTTCAAAGGAGCTGGGTTTTTTAAAACTAAAATTATTTTCAGATTTTTCATCGAACGGGGAGGATTGGATTTTTATAGGGAACTTACAATCCCTATTGCTTTTTAGAAAAGAATTGAAAGTTGCATCCTCCTTCTTAACTTTATCCATCATGACTACCCTTTCTGGATCACACTCAGTGTAATCGAGTGTAGGCTCTGGTGCCAATTAAAAGTTTTGGTAGCTAGGATATCAGATAAAATAAATACAGAGACGCAGTGTAAGCTCTGATGTGGTTACACCAAAGTCCACACAAACAGAATTTGCAGCGGAATTTAAATCAAACACGAGTTATTTACACATCTACAGCAGTATGTTGTAGACAACAAAAACTTCTCTTTATTGAAACGTTATGAACGATGCAAAGAAAGAAATCAAGAGAAGCGACCAAAGATTAAAACACTAAATACTAAAAACAAGTTCTAGTAAGAACTTGTATTACAAAAGGATTCTCTCACTAAAAACACTCTCTAGCGCTGTATATCGTAGGAGAAAAACTCAGAATGCATAAGGAATAATGAAGCCTTGGAATCCTTTTTATAGACAAAGAAGTCTCCGCCAAATATGGTCATATCTTGGAGATTACTCAAAAGATATTCACTCCACCTCTTCCTAAAATATTGCTCCAATCTTTAAGTGAGAGATATCTACAAAACAATAAAAAGATATACACCAAATCTAACCAAATCATTAGTAGGTTAGTAAATAAAAATAATATTAATAAAAATATATTTACATTTCTACCTATAATAAAGAAAGACATAAATCATAAATTAAACATGGACATAAAAATAAATGTGTGAAAGTATTCATACTTACAATCTCCCCCTGATTTATGGCTTTCTGGTCAAAACAAAAATGTTAAGATTAATAAGTGACCAAATAGAAACTCCCCCTGAATTCAATGTTGACAAAAAAAAATGGCAATGAGATATTTCCTTTTTGAGAACTGTACCTGCCAAAAATTGTCAAAAAAAAAATCAGAGTACCAAGATATAACTTTAGTACCAAATGTAACCAAACTATCCAGCCTTTTCTCACCCATTTTCCTTGCTCTCCCCCTTTTTGAGAAATGTACCTGCCAAAAATGGTGAAATGTAGGCAAACCTTACCCTGCATAAATGCAAGAGGCTTCTTCGAACGCGTGACCTCAAGATCACGCACCAAGGCTCCCCTTCAAACTAACAACTATTGCTCAAAATTCATTAAAACTAACAACTAACATAGTGGGACTATCCTTATGGGACGGAGGTAGTATATTTCCAGGGAGGATCTTTCGAAACTAGGCTGTTTGGATATGGTAAGTTGTGATTATTGAGTTTAGCTGGAGACAGACCTATATTAGATTTACTTTATCCTGGTAACATGCTTATTTTTTATTTACTTACACGATGTAATTTTTGTATAAAAATATTACCTTTTTAGTTTTCTAAGTTTTGTTTCTTTGTGATGGTGGTTAACAGAACTTTCGGAGAATGCTAAATGCATGATGGATTGTGAAGCTGCAGAAATATTACGAGGAATCCAAGATCATATGATCATATTGTCTACTGATCCAACTATTAAAATTCCCATGTATGGAAACATTGTTTTTCTTGTTCAAAAATGTTGGAATCAGCTCCTGGTGCCATTTGGTATGCTGTTAACTATAACAAATTGTTTCTTGTCAGTTCATTTGACAGGGCATTGCAGTATGCCACAAGAGGCAACCGCTATAAGAATTCTCAGTCTGTGAAACAAGCACTTGAGTATCCTTGTGAATACTAGTACAAGCATATTTTTTTCCCTTTCATACCACTATTGTGTAATATCTCGTCTCTCACGAGTTATGGCTACCGATATGTTGTTGATCCGTTAACTCGACAATTAGGACTCTCAAGAAACACGGTGCTGATGATGGGGAGGTATGAATCTGAACCTTAATTCTTGAATACTGGAAATGGGGTGCTTTAAATTTTATGACCACGAGAGTAAATCAATCACATTGTAAACTTGATTGCAGATGTGTCTGATTGCAAATACTGGACCTGAATCTGTTGATGAAGTTTGGGCCCTTGTACCATCCTTAAAGGTAGGTATAACACCCCTGGCTTTGTTGTTTCAGGAAAAGTGAAATGGGCCGTATTTATTTTGATTTAGTTGTTGTTCTTCTCCTTTTTTCTTTCAGGCTAAGAAAAAGAAGCTGCGGGATCCCTTGGAAGGTGTCCTAAGCGAATTCCGACATAAATGCTTACTAGATGAATCAATGTGAGATATACCAATGCTGAGCTGGTTGTCTTGAATAAAGGCAAACTTGCAGCTGTTTTATGAATATTCTTTCTGGCGAAAATGTGATTAGTTTGCTTAAAATGATGAGAAAATTACCATAGGGTCCCCCATCCTAAGCCTAACTACCACCTAGTCCAACCTAATATTTCCATCTACCATCTAGTCCAAGCTAATATTCTTATTTACCACCTAGTCCATTAAATTTATTAAATCCCGAAACTACCCTGCTATATATAAAACCCTACCCCCTCCTCCCTTTCACGCAGTCACACACGCACCGGCGCATGCACTCTCTCTCTCTCTAGCCTTCCACCACCGGCGACCTTACCCCTCCCTTCTCAACCACCGGCGACCTTACCCCTCCCCTAACCCCGGCGACCCACACCTCCCCTAGCCCCGACGACCTTTCTCCCGTCACCGGCGCACCCTTTCTTCTCTGTCACCGGCGAACATTCCGACGAGTCGATTTCAACAGATCTGATTCTCCCCATGTCCCTCCCTCGCTTCTCTCTCCCCCCCCCCTCTCTAATTTCTCTCTCTACCCTACCCATCTCCGGCGCACCCCACTCCCCCGTCTCCGGCGACCCCTCCCCTTCTCAAACCCAGTAACCCCTCCCCTTCTCAAACCCCGGCGACCCCACCCCTCCCTTAACTCCGGCGATCCTTTCCCAAAGTCGACGACGAAAATAGCATCCTAGAAGCCGGAAGAACTTTTTTGTGCAGATCTGGTTGTTTTCTTCCATCACCGGCACAAGCTTTTCGGCAAGACCTGGTTGTTTTTGTGCAGATCTGGTTGTTACTCTGATGATTGAACCGAGTTTGACTCTTTTTATTAGAGGCCTAGTGTTGATTGTTAGAGATATTGGGAGCTTGAATGTTGCATTGTCAATTGAGTGTGATTGTGCTTAGACTTGAACAATGAAGTGGAAAATTAGACCTGGTTGTTTTTCCATTCTTCCCTTTTTTCTTGAATTTTGATCTTTAATTTTGAGGATTTTGTATATTTGTGTTCTAAAAGTTTTAATTTTGTATTGACTGGAACAATTAAGTGGAAAATTTGAATTTGATGTTTGATTTTGATTATGGTGGTAGTTTGGTGGCGGTCACGGTAGGACAACGGTGGCTACGGTAGTGATGGGGGTGTTATACAGGAATGGTGAATGTTTGGTGGGGTAGCCATGGTGGTTTCATAGTGTTGAAGAGAGAAAGTGAAAAATTTGCAATTGTTCCAATAACAAGTGTGAATTTACAATTGCGAACTTAGAATTGCAAACTTGTTTTTGGAACAAGTGCGAACTTGTTATTGGAACAATTGCGAACTTCCAATTGCGAACTTGTTCTTGGAACAAGTGCGAACTTGTTATTGGAACAATTGCGAACTTACAATTGTGAACTCACAATTGTGAACTTACAATTGCGATCATACAATTGCGAACTTACAATTGTGAACTTACAATTGTGATCTTACAATTGCGAACTTGTTTTTGGAACAAGTGCGAACTTGTTAATGGAACAATTGCGAACTTACAATTGCGAACTTACAATTGTGAACTTACAAGTGCGAACTTACAAGTGCGATCTTACAATTGCGAACTTACAATTGCGAACTTGTTTTTGGAACAAGTGCGAACTTGTTATTGGAACAATTGCAAACTTGTTCTTGGAACAAGTTCGCAGGAAAAAGTCGTCGGAAAATGGTGGCCGGAGGTGGTCGCCGGAAAATGGTTACCGGAAAAGGCCGTCGGAAAATGGTGGTCGGAGGTGGCCGCCGGAAAATGGTGGCCGGAGACGGCCGACGAAAAACGGTCGCCGGAAAATGTCGCGCGGAAAATGGTGGCCGGAAAATGCACCGGAAAATATCGCCGGAAAAGTGGCCGGAAAAAGGTTGTCGGGGGGTGGTCGCCGGGAAAAAGTGGCCGGAAAAGGGTGGCCGGAGGTGGTCGCCGGAAAAGAGTGACCGGAAAAAGTCGCCGGAAAATGGTGGATGGAGGTGGGTGCCGGAAATGGTCGCCGGAAAATGGTGGCCGGAGGTGGCCATCGAAAAATGGTGGCCGGAGGTGGCTGCGGGAAAATGGTGGCCGGAGACGACCGCAGAAAAACGGTGGTCGGAAAACGGTGGCCGGAAAATGGTGCCGGAAAATGTCACCGGAAAATAATGCCGGAAAAGTGGCCGGAAAAGGTTGCCGGAGGTGGTGGCCGGTCGGTCAAAGTTGTTGACCGGTGAGAAGGTGAAAGGTTGAGGAGGGAGGGGTAATCATGTAATTTCCAGTCATTTAGTAAGGGCATTCATGCCCTTTTAATATCCCTTGGACTAGGTGGTAATATTGAAAATACCTTGACCGGGAAATCTAATCTGAAATCAGTATGTGAGATGGAGCAAGTTGATGATGCTGATTGTAAAGCAATATGCTGATATTTTGACATTAGTACCAGCCTTTGGAACTCAGGCAGACCCTAAATTATTATATATGTGAATTGGTGTACATGTATTTGGGCCTGTAGAGATGATATTTGCGTATGTCAATTGAATTGATTTTAGGTTTGATTGTTGATTGTTTCTACTGGAAAACTGATGATTTTTGTATGCCAAATACCTTTTGAGAACAGGCTTTTCAGTTGACACGGATTTGTATTTTAGCATCTCCCAAAAGGCTTAATACTAATGGAGTGTGTAAACCCCTTTATATACTAAATAATTCTTCTTTCAATTGCCGATGTGGGACTTGGGTTGACACCCTAACAGGTTGCTCTTTTTAAAAAAAAAAAAAAAAAAAAAAATGGGTAATCAACATGTTCATCGAATAGTGATACCAAAAAAATTATAACCCCTTCACACATTAACAAGCTCTGTTAAGTAAAAGTAAACTTTGCTTTGCAAATTCATCTAACTTCATAACATCATCGTACGCACGAAAAAGGAAGAGAAAAGAACCTATAAAATTACAACACCTTCACCATCATTAGCAATCAAATGGTGAAGCACAGAGATAACTGACTTTATCATCCAAAAACAATTGTGCTTCACTTGCACAAATTATGCTTTGAGATAGAATTGCTAGGATCTCCTTATCTTTATCAAACCGAAAATTGCCCAGAATAGTCCACTCTCACAGCTTATTCTTTGTCAGTAGCACAAGGTAGGTTATTCGTAATGGATGTTCATCAACATTCTAGTAATCTCTTCCTTTATATTGCATTTCCTGCTTAAAAGAATACCAAACATGACATGAGTTAATTAACAATGCTACAAAATAATCGTCAAATGAATAAATGAATGCAGATATCTTGTTAATGTGAGTCAGCAATCGCGTCAATGCAAGACTTCTTCACAGATGGCACAAAATTAAATTCTTAAAAGTTCCTCTTACCGGAGGATATGTAGGCATGTACAGCACTTGCCGCGGCTGACCAAGCATCATCTGCTGCCCATACTGCAATGGCAAGGGAAAATATTCAACAATTTTTTTTTATATAATTTCTATTACACCTACATATCCAAAAGTCACCATACCTGTGGCCCATTTGGATGATAATATGCTTGAGGTGATTGCAATGATGCAGCCTGTGGACCAAAAACAACAGGCCGATGGGGGGCAAATGAAGGACCAATCTGCGAGAGCAATTGTTTGAGCAAGCAACAAAAACAACATTAGAAATGAGGGGGTTAATGTTGGAAATTTTATACTAGCAAGGGCAAGGCTACTCCTATTAAGGCCAAAGCACTAATTTAACAGAAGAGTTGGCTGCTGCTTTGCCTGCTTCTATGTCCAACTTGTCTTAGCAGAGGGCAAGTCTTGTTCTTAACTGTTGGCTAAGGTGCCTGAAGAGGTTTCTAATTTGCCAAGTAAATTATAGTAATACTAGTAGATCCTAAACCGAATTCTCAATTGCCGCCTTTACATGCCTTTCTATGGATGATGAAAGTAAGCATGGTGAGGTTTGTAGGATTAAACAATAACCAGCAAAACACTAATTAAGTTTGTACCAAGGCTTTCAGTTATAACTAGTTGAGTTTTGGTTCATCTACTCTGACAATATAACTTAAATGTTTTCGAATAAGGACTAACAAAAAAATAAAAGCTTATATTTTACTAGAAGGGGGCACACAGCCACTTCCTATTCTCAACCACGTGGGACAACTCAAGCGCCAAAAGCATACGCTTTAAGTGCTTGTTTGGTACGGAGAGATCTTGATTCCATACTAAATTATCATGCAATTGAATGGTCACTGTCACATACCAAACTAGCACTTAGTACTTGTTTTGTAGGCAACAACAGGCACTGTATTCCATGACATTTTGGTGCAAATTCCATTCCATGATAACTTAAATTGAATCAAAATGGAATGGGCACACTTGCATACCATATATGCAGCACGTGTTTTTAGGGAATTGAATATGGGTGTGCATCTATGGATGAACATATATATTCACGCATATCAATATGCAGCAAGTATTTATAGGGAATTGAATATGGGTGTGCATCTATGGATGAACATATACCCGCTTAACTCGATTCTGATGGCAATTTCTGAGAAGCATAACACTAGACCATACCATCAAGCTGGTAGTCCAAAAAGTTAAATCAAGGCCAATAAGGTCAAACACACTTCCAGCAAGTTCAATGGACAGCAAGAATCTTAGGCCTTCACCATTCCGAGCTCAAAGGTTTGGGTCTCAATACCTAGTCCTATACCATTAATCAAGACACAGTGTGAACTGTTTCCTAACACAAAATCCTCTATAGCAGATACGAAGTTCCACTCTAGATGGGGAAGTAGCTTCAAAACAATGAAGATTGCCACCACAACAGTTGTCTAGTAGACTAAATATAGAATTTGACAAAGAAAAGTGAAGCAAGCATGTAAAGTTGATAGAGATTTGATAGGGACAACAGAACTAAAGAGGCGATTTTTATTAAAATAGTAACCCTTCCAGTAATTCTAGAGACTGGAAAACTCTCCTAACCTTTCCAGCAATTATAGAGGCTGGAACTCTCCCAAGTCAAGAGACTCAATTAGAATTTTCTGGATGAGTTTCTCCTCCATATTGCCCCTTATTTATAGTCTTAAGAAAAGAAAAGAAAGTAACCTAAACATTATTCAAGCCCCTAATTCAGCATGACATCTTTAGCAATTGTAACATCTTCATGATCCTAGCCATAATTTCAGTAACTTGTCTCCTTTTCCATTCTTGAGTCTAGATGTCTATCAAAAGTATTAAGGAAGCCGAGACACCAATTCAGCTATTCTATTTACTGACTGGGTACTCCCACTCGCTGTCACTCAAGCAACTTACGAGCCTCTACAGAAAATAAAAATAAAAATACTCACTTAAAGAAAAGACGTGGGAAAGGATATCACAAAGGGAAAACTGATTAGACCTCTGAATAGATCTTCCACCCCCGCAGTAATTTGCCAAATAATAACCAGTGAGTGAAGCAGGCCAAGTCTTATGTGCAATGACAGGAATTTTCATTCTTAGCAACATGATCAAAACACTTTTGATCCGCGTCCTTATTCGGTTGCCAGTGCCTCATCCCTCTTTGATATGCTTGAGTTCAACTTGCCATCAAGTCTAGTGATCCCTATCAATCAAGTTTACTCCCAAGAAAAAGAGGTTTGCCTAGAAGCAGTTACCCTTGAAGGACAGCATACTACTGCATGGTAGCAGAGAAATAAAGCTTGATGGAAACCCATATCTCCACAAGCCCATAATAAAAAAATAATCCAAAGTAGCATTTCTTTCAAGTAACTACAAATGAATAACTATTGGCATACAGAGATAAATGACCTGAAGCCAGGTCAATTTTGCAGTATCAATCATAATTCCATCTAAAGAATGTATGTATGAATATCAAACATGGAGGAGAGCTACGGAAGTTAATTAGCATTAATTACAACTTACCCCCATTCCTAAGGGCATGCCATGTATAGGTGGGGCATGGTTCACATTAGCCGGATAATAGAAAGAACCATCCGATGCCGGAGATGCAGGCCTTAAAGGTGCCTGAGTTGGCACGAAACTCTTTGCATTTGGATTCAGCCTAAATTCCTGAAACACGTTTGGTATAAGTTGATGGAATATTTATGAACAAATTTTCACCAGCTACAGAAGAGAATATGATAGAGCAACTGCACGCACAAACATATGTACATGCTTCTTCTTTTTTTATTATTCCTTGAGTTGGAAGGGGACTGGGAGGTTGTTTTCTTTCCATTTCTTCGAAGTTCAAATGGTGGGAGAAAATTGTAAAGCCAACTACCAGTTTTCACCTTAGCATGGGGATTCAGTCCTGATTTCTCTGAAGACAGAGAACCCATTGATGAGCTTGGTGACAATCCAGGACCACTTGAAGTTGGGACAGCATTTCCACAATCTGAAGTCGATGACACAGAGCTACCAGGCCGTGCACGAGAGACTACAGCTTGGGTTGATCCGTGCGTTTTGACAGAAGCAGCAGTCTCTGACAACTCACTAGAAGTCGTTTTCTCCTCAACTGTAGATGATCCACGTGATGGAGCATAGGCAGTTGCATTCGGTGACAGCACCCCTTTATCAAAGCTTTCTTTCTTCAGCCCTTGTGATGACTGTGAATCTGCACAGCAAGGTCTAAATAAATCCACTTTATGTATATGGATAGAACTATGGCATCTGAAGGGGATCAACACAATCCTGAAATAAAAGGCTATAACTACAGTTACACTGTTGAAGTTTATCTTTAGCTGCTAAACTAAAAGTCTGCTTTAAGTTGCTGTGTGAAGACCTAGTCTTTAGGCATTTTCTTTTTCATTTTCTAAGTAGTTGCTAGTTTTTAGCGAAGTAGCTAGTAAGTTCTTATTTATTAGTAAAAAAAGGGTGTGTTAGTGGATAGCAACCAGATTTTTAGGATTTTTAGTTGTTTAATTCTCTATTTAAGCATATGCATTTCTGAGACTAAAAATACAGCAGTTTTTCATAATTATTTGTGTTCTTTGCTACTGTGTTTGTGAATTTTCAGCTTAATTTAAGTCTAAATTCCAACAAATTGGTATCAAGAGCCCTCTTCTTGAGGGACCTGTGAGTGAGAGAAACCCCACCTAAACACTTACCTTCCTTCATGGATTCTGAAACACCCTTTACATCATTGGCACCACCTGTGTTCAATGGTGACAATTACCATATTTGGGCGGCTCGAATGGAGGCTCATCTGGAGGCAAATGATCTCTGGGAAGCTGTTGAAGAGGAGTACGAACTTCCTGAATTACCAGCAAACCCAACAATGGCACAACTCAAGAATCACAAGGAGAAGAAGACAAGGAAGTCGAAGGCAAGGGCCACTTTATTTTCTGCTGTGTCATCTGAAATTTTCATGAGGTTCTTGACCATGAAGTCAGCATTCAAGGTCTGGAACTTTCTCAAGGAAGAGTATGAAGGAGATGATAGGATTAAGAGCATGCAAGTTCTAAATCTAATCAGAGAATTCGAGATGGTGAAGATGAAGGATTCAGAAACCATCAAGGAGTATTCAAACAAGCTGCTCAGTATTGCCAGCAAAGTCAAATTACTTGGCACTGAATTTCCTGATTCCAGAAGATGCTTGTAACTGTTCCCGAGAGGTTTGAAGCCACTATTTCCTCATTGGAGAACAGTAAAGATTTGTCCAAGATCAGTCTTACAGAGATCTTGAGTGCATTGCAGGCACAAGAACAGAGAAGGCTGATGAGGAATGAGGGGTCTGTAGAAGGGGCATTACCAGCAAAAGTGGACACAAGCCAAGGAGGTAAAGGAAAGAAGAATGAGAAGAACAAGAAGGAAAGTGGAAGTGCTGAAACTTCAAGCACTAGTGGAGGTTCTAAGCCAGATTTTCCTCCTTGTAAGCACTGTGGGAAGAAAGGTCATGCTCCTTTTAGATGTTGGAGAAGGCCTGATGTGAAGTGTGAAAAGTGTCAGAAAATGGGGCATCATCAAAAGATTTGTAAGAGCAATCAGCAGCAGGAGAAGAAGAATATAGCTCAAGTTGCAGACGAGGAAGAGGAGCAGCTATTTGTGGCAACTTGCTTTGCTACAAGTTGTTCAAGTGACAAGTGGCTCATCGATAGTGGTTGCACCAACCACATGACATTTGATAGAGATCTCTTCAAAGGAGCTTGACTCAACGTACATCTCTAAAGTCAGAATTGGCAATGGAGAGTGCAGAGCAGTCAAGGGAAAAGAAACAATAGCTGTTGAAAGCTGCTCAGCTACAAAATTAATTAAGGATGTGCTATACGTACCTGACATTAGTCAAAATTTGCTAAGTGTTGGTCAGCTACTAGAACGAGATTTCAAAGTAATCTTTGAAGGCAAGAAGTGCTTGATTAAAGATTCAGAAAGTGTTGATGTGTTCAAGGTTAGCATGAAAGGAAAGGGCTTTGAATTAGATCCTTTGGATGAGCAAGCAGCCTACCAAGCTACTAAGTGTCAAGTTGAGATTTGGCATAAGAGATTGGGTCATTTCCATCATGCTGCAGTGTTGAATTTGCAGAAGAAAGAGTTGGTTAAGGGGCTGCCTCAGTTAGAAGTTGACTTGCCAGACTGCAAGGCTTGTCAATTTGGGAAACAAGCGAGACTTCCTTTCAAGCGAGTAACTTGGAGAGCCTCTAAAAGGCTGCAACTGATTCACACAGACCTTTCTGGTCACAAAAATCCTTCGTTGAATGGTAGTAAGTACTACATAGCTTTCATAGATAACTATACAAGGATGTGTTGGATCTATTTTATTAGGTTCAAGTCTGAAGATGCTGGTGTGTTCTGGAGGTTCAAGCAATGGATAGAAGCTCAGAGTGGTTGCAAGATTCAGATGTTCAGATCTGATAACGGAACGGAGTATACTTCAAATCAATTCAATTTATTCTGTGAAGAAGCTGGGATTGACCACCAATTTACAGCTCCATACACTCCTCAACAGAATGGAGTGAGAGAAAGAACAGAACCATCATGGAGATGGCTAGGTGCATGCTTCATGAGAAGGAATTGCCAAAGGAGTATTGGGCAGAGGCTGCAAACACATCAGTCTTCCTGCTTAACAGATTACCGACTAAGGTGGTGGAAGGAAGGACACCATTTGAAGCTTGGTATGGTTATAAACCTTCTATTAAAAATCTCAAAGTGTTTGGATGTGTGTGTTTTGTATATATTCCACAGATCAAGAGAGACAAACTTGACAAGAAGGCTGAAGCTGGAATTTTTGTGGGGTATAGCACAGTCTCAAAGGCTTATAGAATTTTCCAGCCTCAGACTAGGAAGATTATAATAAGCAGAGATGTACATTTCATGGAGAATGACAAGTGGGATTGGGCTGAAGCTAAACCGATGTCACCTCGTGAGGCGAATGAAGAAGAGTTGGTGGATGATGAACCTGTTAGCACTGAGCTGAATGAAGAAGAGTTGGTGGATGATGAGCCTGTTCGAGACACAAGATTGTTATCCGATGTCTACCAAAGATGCAATGTTGCAGTCCTTGAGCCTGCAAGTTACTTGGAAGCTGAAAAGGATCCAAAATGGACAGCTGCAATGAAGGAGGAGCTCACCATGATTGAGAAGAATCGGACCTGGAGGCTTGTGAAGAGGCCAAAGGATAGGAAAGTAATAGGAGTAAAGTGGGTGTTCAGGACCAAACTGAATGCAGATGGCTCCATCAACAAGCACAAAGCAAGACTTGTTGTAAAAGGGTATGCTCAAATTTTTGGTGTTGATTTCTCAGATACTTTTGCTCCTGTAGCTAGATTGGACACCATTAGACTATTGCTTGCTTTAGGTGCTCAAAAGGGCTGGAAAGTGTACCAGCTAGATGTTAAGTCTGCTTTTCTAAATGGC
The DNA here is from genome assembly GCA_026119855.1 of Campanula takesimana. NCBI lineage: Eukaryota > Viridiplantae > Streptophyta > Magnoliopsida > Asterales > Campanulaceae > Campanula > Campanula takesimana. Next base: position 317,908 of record JAOWBW010000136.1, on the reverse strand, counting down.
GTTCTTGAGGAAGAGATATACGTGGAGCAACCTGAAGGGTATGCTGTGAAGGGACATGAAAATGAAGTTTATTTGCTTGAGAAGGCCTTGTATGGTTTAAAGCAAGCTCCTAGGGCCTGGTATAGCAAAATTGATGAACATTTGATTGAGTTAGGCTTCAGAAGATGCCTTAGTGAAGCAACTCTATATATTAAAGGTGATGAGGTCAATTTTGTTATCATTTCTTTATATGTTGATGATCTGGTAGTAACAGGAAGCAATGCTAAGCTTGTTGAAGAATTCAAAAGGGATATAAAGAGTTCCTTTGAGATGACAGATCTTGGAGAGATGTCATACTTCCTTGGGATGGAGATTAAACAAAGAAGTGATCAGATTTTCATTAGCCAGAAGAAGTATGCCAAGGAAGTGTTAAAGAAGTTCAAGATGGAGGAATGCAAGACCATGACTACTCCTATGTGTCAAAAAGAGAAATTGAGTAAGCTTGATGAAGCTGACAGGGTTGATGAAGGCTTATACAGAAGTATAGTTGGTTGTCTGATGTATTTAACAGCAAGCAGACCTGATATTCTGCATGCTGTAAGTCTCTTGTCAAGGTTCACTACTTGTGCAACTGAGACTCATCTTAGAGCAGCAAAGAGAATCCTACGGTATGTTAAAGGAACACTAGACTATGGAATCAAGTTCACTGCAAGTCTTGGAGTATAGATTGCATGGTTATTCAGACAGTGACTGGGCCGGTTGTTGTGTTGATGATATGAAAAGTACGTCTGGCTATTGTTTTAGCCTCAGTTTAGGAGTGTTCTCGTGGTGTTGCAAGAAGCAGGAGATAGTGGCACAATCCACAGCGGAGGCAGAGTTCATTGCTGCCACTGCTGCTGCAAATCAAGTCTTATGGCTTAGGAAAATGTTTACTGATCTAAGGATGAAGCAAGAAGAATGCACAGAAGTCTTTGTGGATAATCAAGCTGCTATTTCAATCTCTAACAACCCAGTTTTTCATGGAAAAACCAAGCATTTCAATATTAAGTTGTTCTTTCTTAGGGAAGTGCAAAAGGAAGGTTTAGTTAAGTTGAAGTATTGCAAGACTGAAGTTCAGTTAGCGGACATTTTCACCAAGGCCTTACCTAGAAGCGAGTTTGAATTTTTGAGAGAGAAGCTTGGCATATGCAGCAACTCAAGCAAGGAGGAGTGTTGAAGTTTATCTTTAGCTGCTAAACTAAAAGTCTGCTTTAAGTTGCTGTGTGAAGACCTAGTCTTTAGGCCTTTTCTTTTTCATTTTCTAAGTAGTTGCTAGTTTTTAGCAAAGTAGCTAGTAAGTTCCTATTTATTAGTAAAGAGTGGGTGTGTTAGTGGATAGCATCCAGATTTTTAGGATTTTTAGTTGTTTAATTCTCTATTTAAGCATATGCATTTTTGAGACTAAAAATACAGCAGTTTTTCATAATTATTTGTGTTCTTTGCTACTGTGTTTGTGAATTTTCAGCTTAATTTAAGTCTAAATTCCAACATACACAAAAACACATGTACGATTATGTGCATAGTCGATCACACACATGAAGAAATAGATTTCAATCCAGTCATGCAAAACATTATGTAACATGTGCACGCAGTTTCAAGGAACGTAATCCATGCCGGGAGGTTATTGACTGACCAAAGTACAGGAGCATAAAATCATACCTAATCTTCAAAAGTAGAATAAACGCAGGGGATGCACATAACTTTTAATATAAGCCCGTTAACTGACCATACAAATTCAATGTAAATAGGGACTTATCGCTTGTTGTAATATATGAACTCAAACAACCAAGGAAACAAGGACTCATCTAGCATAATTACAACAAAAAGAAGCTTAATTGATCGGCTTAGTTGCAGGAAGTCACTGAATTAATTGTAGTGGGTGCAAAGATGAAGAAACAAGACTTGACCAATGGTAACTAAATGTTAGAGGAAGATCATAAGCGCTCCTTCAATTCTACAAGACAGACAGCTTTTTCAGCTGAAAGAGGATGTTTGGGGGGGGGGGTAGTTATGGTCCTATGGAATAATTATACACTTTATGGTCCTATGGAATAATTATACACTTTCTGTAGGACTGGATATCAAGCAGAGATCACAATGAATATCACAAATTATCAAGTGGACTTTGGAAAAGCAAAGCGGAAACAATTGGCTGATTCATATAGTCATAAGAAACCTCAATCAGAATTCAGGATACCAGCTTCGGGCAGTACCGATCATGACCTACAGAAAGCCAACTTATGTTACCAAGTGAGACAACAGAAATAAAGGGTGAAGAAACTAACCGTCAGTTTTGGAACTGTGGCCGCCCTGAGCTAACTGCAATAAGTAAGAAATATGTTTATGAACTTACTCAACGAAACAAGCAGAGATAAGGCTTAGGCTTCTAAAAAAAAGTTCAAGATTAAATTTCACCATGTGCTTCTCTTTATCCTCCTTGGAGCGAGTACTTCCTGCCTTTTGTACGTTAAAGTTCTCTTGAATCCTGAAATAAGAGTTAGTTGATTGAAGACTTAAAAAAATGCTTCAAGGAAAATTGTGATAATCATCACATGTTCCATTTACATGACACAGGAACAAATCATTAGAATATTGCTACAACCACAAAATAAACCTGTTATCATCATCCAAGTCTGAGATACTTCTAGCAACATGATCATTAGAATCAGTCAGGAATATGTCCCTGCCACTTGACTTGAAAGATTGAACTTCACCCTGCACACCATACAGTGTAAGAAAAACCTCAAACCGAGGGTTGACTTCCAATTAGTCCCTTGTTCCAACAAAAGAGTTATACATTCCTCTTAATTTGGTGCCAATTTAAGCATCAGGAAACTAATTCTTGATTATAATGTCCTAATAATCCTTTTCAAATCTCTGGTTCAGAATAATCATGCCACATCAAAAATCGACTGACAGTATTTCAGGAAGCTAATGTTCATTCAAGCACCCACAAGTTTAAGCAATTCTGGGACAGGGGAAGTAGGTAACGGTATTTCACCCAACATTTTCCAATGATTAGATATTCTGAAAGAATTCAAACCAATAATAACAAAACAAACAAAAAATGAGGATTAGAAGCTTATGATGTACCATGGATGGAAAGTTTGATGATACTAGAGCATCATTGTTACTTTTCCCACTGGTCAGATTAGTAAATGGCTGGCTCGTAATGGAACCAGAGACATCTCCAAATGTTTCAAGGTTGTTTGAATCCAACATGTCCTCATCATCATTATATCCACTATCATCAACCCCCCTGATGACTGAAGAGAATCTGGTTTCCTCGTCAATATCAAACATATCATGAAAATTAATTCCTCTTTCCTGATATGGAGAGAGAAAATATGGGTTTTATAAATCTTGGAGATGAATATCTGTAAAGTACTTCTGAACTGGAAACAAGGTAGAATCAAGTCGGAAAAAAAATATACCTCAGCCAAGTGAAGATCCTTAGTATCCTCCCCCTCAATTTCTCTAGCTATCCTTAAAGCCTCCCTTTCTAATTCTCTCATCTGAGGGCCTCGGTCAAGTTTTGTTGTGTACAGGTCCTCATTAAAGGTGCTTTTAACTCCAAACAATGTTTCATTGGCTTCAAATTGATCCCAGCCCCTATACAGATGAAAAACTCCAAATATTGAAGACATTGAACCACATAATCATCTGTCAGTGAATTTTATTTTTAAATAAATTTAACATGTGTGAGCATATATGTGCGCCCTCACTATTCTCTTTTTTTGTCCCTTTTTCAAATTTTATTCATAACTGCATGTAGTGGCGGATCCAGGAATTCGTTCCAGTGGGTGCGAAAATAAGTTTCTACTTGTGATACCATTTGTCATCTTAGTAGAAATTGGTAGTGTTATATAAAAAGAACAACAAAAATAATTAAAATAATAAATACCTATAAAAATGCATTATGCTTCAAAAATTATTTGTTTGCATTTCATGCAGTTAAGAAAATTTTTGTGTTAATGGATAGTATATAGTTCTATATAAAAAAAGAAAAAACTTAGAATTGATGAACAAATACTCACACATTTTTCAATGCTGAAAAGAAGTTAGAAAAAATATATAAGTTTATGGAAAATAATTACAAAGAGTTTCTTTGTGAGATAGTAAATAAATATTTTGATAAGAAAATCACAATTGATGGAAAAATAGTTAATAAATTTTGAGATAGTTATAAGTTATTTAGAAGTGAAACTCAAAGTGAATAAGAAGATAGAAGAAAAAGAAAAACGATGCATTCAATCCTTTGTTGGGCATGTGTTTTGAACCCTGGAACATAGTAAAACAAACACCATCTCTAGCCAACTGAGACACCAACAATATGTTCAGTTTTTCTGGGAGTTTTATATATGTACTAATTTTTTAACTGAAAATCGGTAAAAAAAAAAACTTGTTTCATTATTTCAGTGGGTGCCATCGCCCCCACTAGTACTAAGGTGGGTCCGCCCCTGACTGCATGGTATAAAAGGATTATGTATGTGATCAAAATATTGGGACAAAAGATTGGGTTGGTCAACTATGACGAGTAAACTACACGAGCCCATTGATAAAGCTAAAGCATAAAAGGTTGCATCAATCACTGCCATTTCAAAAAAACTTAGTTGCCCAAGATACAAAAGCATAAGATGGTTTCACTTTCGGACAAACTTCCTAGGGAAGTTTCCATCATAAAACTATGAAAGCAGTACAGCAAAGAAGAGAAGAACCAAAAATACACATTCAGAAAAAGGACAAAAAAAAAAAAAAAAAAAAAATTAACCCTCATTTCGTGATTGTTTCATTTTCGAAAATGGACACTCCTCTTTTGGATGGACTGATGGAGGTATTATTTACTATGGAAATTTGTTCTTGCTGAAAACGTAAGCGCTAAATAGCCTTCTGAGGTAATGAATTCAGATGAGGATTGAAGACAAGTGTTCCAGCACTAAATCAGTGTTAAGACCAGCTCACTGGAGAAGAAATTGGGGATATGATGTTTTGCTTGTGGTATTTTAGAGGATTAAAATGGGTAAACACATCTATTTAGATACTTTTTCAATCAAATTACCAAATAACTTTAATATTTTAAAATTCAGTCTCGGATGTTGCCTCTTATGAATTCAGACACTTTCACATGTAAATTCTGTATTCAGGACTTTCAAATTTATTAGGAGAAAAAAAAAAAAAAAAAAAAAACTAAGTTAATAATCATAGTTCTCCTAGTGAATTGCATATACTTCAAAACACACAAAAAGCTTACGTCAATCCTAATCCCAAGTGGATTTCAACTCTAAACCCTCGATCAAAGAGGATCTGATCTAGGCGTTCAATTTCGATAATCAGGTGAGATAAAATAATTGGCAACAATGCAACAAGATAAAATGTCAAAATTAAAACTACTCCAGATATTCCTAAAAAGAGTTGCATTTTTAATGGGCTCACTATTATGCACAATGGTAAGAATTTTCCAGTCATGCCACTTGGGGGTGGGATCAATCGATTGAAACAGCAATTAGATTGAGGGTTATATTAAACGGTAATATAAAGCCACCCAGCACAAAAGAAAAAATTGGTGGAAAGTTAAGAAAGTGGAAGCAATTGCTGATAATGCCTGAAAGGGCTCGGAACAGAGGTAGTATATTATAGTCGGTATCAGTTAATTTAGAATTAAGAACTTCGAAGTTGTTAGCAGGTTTCAGAAGTCCTCCTACCGAAACTGGATAGATCACAATAACCTAACCAAGATAATGAGGCAGAACAACAGAATAATTACCTATTCCACTGGCCATCAAATATAGTATCAAGTTCAGGACATTCTGGAGTGTCTTCATCAGGGACCCAGCGCTCTAGCTCTCTCTCCAAATCAACATGCCGAGATTGTGATATAGAAGAGTCTATCAAAATCTCCTGCTGCTTTTCACGCTGAAGCTCATTTGTCAAACCATTCCTCGTTATGGACACACTCTGTACAAATAAGACAAACATTATCAACCATATACAAATGTCAACACCCAATGACCAACACCTACAGATTAGCAAGTTCTACTTCAAATGATACACAAGTAATACTCTCTTAACTATCAAAGAGAAAATTTCTATGCCAACACAATCTGCCACTAGCAAATTATAATGAAAAGGATGAGGTATATATAAAAAATGAACAAGAACCTTTGCTGTGATCTGTACTAGCTCCTTAGCTGGTATAATTAAAGTCTTAGAAGGAGGCTTGTTAACAGAGTCCAAGATACTTTTCTGCCCTCGGGATGAACTTGCCTTCGCTAAGCGAGCCATTTTCAAAATAACTCCTGCAAAATGTCAACGAGTGCCCATATTGAAGTCACATTACAAAGGCACGATTGCATGGGACTTTTAAAGTACGATTTAGATTCAGCCTCAATAGTAAACGGAAAATGTGCATCTCATTGAAACAAGATCAAATGTTCCGGGCATTACCGAAATCTTTATCAGCATTCGTAGCATGAAAAATTCCTGAGAAGACAGATCCATCAGTCACCTGAACATCGACTTGATGTCCAATAAGACACGTCGTCAAAAAAACTAGCCGCTCGCGCGATGGGCTTTCACCTCCTCCTTTGTTATCAGCCGGAACACCTGATCAAGATGACATTAGTATGACCATTTCACTATAATAGACAATTTACTCGGGCAATAATCACCTGCACTTGTCAACCTGCTGGAAATTGCTTTTCTAGTCCCTGTTTCCTTTTCCATTCTCCTACGGCCAAATCCATTCACAGAAGTTCTAGGTTGCGCAACTTGATGCAAATTCATTCTTCACAGAAACCCCCAATACTGAAAATAAGCTGTAGCAGAGGAAAATAATCCAATGTTTTGATTTTGGACTAAGTGCACTTTGGTTACCCGTGTTTTAGACTTTGTTGCAGTCGGTTTTCCAATATGTAAATGTACAAATCCGATTCCTAGGTTTGTAAATTTATTGCAATGTGATGTAAAAAATGGATGGGTTGTTAAAAAGCTAACGAAATCATTGACATGCGTGGGCACATGAAATTTTAAGGGGTATTATAGTCTTTTGCATGGAGTGTGATTTCTATTTAACGAATACAAACGAAGTTGACCCAAAAAATTCAAATAAGTCCTTACATGTAAGAAAAATTAATGAAATTTATATCCCCGTTAACCATCACCAACACCATCTTCATCATTACTAACACCACTACCACCACCGCTACAACCACTGCTGCCGCCACCCCTCATCACCATACCATCAACATGCTACCACCATATGAATGCTTACACACCCACGAACACACATATACACTCATGAACACAGCATATCTTTACAGATCTGTAAATTTACACACACACGAGCACACACACACCAAGAGACAAGAACACACACACACACACACATGGGCAGCGTCTCTTTCGTGGATGGTCGGAGATGGAGAGAGGGAACGAAGTTGGGGATCACATGATGCCGAAGAAGATGAGAGAAATGGGGGAAGGGGTTGGAGATGGAGAGAGGGAACGAAATTGGAGATCATATGATGCCGGAGAAGATGAGGGAAATGGCCAAATGAGGGAAGGGGTCGGAGATGGGGAGAGGGGGCAAGGAGCCGGAGATGGGGAAGGGGGTTGGTCAGAAATTGAGGGAGAGCGAAAGGGGGTAGAGGTAGGGTAGGGTTTGTGGGTTATTTTTTTCGTTACAATATATAATGAATTACACTTTTACCCACTAGATGCCTAGAAAAATAACAAGTTTACCCTTAATATGTCATGTTAAAATCTCATCCAAGAAAAAAGACTATTGTGCCCCCCTTAAATGTCATGTGTGATGCACATGACACAAATTTCGTTAGATTTTTAACACTATCCATTTTTACATCACATTGCAACAAAGTTACAAACCTAGGAATTGGATTTATACATTAACATATTGGATAACCAATTGCAACAAAGTGTAAAACATAGGAGTTAAGCACCTATTTGGTCCTTAACCTATTGAGTTGTTTTCCTTTTGGTCCCTTAACCTATTTTGGTTTTCCTTTTGGTCCTTGATGTACCTAGTTGCAGGATAAAGTGGTCCTTAACCTATTTTAGTTTTCCTTTTGGTCCTTGATGTACCTATTTGCAGGACAAAGTGGTCCTTGACCTATTTTGGTTTTCCTTTCGGTCAACAAGCAATGTCGACAATTTTAAGGACCACTTTGTCCGGCAAATAGGTACATCAAGGACCAAAAGGAAAACTAAAATAGGTTAAGGACCACTTTATCCTGCAACTAGGTACATCAAGGACCAAAAGGGAAACCAAAATAGGTTAAGGACCAAAAGGAAAACAACTCAATAGGTTAAGGACCAAATAGGTGCTTAACTCCTAAAACATAGGTAACCAAATTGCAATTGGCCCTTTGATTTTTGATGAAAAGAGCGTAAATACAGAGCAAGAAGATTGGGTCAGCATATATAGAACCATGCAATTAGCTTAATGTCTAGGGAAAAAAATACAAATAGAATGGTACACTGTACACCCTCCTTCCAAAACAAAGAGGTAATCTTTCCTCTTTAGCTTGTCACAAAACAGAGGCGGACCATGGACATCCTTTTCAGGTAGAGTATTCTTAACATAGCAACTTAAACAGTAATACAGTATATCTCGTTGATGACAATAACCAAACAACACTAACCAAAGCAAGTTGATATAATCCAAAGACAGCTTCCAAATCAAATACTCTAATCCTTCCGAAGCAAATACTCTAATCTTAATGGTAAGTAGATAATCAACGAGATTGATTTGGACAAAAATAAAGATTCACTAAAAATATACAGAAGCTGTAGCATTAGTAGATTCTGAAACTACACAAACATTTAAGTACTTAAAATACTCAAACATTTATGTATATCTTGAATTATAAAACGAGTACACATTTATGTATATCTTGAATTATAAAACGAGTACACATATTTACGTATTTACAACTGTCAATGATACCAGAATGTGGTTGTAGCATGGAACCATTAGGAATAGTAAAGAGCACACTACATATATTGAAGGCCGACTACCAGGAGCAACTTTATGTGGGATAAGTGTGCGATATTTGGGGACATGTGTGATGAGAATATACTATGGTGTTTAAGGAGCTAGGTAATATATGACAAGAGATTGATTACGCTGACTACATTTAAGGGAGGCCTTGGGGATGATATTCAATTAACAAATAAGTGAACCAAAACAATACAATGGATTTTATAGAGGAATTGTCAAGTTCTCAAGGAAAAGGTTGCATTTAGATTAGTGATGCTAGTTTCACGCATTTCATAACTCTACAAGACACATTTGTGGCCAAGACTGGGCCCAAGTCTAATTTGACAATGTCATTCAGAGCTCAACGGCTGCCCAAACCATAATTTCCAATAGGAATCCACTTCTCAGTAAACTTCTATATTTGTTGGAAATCCAAACCCTAAAAACTTTACATACCATTCACAAACAGCCAGCCACTCCTTAATGTTATCCGTAACATATTTGTGTTGCTTCTTAAATCACTGTTTTAAAAATGGAACGAGTGGCTTACTATGACCCAAAGGCGGTACTATACATTGGATAGGCTTAACACACACACCAAAAAGAAAAAGAAAAAATTCCGGCAAAAAAAAATCCCGCTAAGGGATAACTGATCAATTGTCAATGGCGAGTGAAAATGCAGCTGCTGGCATAGGATAAAGCACATATTTGAAATAAAGACTGCATATATTTAAATAAGAATCGTTTCGAAGAACTTCTCTGCCATAAGCTAGGATTTTAAACTGGCTTCTTAGTACCATCTAATTTACAACCGTGGCAGTTGTTTCCTCGCATATATAATTTGTACGAGGTTCATTTGGCTCCGATTACTGATTATGTGGTTCCTGAAGGTGGAGATCTAATTTCATGTTGTGCTCTTATTAATTTTTAATCTCGTGTGTAGTTGTATCATAACTAAGATTCTAGAATTTCGGTACTTGACGCGTCAAGTAAGTATTCTTGCAAGTCTATTATAAAATTCTTGATTTGTGGCACCAACCCTTCCCCAATTCCATTGTTTTATGTATTAGTAAGTCTAAAACGCCCTTCAAGATCAGAGCTTTATGTGGACTGGCTTAATAAGCTTTAACCCTAATGACAAGCTGCAAATTTGACAACCTCTTAAGTGTATTTTGCCTAATTGGTGTGTGAACTGCAAGCTTTCAGAAGAATCTCGTGACCATCTTTATCTCAATTGTACAGTGGCTCGTTATCTTTGGAATCGGCTACTTGAGGTGGCGGGTGAACATTGGGTGTGCCCTAGCTCATTGAACTCTTTCTTGGGAATTCAGTTTAGAGGCAATGTGAGAGGCAAGGTTGTAGTCCATCTATAGGATTGTGGGATGTTAGTTGGTTTTTTTGGAGTCCATGAATGGACGGAAAGAACATGATTTTTTAAAACCAATGTCTTTTAATATGGGAGTGAGTGATTTATGTTGCTTCTCTTTGGGCATCAGCTAATGGCGTGTTTCGGGGATTGTAAATTTCAGATTTGAAGCGAGACTGGGCGGCTGTGCTTGTGTAGTTCTTGTTTACTTATGTTCTTAATTTATTTTTAACTCTTCACTAAGTTAGCATAAATAAGATGACTTTCCTAAAAGAAAAATAGTTTCAAAATAGTTTTATGTTTCCTTGGATCATCCTACAATAAATTTGTAACAATTCCATCGAAATAGAGAAACAATAGTCTCCAATAACAGAGAAAACAGGTGAGTTTTGAATGATCACAACAACGGAACGAGCAGGAAGCCTCTTCAAGAAAAGAAAAGAAAATTTAGGGGAAGGGACGAGCGAATTAGGGCTTCAATGATAGTACTTACAGTATGTGGCTATATTGACGTTTACGATCGTGTCGACTGAGCAACGGAGAAAATCTAAATCTGGACGGAGGAGATGCAGCAAGAGTCGCGTCCCGGTGAGGGTTGTTCGCCGGAGGTGGAGAAGGAGAGTGTACGGGGGCGTCTTTTGCGTTTTAGAGGCTTAGTGGACAAAATATTTGGATGAAACACCAAAGACGAGAACATTATGATTAAACATTATTATGCATAATTAGAATTAGAATTAGAATTAGAATTAATCTCTCTATCTCATGTATGTGCTCGTTTCATTTCATTGATAAGTCACACTTTCCTAAAATAACGTAGAATTTTTATTATTTCTATCACTCATTCTCTCTCCTACTTTACTTTTAGGTGGCGTTTGTTTTTTTTTAAGTGTTAAGTCTTGAAATCTGATTTCAGGTCTGAAATTAGCTGAATTAATAAGAGGCGGCGTCTGAAGACTGAACTCTGAATAATTCAAGTTGTTTGATTTTTCATCTGAATTCATTTTCTGAGATGTGTATGTTTACCATTTTGACCTTCTGAAATATTAACAAATTTGCTATTGTCCAAAACTTCATCAACATTTTCCATAACAACTGTTGCCTCAAATGAATTAATAACAATTTCTATCTCAACATGAATTAACAAATACTCCCTCTGTCCCTCTTTAATTTACAAAATGAGTCTTGGCACAAGAATTAAGAAAATTATTAAAAATGTGTTGTGTTGTCAGTGTAGATAGTTGAATGGGAGAGAGAAAGTGGGGTAAAGAATAGTAAGTAGATAGTTGTTGTGAGTATGACAATTAGTTATTGAATTTGTCTTTTTGTATCAATTAGGTGTAAAATTGGTTAGTTCGTCAAAAACCTAAGGCCATGTCCAATAAGGGGGTTGAGAGAGGGGTTGAATGGGGGCTCAACTAGTTGAGTGGGTGCAATAAGGGGTTGGGAGGAGGGAGTTGAAGGGGAGGGGTTGAATGTTTTCAACCTGGTTGAAGAAAAAGATGGGGGACCCGGCAAGGACACGCGGCCGCCTCTCATTGGGTCGAAGCCGGCGCGTGTAACTCACGCCCAAACATGGTGCGTGAGTCGGTGACCTTTTTGCCTTTTTTTTTTGTTTTTCCAGAAGTTCCAGGTGGACGATTTTCATTGGTCTGCCGAATTTAATTTTCCACCCAAATTTTTAAACTCAATTATTTTACAGCAAATTATTTTTTTTTATTTTTTCGCCAAAATTCATCATTTTTTTCCCTCTATAATTTGATATAAGTTTCGTTTGATTTGGACACCGAAAAAAAAACCCTCTTTTCTCTTTAAAAATTCCTTAATTATCCTTTTTATTATTAAGTGTGAATTAAAAAAAATTAAAAAAATTCTCGAATTTATAAATAAAAATATTAATAATTTATTTTTTAATAATAAATTATTATTATTTTTATTACTTTTTTAATTATAAAAAAAATATTGTAAATAAAATAAAAAGTTGTGGGGTATAGAATGATGAGTTGGGAGGAGTTGAATTTTAAACTAAACTAGCTTATTGTGGGAGGGGTAGTTGAGAGTATAGTTGAATGATTAAGTGGATGGAGAGAGAAGACGAGGTGTCGTGATATTAGGGTAGTTGAATGTTTTTTGGTAGTTGGATTATTGGACATGGTCTTACTCCAACAAATGCAATCCCTGAAGTGGCAAAAGGCCAATAACCACTAAGCCACTATGATAAAGAACACCTTGCCAAAAGAGATACATTTTAGCAATCTTTCTCAACACAATCAGTCTTCACGTAGATATCAGAGAGTCGATAATTTACAAGAAGGAAATTTTTGAAGAAGTTTAAAATCATTCAGACATGTGAAGATGTTTGATTTCAAGACTCAGCTTCAACGATACACAGTATCTATAGAAGCTAGGGGTGGGCATGCCTGAACTTGAATGTAGTGCATTTCCCTAGACCGAAGGGGAAATCAGAGGATCTGCCATGAGCTCTTTTCGGGTCATATCCAATATACTTGTTCTTGTAGAAAGGTATGCTCTCGTGAAGAATAAGCCCTACCTTCTCTGCTTTTTTCACCACATCCCACTTGTCGTAAGGGTCTCCATCCTTGTGAGTTACATGAATCTCTCCTTTCTCCTTCTTTAACACTACTTTAGCATTCCTCAGAAACCCTTTCACCAACCTCTTGTTTAACCTGAATTCATTTCAATTACAAAACCGACCACCAAAATTGAAGATTCCCCAGCCAGAATCTCTTACATTTGACAAACAAAGAGATGCGGAAAAAAGTATATGAATAAGAAAGCTCGTAAATTCAATATTAAAACGTGTGTCACCAAATTCTTTTATAAAACGGCCAAAAGTGCAAAGTGTGTTTATCAGCACTAAAGCTAAGGGCATTGAATAATAAAGGCAACCAGATCACACTAAACAAATGGTAGAAGTTGCTTCCCAGCGTTTTTAAAATAGCCTTTTGATATTCTTAAAAGAAAAGTATGAATTCACTAATTTTTCAGAAAATTATAGTTTCAGCTCAATTTTTTTTTTAATTAGTAGTACTTGTTTGATATCTTATTGCGGGAAATATACAAAAGGACTAAAAAAGAAATTCCTTGATCTGCCACTGTAGAGACTAAAAATGCAAATTAATCCCAACTGACTCCCATGCTTGTCAAGGTAAGGAGCATCGCGGTAGAGAAGGCGTACCACAATGACCTAACATCAAGTTATCGACCCATGTAGTAAGAAATCAATGTTTAAAGACTTTATATACAAGTACAAGGTATAACTTACTTCAATAGTAATGCCAAAGATTGTTCCTTGCAAAATTGTTGTCTTGATAGCGCAATATGTGACTATCATATTCAAAATTGTTATGTAAATGTGCAATACAACACTGTGAAATGAAAAGATAATTTGTGACTTTAGACAGTAAACTTAATTTTCAAAAGTTGTGCTTGAGACAAAAGTAAGATATGTATGTCAACTAATCTAGTACCCGAGAACAAATCAGCTAGATACCCACACGGAAGAAGGTCAGTCTAGATAATGAATGAGAGGGAGAGAGAGGACACATACTTGATCTGGCAGGCATTGGCTTCAGGGAAATGGAATCCGACATGGGGGAAGTTGTAGACAATACGATCAAACCTCTGGGTCCTTAGAAAGAAATGCTGGCTCATATTGGTAGCATCCACTCCGCAAAGCACAAGACATCCCCTTTCCTCCAACTCCCTCACATTCCCAATTCCATTACTGTATTTCTTCTCCAAATCATCTGTACTCCACACACACGCACAACAAATCCATGCCACCTAGTTACTTCATTGACATACAAACGTATACATTGCATGCACTAATTCCAATTTTACATAAACAACTGCAAAAATAATACTCCTTTATTACTAAAACGAATATCCATTTTATTGTGAAAATACAAATCATATTTGTAATCTACTCATAGAGTCGTTATGTAATTTGCAATGACATAATACAATGATTGAGAAGTGAATTGAATTGACTGACATTCGTCGAAACAGAAGCCTTTGATTTTATTGTATTTTTGGTAGAAAGAAGGCTTCGATTATTGAATGTAAAGAATTAGAAAAATTAAAGGAGTGCAGCTAATAATAATATATACTGTGCTGAAGAAAACTTATTGCTGCTTAGATTCGAAAATGGTGCTCGTGTGTGTGTGAATGTGAAGAGAGTTGAAAACGTACGGAGAGAATCAATAGTAGTGGAGATCATGTTGGCAGCAGAGGGAAAGGCTTTGGCTAAACAAAGGGAGAAGGAAAAATCTCCTTCCCCAACCAATAGTATCTTCTGAGACGAAGAATACTGCTCTTTCCATTTCTCTACTCTCCCACTACCATCATCATCTTCTTCTTCTTCTTCTTCTTCTTCTTCTTCACTGTCACCGGCGGCTTCTTCTTCTTCTTCTTCATTTTGCAGATAATCTAGTATTGGGGATTTTCCAACTTTTCGAAACGCGTCGGCATAAGATTCATCAGCATCGCCGACGATAGTTGGGAACCATGACTGATGATCGTCGTCATCACCCATTTTCTCGCCTATCTGTCGTTTTCTATTCTTAACCACACTCACCGACGACTTCTTTAGGCGGCAGACAACTCGATTTGGTAAAGTAGCTCCCTACTAGAGCCGTCAATTTGCGCCGAGCCCGTTGGGCTGGTCCGGCCCGCCATTGAATAAGGGTGGGTTGGGCCCTAAATTTACTAACCCAAATACAAGTGGGTTTATTTGGGCTAGCCCATTTGGGTCGCGGGCTTGGAACGGGGCGGGTCGGGCCAACCCAAATTCTTTGTCCTTTTTTCCTTTTTTTTTTTTGTTTTTT
This sequence comes from Campanula takesimana, assembly GCA_026119855.1. Lineage (NCBI taxonomy): Eukaryota > Viridiplantae > Streptophyta > Magnoliopsida > Asterales > Campanulaceae > Campanula > Campanula takesimana. The sequence continues at coordinate 302,679 of JAOWBW010000136.1, read as the reverse complement.
CTTACCGTCACCGATGCGATTGTGTATATGTAATGTAGCTTACATTACATATTGGGATGGAACTATATTGGTGGATGGTGGTACTACTCATTAGTCATTAACTCATTATTAGTCACTACTCCTTCCGACCCAGTTTAAGATTCTTACTTTCCTGTTTGGTATGTACCAGTTTAAGGTTTTTAGTTGCTTTATTCCTTAAATGGCAAAGGATGAATAGTGTTTTGGACATTTTTGTCCTCATAAAGTTCATAAATTACAAAAAACCCATCACTTACATATCTATTTTTCACCCACTTGCATTATGAATGGACAATTATATCCTTCACCCACTACTATTTTTTACTCAAATTTGCCTAAGTTTCTTAATAAGCGTGCAAAGTCAAACTAAGAACCCTAAACCGGGACGAATGGAGTATTATGTAACTATGTTGATGTATTCACAGTTGGTGTTTGTGCGGGCCTGGAACCTGGTTCATATATATACTCCTTTTTTTTCTTTCTTTTTTTTTTTTTTAACTAGCAGTAGCAGACTAGGACAACAGGTGACGTGCTAGCTATTGGTTATTGTTCCTAAACTGAAAAGAAAAAAAAAACATTATTGTATTGGGCTCTTGGCCCGTCTGGCCCGCATGGCCCACTAACTCAAGGTGGGGTGGGGTGGGTTGGCATTTTCTCAGCCCGTCAAGAATTTGGGCCAGCCCGCCCCGCCCCGTTTGAAGGTGGGCTGTGGTGGGTTGGGCCCAATCCGCCACGCCAGCCCGTATTGACAGCTCTACTCCCTACTCGATTTGGTAAACGAGCCGAGAGTTTTGGGCTCGAGTTCGTTTACGAATTATCGAGCTCGAGCTCGAGCCCATTTTCCTTGTTCGAGCTCGAATCGAGTTTCGAGCTGCTCGCGAGCTTTTCACGAGCTGTTCGAACTTGAGTCTTTACGAGCCGAGCTCGAGCTTAAATATTTTTCTGAAAATTATAAAATCAAACGAGTTCGAGCCTTATGCTCGCGAGCTTTTCACGAGCTGTTCGAACTCGAGTCTTTACGAGCCGAGCTCGAGCTTAAACATTTTTCTGAAAATTATGAAATCAAACGAGCTCCAGTTCGAGCCTTACCGAGCTCTGATAAGTATTCTCTGCATTTTGAACAAAAACTTTTATTTTTCTCTTTTTTTAATCTCAAAATATGTGTCTAATTTACAAATGTAACATCCTGTTTATTTTTTTATTTTTTTTTTATTTTTTTGAAAAGCTCTTGTTTATTTAACTTCTCATATTACAAACGATTAATTGAATCGTATATATACCATCAGGTTGTAATATACTCCTTTTGTCCCAAATTTTTATTTACTTATCAAATTTACTTAAACTTTAACTAATATTTTACACTAAATTATTAATTCTCATAAAAATTTTAAAATGGTTGTTAAATCATTAATAAATTATTTAAATTAATAATTTACATAAAATATTAATCAAAATTCAAATAGTTTGACTCTACATAACCAAAAGTTTGAGATAGAGAGTAATAGTATTAGATAAATAGTATTAGTTACTATATAGGGTACCTATTATAGTTAACTATTATAATAAATAATACTTATAATAGTAATAGTTACTATAATAGTTAATTATTACATATAATAGTAATAGTTTCTATAATAGTTACTATTATAGTTAACTTATACTTATAATAGTAATAGTTACTATAATAATTAACTATAATAGTTACTATTATAGTTTTTTTTAAGGGTAGTTACTATTATAGTTAACTATTATATTTACTATTATAGTTAACTATTATAGTTACTATGGTTTTTTAAGAACAAATAGTTATTATGGTAGTTAATAATTATAGTTAACTATTATATTTCACTATAAATAGCTAACTATTATATTTAACTATTAATAGTTAACTATTCGTTTTAACAATTATACTTAAAAGTTGAGGCCGACCGTATTCTAACGGTGAATTCATAACAATTTTTGAAATGCATAGGGATAGGTATATATACATATAATACATACATACATCATACATGCACACACATATACGGCTTTCGTCCCGCCCGACTTAAGAGGAACTAGAATGAATGGAGGAGGTTATGAGAACAAAAGTACTATTATCTTTTTATTTTTTGGCCGTACTACGTCGAGTATGACACAAAAAATGGCAAAATGTCCTAAATCGGGCAGGATAGAGGGAGTATATAATAATGTATATAAATATGTGCTATATATATGTATCTCTATATTATAATACAACTCAAAAATAACTTCCAATTGACTTGAGACAAAGAGGGGCTTAGATTGTTTTGCAACTACCTCCATCCTATGGCTATTATTAAAAGATTTTTTCCCACTTTAATTTCTGTCATTAGATCTTTTGTTGATTGCTCTAATCAAACGGCTGAGAGTTGGCAGTTTCCGTTTTCCTCCTTCCCTTTTTTGTTTCACGCTCTTACAAGTTTCAACGATGGAATCACCTGCCTCCACTCAAGCGGGTTCAAATCCTCTCCGACGACAATGAAGCCAAAGGCGATGACCCTATTATGTGCGCTACGCTCTACTGGCCACTCCTTCGCCGTCAAATCCTTTCCGATAACAGTGATGACTATTCCCAAACCGTATTATGTGCAAGTGTCAGTGTAGTGTTATCGAAAGTGACGAGGTTTGAAGCTTCACTTGCTGCCTTTCAATCACTCCTTTTCCATGAATGTAGTGCCTAAAGGTAGTTATCGGTTTAGGTTTTATTGATCCACATGCATCTTAGTTTAGTTGTGGCGTCTTAGTTTAGTTGTGGCGTCTTAGTTTAGCTGACTATTCTACTCGCAATTGAAAATTGAAAAAACATGTTCATGTGCATATCCTTGCTGAAGTTGTCTATGAATTTTGAGTGTGTATTAACTATTACAGAGTATATTTTTGTTGTTACTGTTGCGCATGGGGTCTATGCTACTTCATAGGAAGAGTGTTTTTATTCTTGAATCTTGACTCTTCTCGACATTGAGAAAGAGTGGTTGCGATTAAAATCTTCACTGATTAACACACTTGCAAATGATGTTGTATTCTGTAATTTCAGTTATTAAATTGATGAACAAGGTTGAATAGTTCTATAAAAGTAAAAACCTAGGTAGAGATTCTTTGTGGCACCGTTACAAAAGTGGTAAAAATTATGATATGAAAGATTTTTATCTATTTACGATCTTTGGGTTTTAGCTTCTTTCATTTTGTGATGCTTATTGATTTTGTTATGGTTTGATCCTGATAGAATTTCTCCCGGCGACATAGAAAAAGAAGACGACGATGGCTCTTACAAGGTAACCCCACCCCACATCCACAAACCAAAGTAAAATAATCACAGTCTAGAATAGAAAAGGGGAAAAGCTACGCATGCTTACCCATTTTCTTTCATATGTATAAATGTAAACTTTAGGATGAAAATTTGATATATTTTTAAAATTGGATATGGTTCAACTGTCATTGAGTTTCTTTGTTTAATTTGTTTTGCTTCTGTTCTTCAAGCTCCATTTTCTGTTGATTGCTTTGGCAATCTCTTCATCTTTTTTGCCTTAGCATAATCTGTGCTTTTGTTTTTCACTTTTTCAAAATAGGAGTATTGTTCTTTCATCTTTGTAATAAACCCAGTCTGTGATTTGATGGCTGAAAAAATTTGTTTGGGAATTTTCTTTGGGTATTACATCCTAAGTATAAAGAAGTGAGTCAAGTAGGGTCTCTTTGGGTGACTAAATATGATATGTTTGGGATAAATTAACTAGATAGCAGACACATAGCCATTATCCAAGACACATAGCCATTATCCAAAATACTAGCAATGCGATTGTTTAGTTGAAGAACTCTGGATTTGGGTCATAATTTAATGAGTGATTTTCCTAAGATTGTCCATGTGGTCGTGATTCAATGAGTTCAATGCCGTTTTAGACATATGTGAAATATATGCACTTATATCTTTATATTGTTGTTTTTAGGTGTCCGAGTAGTATATATTTCATGTATGAAATCAATGGGGGGTTATGTTGGTGTGTTTGTGTTGGTGATCCTAATTAACAAATTATAGGGGTGCATATATATACATGGGCAAGGAAAAACTTGATCAATGGAAATTAGGACATCAATACTTGAATATGGCAGCCGATTTTGAGGCTTGAAATTAGCCGTTGATGAAAATGTTAGCTGTATGTAAATAAATATGCAATAATTTGATTAAATTGTTATACAAAATTTACAGAACTTGAAAACAAAACAGAAACAAACAATAATATCAGAAACGGAAAACAGAAATCTTCTTGCATTGCCCGAGTCGTGTGAATGCCACACTCTCCTTAAGACAAATTCGCCCCCTCACCGAGTTATGCTTGAGGTGTTCTTGGACGTTCGCCTCCCAGGATACAACGGGTTAACCGGACGGAATCTGCACACTGGAACCTCCGGCGAGCTAAAATAGTGCCTGGTCGATGTCACCACGAAATTGCAAAGAGGGCCAAAGAACAGGATACGAACGAGAGAGGGGAACTGATGGAAATTTCCTGTGTCCGAAACTCTTGTGAACATTTCGAATTTATTCTGCTCAAAAACCCACTCCAATCTTGAAAATCAATGGCAGTAAATGGAATTTTAATTCTGCTGTTAAATGAGATTTAATGCTGCATTCAACACAGAATTAAAAAGGATTGACTGTTACAATTTTATCACAAATTCGAATCACAGTCTGCTGGCTATGACGGAAAAAATAAAACAGTTAACAAAGAGGTCACTTGGTCGAGCTAGGCCATTTCGGAGCTACATTCGTGTCCGCAGGTCGCGCACACATGAGTCCATCGGTCCGAGGCACAAATCGTCAAATTTCAACTCAAATTTGCACCCCCCCCTGCGCACCCGGGCGCGAGAGAGAGCCTCTACTCCATACAATCTTAACCCATACAAATGGGTCATTGTATTTAAACTAGCTCAAACTTTTGTTTCAAAGCAATGTGGGATAAGTCACAAAGACTTTACCCACCAATTAACCTTTTCATTATTTCTCTCCTTATCCCTTTTGGGATACCCATTTTAAAGAAGGAACCCATATGCATTTTACCTTCCCATTCAATGTGGGATACCAACCCACTTCCCAACTTACCCATTTCATTTGAGCTTCTATTTTCTATCATCCATTAAATAAATTGGACACACCAACTTATTTCTAGTATGTAGAAAATATTATGTTCACCTTAATCAACAAATGATTTTCTCAAGGAAACGCGCGCAAATTTCCTTCACATTATTACACATTTTTCCAACAATCCCCCACATGAAGGAAATTATGAGGAATATGGTGACAAAGTCCGGCAGACAAAAACTTGCATACGAAGGTGTGGGGATTTGCCCATTGAACCTTCGCTCGAACTAGCATATTTACTCTACTCGCAAGTCGATAGACGCGATGTCCTTGAATCGATATGCTTTTTGTGTAGTCGATCATATACTAAACACAAGTAATGTCCTAACACATTTCAGCTCTCATAGCTATGTTCATTAATGGCCCTGAACATACGCCTGGTTCTGTGAGAGGATCTAAGAATTGAGCCTCACACAATTCTCCTCGAAGCGGCCCCACTTCTCTCTCACATAGGTGACTTCTTAAAGGTAACCCGTATTACCCCGCTCGACTTTCTCGACGCGTAAGAGTCATTAAAAGCATTTTTGCTTATCCTTGTCCCTTCGGGATGTCACTAATAGGAATGGACTTGGGGTTTTCCCCCACAGTGACGCTCAAGTCTTTTAACAGTTAGGTGGTCCCATTGAATCTAGTTCTTGGGATCTCCAGTCATCTAGATTGGGTTTTCCGCTGTGATCAACTTTTCAAGAGGCTTCAGTCCCATTCCCCTCCTCGAGGTTTCAACTAACTCTCTATTTAACCCTTTGGTTAGCGGATCCGCAATATTTTCTTTTGACTTCACATAGTCAATAGAAATAGTACCAGTTGAGAGTAGTTGTCTAATGGTGTTATGTCTTCGACGTATGTGTCTAGACTTACCATTATACATGAAATTTTGGGCCCTTCCAATCGCTGATTGGCTATCGCAATGTATACAAATTGCGGGCACTGGTTTCTCCCATCTTGGAATATCTTCTATAAATTGGCGTAGCCACTCGGCTTCTTCACCACATTTATCTAACGCTATAAACTCAGATTCCATTGTGGATCTAGCTATAACCGTTTGTTTTGAAGATTTCCATGATATAGCCGCACCTGCTAATGTAAATACATATCCACTCGTAGACCTTGAGTCTTTGATGTCGGATATCTAATTAGCATCGCTATATCCTTCTATTACCGCTGGATGTCTCGTATAGTGTAATCCATAATCTCGAGTATATCTTAAGTACCTAAGTACTTTTTCTATACCCTTCCAATGTTCCGTCCCAGGATTACTTGTATATCGACTTAATTTGCTTACCGTGTAAGCAATATCCGGTCGTGTACAACTCATCAAATACATTAGACTTCCAATGATTCTCGAGTACTCAACTTGAGATACAGCTTCACCCCTATTCTTTGCTAGATGTTGACTTATGTCAATCGGGGTTCTAGTAGTTAAGTCATCCTTGCTAAATTTCTCAAGAATTTTATCCACATAGTGTGCTTGACTTAAAACAAGTCCATTGGATATTCGAGAAATTTTCACACCAAGGATAACGTCCGCTAATCCCATATCTTTCATGTCAAACTTAGAGTTTAACATATCTTTAGTGGATTTTATCATCTTATCACAACTCCCTATGATAAGCATGTCGTCTACATAAAGACATAGAATGACGTAGCCATTTTCTGTGTCTTTTACATAAACACATTTATCACATTCATTTATTTTAAATCCACCAATTAACCTTTTCATTATTTCCCTCCTTATCCCTTTTGGGATACCCATTTTAAAGAAGGAACCCATATGCATTTTACCTTCCCATTCAATGTGGGATACCAACCCACTTCCCAACTTACCCATTTCATTTGAGCTTCTATTTTCTATCATCCATTAAATAAATTGGACACACCAACTTATTTCTAGTATGTAGAAAATATTATGTTCACCTTAATCAACAAATGATTTTCTCAAGGAAACGCGCGCAAATTTCCTTCACATTATTACACATTTTTCCAACATAAATGTGGTTATGGAGTTTTTATACAAGATGATTAATTGATAAAAATTAAAGTACGTAGCGTGAGCTTTTTAATTTCATTTGGGCGGATGATAAATTGAAATGCTTTAAGTTCTTGGTGCACAAAGAAGCTGATTCCTCATATAATGAATTTATTCCAATTGAGAAGATAAAGACAATAAATATAAACACATCAGTTGAGTACTCATGTTGTGAAATAGTAATAAGTATAGCATACTATCAATATAACGTACTGTCAAGCATATCATACTGTCACCGTGCCATTGGCACGGGCACGAGTACTAGTGTATATATATAACATCCAATATTTCATATAGACAAACACATATCATACATACATATATTTATGTATATAAATATGTGTTGCATGTATGTATACTAGTCTTCGTGCCCGTGCCAATGGCACGGTGATGGTATGACATCAGGCAAAAGATTCTTCAATTACGATACTCCTACTCTCTCAAGAAGAAAATATCATAGAACAATGTTCCTAAATAAGAGACCATGTTTAAATGTAATGTAGAACTGCAACCCTCAACACTCATATTCATTCCATTTTTTTTTTGTTTACAGCTTCATTCTTCATTGAATGGTATAAATAAAACTGGGGAAAGGTTAACTCCTCTAAGAGACATGCAAGTCAAGTAACTGGGACACGAAATGTGGTTCATTTGGCAAATCATAGGTGAACAAGATCGGTGCATGTTCCAAAGAGCGGCTGCTATTCATTCTTAGAAAATGTTCAAACGGCTTAAATTCATCCCACTCACCACAGCAGCTCACGGCGGTTACCCCCAACCCCTAATCCAGTTCAGATTAGACATTGACGTTCTTAGGGAATTCATTTCAGTGACAAAATCAGCGGTATGGGAAAATGTTGAAATGTAGCAAAGCAAATTTTTGGCGGCGGTATCCTAAAAGAACACACAGAAAATAACGTAGTAGTAAACATTGGTCTATTTAGACTTTTGAATTGGATTTTGTGTATTGATCATAAAAGTTGGTCTATTTTGAATTTTGTTGATGAATGGATTTTGTGAACGTTGTAAACAGAAGTTTTTGATTCAGCTATGTTTTCCATTCACCTATGATTTGCCAAATGAACCACATTTCGTGTCCCAGTTACTTGACTTGCATGCCTCTTAGAGGAGTTAACTTTTCCCCTGTTTTATGTGTGTGTGTGTGTGTGTATATATATATATATATATGTGTATATGTGTGTGTGTGTGTGTGTGTGTGTGTGTGTATATATATATATATATATATATATATATATTTAATAAATATTCTTCTACATGCAAACGCATTTATATGTGAAATATATATGTGTGTGTATGTGTAAATGATAAACACTTTGTTCATTCTATATTTGAGTAATTAAATATACTTGCATATATAACTACAATAATAGATGTTAATTTTATTTTTTATTCCAATGAGAAAAACAATATAAGACAAATATGTGTACATTTGAAAATAATAAATTAGTTTTGAAAAAAAAAACCCCGACTATTGTGTATATATCTCTACGTTTTCATAATGAATGTGCATAGAATAAATTAATTTTAGTTGTTGTACAATCTATATTGTATTATTGTATTGTATGTGTATAGTCATTATATGATCATTATATGAATGTATAAAAATTAAATTAATTTTAGTTGTGTACAATTAATGTTGTTTGATTCATTTTGAAGATAAAAATATTTTAGTTATGATTTATTCCTTGTACAATGTTGTATATACATATAATGTATATGTATTCATTACAAAAGTAATAATGATGATTATTTAGTCGATCTCGAGCTTAACGAGCCGAGCCGAGCTCGAGTCAAACGCAAACAAAATAACCCGTGTTAACGAGCTTATTGAGCCGAGCCCGAGCTCGAGTTATTCGTGAATTGTACGAGCCGAACACGAACCGAGCTCTAACGAGCCAAGCTCGAACAAAGCTGGTCGAACAAACGAGCCGAACACGAGCCGTCTTTATAAAAATTTGAGCTCGAAAACTCGGTTCGAGCTCGAGCTCGAATAGCACTTCGAGCCCATTCGAACCGAGCTTTAACGACGAGCCGAGCTCGAACGGGCTCGGTTCGTTTAACATCCCTAGACAGGGGCACAAAAGAAGTTCACAAAATGATGGATACAAAATGAGGTGTTGATATTTTATTGGTTACATCGATAGTGGACCCGGCACATTCTAATTAAAAACACTAATAAAGTTTTGACACATCATTTTGTAGACCAAATTTTGTGATACTTTTTTGTGACTTTATATTTACCCTTATAGGATTAATTAATTACCATATCACCCTCCATACTATTCCATTTTTACACAATAATTTTTTGAAAGAATTTTTACACATTAATATTTGTAATACTGAATCGATCATTATAACTAGAGATTAAATTTCTATCGGATGGGCTGTCAAACCCTTACAAACGGATTCCACTAGAAATTAGACATCTGTCCCATGGAACTCAAATAAAAATAATGGTTGAGTGTAGTTACCTTTGGTTAAGTCAAAAGATACAGGAAACAAAAAAATAATTCTTTACTCAAAGCAACTCACCCAAATTAATGTAAGACAAAAATTATAGTGTGTCTCTTTCCTACTCTGTTCTGCTTGTTCTTCTTTTTTGACGGTAAATGTTCTCATCTCCGGCTGTTCATTGTCTCCGGCAACGATTATCTACAACTTATTCACTATTTTTTCTACTAATCTTGGAGGTAATGTTGACAAACTCTACTCCTTTATTTAATTTTCAAAAATTATAAAATAGCAGTATAACATTCAATCTACAACGCATTTGCAATTTAAAATTATTTGTTCCATTTTGTAATATCAATGAATTTCGTTTTTTTTTTTTTTTTTTGGTCTTAAAAAGCTATGATTTATTTTTTAAAGAAAAACTTAGTGATTTTTGTATGGACGGTCATGAAGGCAGATTAAGGGTTCCAAAAAATATTTAGGCAGATTAAGGAATTACAAGTAAGCATAACTTAGGCTTGATTATTCTTTCTATAAAATTCATTTAAGTTAGATAGTTAATGTGAATGTATTTGATGTTATTGGTTCAATGTTTGTCAAAGTTGCTCAAATATCATTACCCTGTTATCATACATGTTAGAACCCTAGTTCTTAACTAAGTGTTTTGACAAATAAATTAAGAACACATCTTGAAGTAACAAAGAAGCAAACTGGAAATCATCAAGACACTCAAACTGATAATGATCAAAACCTGCATCAATCTTGGTCCACTATCTTCATAATCACATCGAAACAGCTGACCCTCAAGATAGCATACCTTCAACAAATTGTTCAAAGCATCTCAGTCAAACTGACACATAAAGCCAAAGGTCAAAAACACTGTTCACAGAATTTAATGACTGACATATATATTTCCAAGATATTGAAGGCCGTTGGAACTCAAACGGATATAATATGAAGACCTATAAATAGAGACCTCTGCACAGAAAAACAAATGTTTTCATATACATTGTCTTAGCCATTACACAATTTGTTAAAAGCTTCTAAGCAAATCCAAATTATCAAAGCATTCTTGATATTTATAAATCTGTGCTAATAACAAAAACTGATGGTGGAAGTCACAAATGGAGGTCATTTGGAGTTTATGAAGTTTTGGAGGTCACAAAATGGAGTTCATATGGAGTTTGTGAAGTTTAAGAGCCAGTCTGTGATATATATATATATAGAGAGAGAGAGAGAGAGAGTAAAGCTAGTGATTATTGCCAGACGAGAAGTGGAGAGAGAAAAGATTATGACTTTGTTTTTGGATGTGGGCCATCATCTTTTATCAAAAAGCTGCAAGGGTTATAATTTTTTTCTCTTTAACTATGGTTAAGTATGTAAAGTTATTCTTTAAGAGAAAATTTTGGACCATAGATTCTCTGAAAACAGCCACATGTTATTATCCTAACGGGATCCGCTCTTCTAATATAAATGGGCAATCCGTCCCATACGCCTTCCCTTATAACTATATACTAACATAAAAACAGCTGACATCATCCTTACCTCCTGAATGGACACTTGGCAGCCTATCCTTGCACTATTTCCCGCTCAAAACAAGTAGATGGGAAGGCATCTGTAGAAGGTTTTAGAAGCTTATGGGGAATGGAAAGGTTTGTATCTTGTGCCCATTTTCAAAGCATGGAAATTGACCGCTAGAATACAAACAGCCAAGTCAATCCATTTCTCTCTCCCATGTGCTTATAAGTTCCAAAAACAACAATTTCTCTCCTCATCATATCTTAAAACTCCAAACCTAGTCCTTTTTCCCTCAACAAAGTCATTCCAACTCCAATAAAACTCATCTTTTCCAATCATCGCCTACCACACACAGACTCACTCAAAATGCCGTATAACTTTCCTCTCCGGCCGCCACTCCGTCTTCATTGACGGTAACCCTCTCTTCTCGAAACCTCTTTTGTCGCTTTTTTTCGTCCTGCTCGTGTTTTCTTTCTTCTATATATCGCTAGAGGAGAACCAGCTATGTCAGAAGAAGATCCCGTCGGCTAGGTTTTCGACTCATGGAAATCCTCTCTTCAACCCTAGATTTGACTGTCTATGCCGATATTTATTAAACTCAGATGGTATTATGAAATATGTATCCCTTCTCTAGATTGGTAGTGTTTCATGCACTTGAACAAACAAACAGAGATTGAGTTTAAATCACAAAATATTGAATTTGCATTTGCAATTTGTGATTAATTGTTTGATTTCAATTTGTTTATGCGCATTTGTTAGATTTTTAAATGTAATTTGCCATTTATTGTTTGGTTACGAATGTTGGATGCATATGTTTAGATGCAGTTTGTGTTTCATTGTACTCCTATGCTTTTAATTTAATGCTGCTGATTGATAAACTTTCTCATAGCCATTTTTTGTTTATGAGCCTTTCTCTTTTTATTAATTGATTATTTTCTATTTTTATTTACATGTTTTGAATATAAAAAATATTATAGACTTTCATTTATAATGTAAAAGTCAAGTACGAGGTTTCAGTTTCCTTGAAGTGTTGCTCTTGGAAAAAGAACTTCGGTTTTGAGTTGGGGTTTTTTTCTTTGATGAAGCTCGAGTAGTATTTGACAGTTGGTGTAGCTGAAAGTAGCTTAACAAATATCATAAAAGGAGTCTGAATATAAGAAAAAGAAATTGCAGAGATATTCAAGAGCTTAAAAGATTACACGTTTTGGGATTTAACCCATTTATTGTGTTTGAAGAAAACAAATTAATGGCAGCTTATTGTTGTCACCGGCTGCCCAGTTTTTGTTACCAAAGATCAAAAAAAAATTCATTTTCCAGAAAAAAAAAAAAAAGTTGAGCACATTGCATCTAATGTATACTTTGAGAAGCATCTGGAGTCGAAAAAAGTTTGATGATGAGATCCGAAACGATTATTGATGGAACTGAATGATTCCAACTACCAATTTACTAAATAAATGATCAAATTTGCTCTTCATTCATTTGGGACGATGAAGTACAAGTTAATCATGGGCTAGGTTCTTCATGTCAAATATTTTGTTGGCCAAAATACATTTACCCCCCCAAAGTATCCACCGAATCCCACTTTGCCCCCCAGCGCCAAATTTGTCCCACTTTGCCCCCCAAAGCTTCAATTTGTCCCACTTTCCCCCCCAGCTCCAGACTTTGCACCCCAGCACTAACGAATGTTAGAAAATTTAACAGAATAGGTAACGATTGGACTATTTTGTAATGCTTATTAGTTTTTAAGGGTCAAAATGCAAAGTTTCAAATATTAAGTACTAAAAATTTATTTATTTTTCCAAATATTTAACATTATCTTAAATATTAAATAATTAATAAGTCTTGAAACTAATACTAATTTTATGCTAATTTTTTTTTTAAAAAAAAATATGAAATCATTTTTTCTAAATAAATGAAATTTATTTTTTTAATAAAACTAAAAATTAAGTATGTTTTTTTTATTTTTTAAATAAAAATATTTAAAAGAATATTGTACTTTTTTCAACAAACAAAAAAATACAATATTTTTCTAAAATAAAAAAAGGCTATAATGTTTTAATTTTTTTTAAATAAAATTCTTACAAAAATTACAATTTAAAAGTTTTATTTTATATTTTTTAAAAATATAAATAAAACTTTACAATGTTTTTTTAGAAAAAAAAATCTTTATATTTTTAAATATTTTTATTTAAAAAATAAAAAAACATACTTAATTTTTAGTTTTATTAAAAAAATAAATTTCATTTATTTAGAAAAAATAATTTCATATTTTTTTTAAAAAAAAAATTAGCATAAAATTAGTATTAGTTTCAAGACTTATTAATTATTTATGATTTAAGATAATGTTAAATATTTGGAAAAATAAATAAATTTTTAGTACTTAATATTTGAAACTTTGCATTTTGCCCCTTAAAAACTAATAAGCATTACAAAATAGTCCAATCGTAACCTATTCTGTTAAATTTTCTAACATTCGTTAGTGCTGGGGTGCAAAGTCTGGAGCTGGGGGGAAAGTGGGACAAATTGAAGCTTTGGGGGGCAAAGTGGGACAAATTTGGCACAGGGGGGCAAAGTGGGATTCGATGGATACTTTGGGGGGGTAAATGTATTTTGGCCTATTTTGTTGCTTTTATTTTGGTTTTCTAGAATAATTCAGATAATTCTTTACTTTCCTTCTTAAATATTGTTTGGATGTTTTGAAGTAGAAAAGTGCCATTCACTGAGATTTTGAATCGTTTCCTAATTCGCAAGCAGTTCTTAGATTGTACTTTATAGTTTTAGTTTTTATGAATCCTTTTGTAATTCATGGAAGTTAGTTAATTACGCGAGGAATCATCTAATTCGTTACACTCAAATATTTCATAGCAGAAAGTAATTAAAATTTTACACTTTCATGCCATTTAAGTTAGTGACATCGTTGAAATATGAAAATTTTGAAGGTGGTAAAACTTGGTTACTTCAGACTTAAGTGGAATTGTATTACTAAAAAAAAACTCTTCTGTTTACGGGCAAACAAACATGTAATTACATAGATGAAATATAAGTTTCAGTATAAACTACAGTATACTTCTACAAAATACTAAATTTATTTGAAATAATAATTATTTTAGTTAAGAATGTATCAAGAACTACTCCGTCTAAAAAAATGATAGTTCATGTTTTTGGTTTATTTTAGTTTTATTTTTAAACTTATAGCTTCAAAATTATTAAATTTATTTAATTTATAATGCAATTTTAATATATTTAAAAATTTAAATGAAACTATTAATTTGAGATGAAGAGAGTACTATAAGGTAGGTTATTACAGTATGTCTGACGGCAAAGGATTCATATACTTTTATCTAAATAATTTTTGTTGTGAACTTAATAAATGAAATTTCGGTATGAACTTAACTAAACTGTGCATCGCACGGGTGACAAATTGGTACTATTTAAAAACGAATTAAAATAACTAAAATCGTTTATAAACGGCCTATTTATGGTATGGTTCCCATTATTGTTTTGCCAAAAATCAAAAATGTTGATTTTTATTTTTTTTTGGCTGACGCACCACCCAAAGACCAAAACCTGTTAGAAAACTTGGGGTTTAGGGTAATTGATAATCCTGGATATTGATTGAATCGTGTACAATCCACTATCCGAGTAAAATATTTCGACCCTTTAAGCCTAGGTTTCACGAAATCTTCACTGGGATAAGACAATAAAAACAATCTGTATCTTAGGCCAAGAAAACAGATCAGAAACTTAGAGTATTATTAGGGTTTTTCATAGAAGAAACATGAGACCAAAATCTATTTTAGAAACAGATGGGAAGAGGGATCAGATATGACTGTTGGCATCAAACAGTCATACATGTTAGCCAACAGTAGTGTCCTTTGCGGGAAAAACTGGCGGGAATTAATTGGGACCCCAACAAGGGGCGCTGCCCCTTGACCCCGCAAGGGGGCGCAACCCCCTTGACCCCTGCTTCTTTATCGTGGTCGAAAACATATTGACTCAAAATGAGTGTGTACTCCACACTTTCCCTTACTCATATCCGAGCCTAATATGAGATCGCATTGGTCTCTAGTAAATCCAATTACATAAAATCGTTGATGACACTAAAATCACCAACAAAACCACCGTCGACTTCATTCTTATTTTAATTAAGAATAATACTAGGGGCACAAAAATGTCACAAAATATTGCTCACAAAATCATAGGTGTAATGATTTTATTGGTGTTTTTAAGTAGAGTGTGGCGAGTCCATTATCGATGCAACCAATAAAATATCGTCACCTCATTTTGTGAGCAAGATTTTGTAAGCTTATTTTGTGCCCCTAGCATTGCTCTTTAATTAAACCTAATGTCTTCAAATCACAACTCAACAATGAATCCAATTCTATCAATGGGTTAAACCAAAAATTAATTACCTAGGTTTCATCTCCACAAGTAACCATTGCTTTGAGTTCTTCTTCCACGCTATCCCCAACACTCTGGCATCCACCTTAACTGAACAAAGGGAAAATTGCAACACCAAGATTTATTTCCATCCTACCTTGTTTCTCTCTTGATCTATTTCCAGCTGAGATCTATGGTCGCCGGCAGATTGCAGAGCAGTTATGAAGGATGAGTTGGGCTTATATTTGGTGGATGTGAGATGTGGGTATGAATTATTGATTGAGTCTGGTTAAAGTTTGAGAAGTCGGGTTTGAATTGGATATTGAACAGACATGAAGGTTAGAATTGAGTCTGCAAAAGTAATAATGGGGATGGTGAAGGTAGGTCGTGGGGGTGGGGTGGGGTAGTGGAGAGATGCCCGGGAAAGTGGAGTTTAGTTGGGGAAGATAATTTTTTTGCATTTTTGAAAAACAAAAATGGTAAATACTAAATACAGAGAAAATTATATACAGGGAATGAAATATTCCAACGCTGCCCTTGCCCGTCTCGTGTAAGTATACACGAGATGTCATCTACAATCTCGTGTATATGTACACGTGATGACTCGTGTATGCACACGAGATTTCACGTGTACATATACACGAGATTGTAGATGACATCTCGTGTATACTTACACGAAATAGTGTCTGAACCTGCATTTTCACAACAGCAACAGCAAATATGAACAATGTAAAGAAAATTAATGGCAGAAAGCATCTCGTGTGAAATCACACGAGACACATCTCGTGTGAACTTATACGAGATGTCTCGTGTGAACTTATACGAGATGCATCTTGTATGATTTCACACGAGATGTGTCTCGTATGAAATCATACGAGATGCTTTCTGCTATTAACGCCGCCTCTAAACCCAGTTCATACAAAAATCAGGCAATCAATTTGAAACAATCAAACAAAAATTAGACATTGGGAATTTTTGGAATGTAAAATTAGGTTAAAATTATGTTTAAATTTACATAGTTACCTTCTTTACAGGCACAGTGCTAGAAGATGCTCCGGCGGCGATGGCAGTGGCGGTAGAGGCGGCGGCAGCGCCGGCAGGGACCTTCGAAATTTTTACTCTCGCCATTGTCGACGTCGTGTGGTTGTGCGCGTCGTCGTCGTTGTCGTCGTTGTTGTTTGAGAGAGAGAGAGAAAAGAGGGAAAGAGGGATGAGTGAAATCAAAAAATAAAATTAAGTATATATATGGATATTTTGGTAATTTAATTAGTTCCCTGTATTTAAGTTCCCTGTATATAACTATATCCAACAAAAATGGGACACAAAGGGTAAACAAGTCATTTATTAACGAGTTTGATTATTTTGATTCTTTTTTAAGTAGTACGCAAGTTATGATGGTCGGTTTAGTAGTACAACAGTGAATGTGTAAAAACAAAATAGTATGCATGTCATATGGAAATAAACTCAACAATTAGAGGACAGATTGTGTAATTTTTGACGAGTAAACAACCAAATTGATCCGTGTATTAATTTTATGTATACAATCAAGTTGATCCGCGTACTATCTAAATTAGCATACTAACTCGCGTATTATCTATAAATTAACCAAATCAATCTAAATCGTTAATAAATGTCAACGAATGTCAGAAGATTGGACGGGTATTACTATCAAAGTTTTCAAATTGCCTAACATTGGAAAACTTATAGATGTGAAAGTTGAGGGGATGTCTGTGTGCAATGTTCAAAGTTTTGACCTTTGAAATAATTTACCAAAGTGTAAATAGGTTAAAATAATGCATTTCCTTATTTATTTTATGAAAATCTAGCTATTATTATACAATTTTGAAAGTTGTTATTGTTTTATTGTTAGAAATATTATCAATAACATCTTTCAAAATTGCATATATATATATATATATATATATATATATATATATATATATATATTCATAAAATTAAGGTCAATGTTGAGTCAAATTGACTAAAAAAGTCAAACAGTGCACATTGAGCTGGGACAAAGATAGTAGAATTTATCTCCTTCGTCGAGTTTGTGTATTTTTTCTTTCATCAAGAGCTTGTGTATTATCTCAGTCGTTGAGAATCTGTGTATACTCTCATTCGTCGAGATCTTGTGTATTCTCTCCATTATGTTGAGAGCCTTGTGATATTTTTTTTTTTTCCGTCTTATACTAATGTTTGAGAATCTGTGTATCCTCTCATTCGTCGAGAGCTTGTGTATTCTCTTCATTATGTTGAGAGCCTTGTGATATTTGTTTTTTTCCGTCTTGTACTAATGTTTGAGATGCTTGGTTGATCAATTATTATCAACCCTAATGTTTTGATGTGTTGAGTTCTCAAGGTTAAATTATTTCTGTGTGGGATTTCGTGAATGTCGAAGTTTGACAGTGTCCAAGATTTACTTGGGAAAGTATTTGGTTGTCCCAGTTCATTGTTCGTGAAGACGATCGTTCATTGTTCGTGAAGACGATCGAATGATTGTATCTCTACATAACAATCTTTATATCTTGGATGAGTCCCCGATTGTTGTCGAGCATCATTTTCTTGATCTTCATTAATTATAATATTATAATATACTCCCTCCGTCCCAAAATGATCTTCCTATTTGCCATCCCTCATTGTTCCCAAAAATTCTTCTCATTTCTACAATTTAGGCTTAAAAGTACATAAAAAAAAACATGGCTAGTGAAGTAAGTGTTACTATCCTTAAAAAGTTTGAATGGTCAAACGCGAAGACCATTTTGGGACGGAGGGAGTATGTTTTTTGATATTTTTTTTCCATTTGACATGACACCTAACATCAGTGGTCAACGTGATTTCATTGCTTATATCAATCAGGTTTAATTATACTCCATCAGTTCTATAACTATGTGCACTATATGAGTTGTGCACGAGAATTAAATGATAAATAGTAGTAAGTAGTTGTTGTGAGTGTGAAAAGTGAAGTAGGAGAGAGAAAGTGGAGTAGAGAATAGTAGGTTGATTGATGTTGTGAGTATAAGGGCTTGTTTGTTTTTACAATTCAGCACTGAATAAGAGGTTCATGTCTGACCGAATCAGACTTTGAAGGATTCCGAGCGTTTGTTTTTTTCTTTGTTCAGACCTAATTTCCTCTTAATTGCCACTTATTATTCAGATGTAAACTTGCCACTTATTTTTAAGTGAGTGCCTCTGGTCCGTTCCAAGGACAAAATTGTCCCCACTATTTTCTCTTATTTCCAGCGTTACCCTCGTCATTGCGTAGGATCGATTTCTCCCCACTCTCCTCTCACGCAATTGTTGACTCTAGTCTTCTCCTTCACGGCGCTTCTTATTTGCGATTCTACTGGTTCTGGGTATCTAGGTAAGCCCTCTCCCTCTCCCTCCCTCTTCTACCTCTATCCCGTAGCCCTAATTTCGATTTTATTTAGATCACTTGCATCTGATTTGTCCAGTGTCTCTCCGGTGACCTGACGCTGCTCCTCTCCGGCGGCCTCCTTCACTTTGCAAATTCCACTCGTGCCTTTGTCCATGCTGAAGCGTAAAAGTCGATTTCGTTCGTCTCTTTACTCTGATAAGTTGCAACAGGCACCATGCCCTCCCTCTATCTATTTTGCTACAGAGATTAATTTTCGATTTGGTTGAATTTAGTCTTTGTTTAATTTGATTTTCGTTTGATGTTTATGATACTACTGTTACTACCCATGTTTTTTTGTTTTTTTTTAATCAAGCTTTACGATTATTTCTCCCTCTCAAAATAAATATTCAAAGTATTTAAAAATTGCCTCTTGATTTAAACCAAATTTAAAATATTTTTTAACATTCACTTTGAGACGTAATGAGTATTTCTTTTCGCTTTTGTGTGATTTCTTCACTTTCATATGTAAATATATGCACAAAATGTGCGTGCATTACAGCATTATGCATAATACGGTGTATATTTTTCTTGGTTAATGAAAAATGTTTATGAAGTTATAGAAAACTAGATTAATCCCGTGCGATGCACGGTTGTTCAAAATTTGATTACTTATTATTTTTTTAAAGAAATATTATACAATTTTTTATACTGACATCTAAATTATTTTAGTAGCATAAAGACATACATGACTTTTAATGATGTCATTGTAGTGTCATTATGTGTTCGATTTCTAATAAAAATGAACACTTGTAATGATATTTTCTTAAAAAATAGTTATTTTTAGGGTGAAAAGAATATTTGATGTTCATATTTAAGAAAAAATATAAAAGTTTCACCATACATAATAACGTAAAAATTAATCTTAATAATTCAAAATTTGGTTTTATTAAATAAATTAAATTAACTATACTGTCAATTTAACTTTAGCTTTAAAAAATTAAGTTTAAAGACTATAGAAATAAGATTTATTTATTTTTTGAGAAATCGAGATCGTGAGGACAAAGTTAAATATAGTTTTCTCAATTTCGTATTTTAGAAAGTAATTTGAATTATCCATTCCATCTAAAAAAATGTCTACTATTTTAAAGTTATCTCCATACTATAATCTCATTTAAGGATGTAATATAGGGAGGAGATAAAAAAAAAATAGAGTGTGAAGGGGAGAGGGGAATGTTGTGGGGTCATCACATTCAAATAGGATGAAGTAAATTTGTATAGTGATTAATGCAAAGATAATATTTAAAGTAAATAGTTATAATTTGATTAATTGATTTAATAAAAGAGGGATGATGTCATCAACCAGGAGGGAAAACTTTTAACATGGTGCTGACACGTGGCAACTAAACTACCAATTTAACTTTAGCTTAAAAAAATAAGTTTAAAGACTAATAAATAAGATTTATTTATTTTTTTGAGAAATCGAGATCGTGAGGACAAAGTTAAATATAGTTTTCTCAATTTTGTATATTAGAAAGTAATTTAAATTATCCATTCCATCTAAAAAAAATCAAAATCGTCTACTATTTTTAAGTTATCTACTTATGATGTAATATAGTGAAAACTTGTTGCAAGAAATATAAGTAAAGGAGAATAGGGAGGAGATAAAAAAAAAAAAAAAAAAAAAAAGAGTGTGGAGGGGAGAGGGGATAGAGGATGTTGTGTTCACATTCAAATATGATTAATTAAATTTGTATAGCAATTAATGCAAAGATAATATTTAAAGTAAATAGTTATAATTTTATTAATTTATTTAATAAATGAGGGATGATGTCATCAAACCATTTAGGAGGGAAAACTTTTAACATGGTGCTGACACATGGCAATGATGATGTCAGCTGGTTTTGTTTTAGTAATAGTTATAGAATAGATAGATAGATAGATAGATAGATAGATAGATAGATAGATGTTCATTTGATAATCTCTTTGCTTTTCTGTATGCCTAATTCATGTCCTTTTGTTTCAAAATAAATACCACTAAGTTGTTTTAAAGTAATAGCATACTCTTCCAGTCCCTCTTTAATTTACAAAAATTACCATTTTGGTTGCCCCACTTTAACCTACAAATTCTCAAAATGGAAATGTTATAATACTTTTTAAACAGTGAGACTCACTTGTCATACTCACAACAACTATCCACTTAGACCATCCACAGTGGTTAAATACCCACTTTCCATTCAACACCCAATTTATCACTCCAACTCATCTTCTCTCTCCATCCACCTACTCATTCAACAACCCATTAATTTTTATACCTTCCAATGGCTTATTTAACACTTTCCATTCAATACCCTCCCAACTCATCATCCTACCCCACCACTTTTATTTTATTCTATATCTTTTATTTTTATGATTAGTAAAATAGTAATAAGAATAATAATAATAATAATAATAATAATAATAATTATTATTATTATTATTATTATCGTTTATATTTAAAAAAATTATGCTTAAAGTATTTTTTTTAATTTCAATTAAATAAATACGAGAAATAACAATAATTATTATTAAACAAAAAAGAGGATTTTTTTTTGTGTCGAAATCTAATGAAATTTACATCTACTTGTAGAGAAAAAAAAAATGTCGAATTTTGGTGTTTTTTTTTTTTTTTTTTTTTTTGGTTTTTAATAAGATAATTCGGATACAAAAATGGGTGAAAAATCATTTTTGGTCCAACCAGAGAGAGACAAGTGTCGGAAAATGATTGAGGCTGAGGCATCCCACGCCCACGCGCAAAGGCGACTCGCCTTGCCAGCGCGTGTAATGCACGCGCCACGTCTGGCCCAATGGAAGCCTGACGCGTGTCCTCTTTGGTGGCCCACTTTCTGCTTCAACGGCTGTTGAAGCCGACCAACACCCTCCTTGATCAACACCTCTTCCAACACCCCCATTGCAGCCCATTCCATTGTTGACCACCATTCAATAGCCCATTAAACAACCCATTGCAAATGGTCTTACTATTCTTTACCCCACTTTCTCTTTCCCATTCAACTATCTACACTCACAACATATCACCTTTTTAATAATTTTCTTAATTCTTGTGCCAAGACTCATTTTTGTAAATTAAAGAGAGACAGAGGGAGTATTTGTTAATTCATGTTGAGATAGAAATTGTTATTAATTCATTTGAGGCAACAGTTGTTATGGAAAATGTTGATGAAGTTTTGGACAATAGCAAATTTGTTAATATTTCAGAAGGTCAAAATGGTAAACATACACATCTCAGAAAATGAATTCAGATGAAAAATCAAACAACTTGAATTATTCAGAGTTCAGTCTTCAGACGCCGCCTCTTATTAATTCAGCTAATTTCAGACCTGAAATCAGATTTCAAGACTTAACACTTAAAAAAAACAAATGCGACCTAAAAGTAAAGTAGGAGAGAGAATGAGTGATAGAAATAATAAAAATTCTACGTTATTTTAGGAAAGTGTGACTTATCAATGAAATGAAACGACTAAAAAAGAATTTTGTGCACATACATGAGATAGAGAGATTAATTCTAAGGGAAAATTGCAAATTAGTTACCTGAGTTTGTCGTCAAGTTTCAATTAATTACCCAGTTTATGTTTCGGTCAATTTAGTTATTGAATTTGTCTCTTTGTATCAATTAGGTGTAAAATTCGTTAACCCATTAGAAAACTAACGAAAATGGATGAAAAATGTAACAAAATTCTTTCAAAATTGCAATGATCAACCCTAAAGTTTAAATTATTCCATTACACCCCAAACTAACGAATGTTAAGAGCTATCTTCATTCTAACCAACAACAACAACACCGGTTACTAATTTAACAAAACCCCTTCTCCCTAACAAACAACTGCTAATCAAGAACACCACTCATCTTCATCCCCAATTCAGCAGCTCTAACACAAAATTGAACCTAAAATCAAACTCAAAATCCAACAAAAAGAGAACCAAAATACCCATTTGCTCAATGTTCGGGTCAGTGATTTCCCTTTAATCCCAACTTTTTCCAATTTCAATTTCATCTCCACTTCAAGAATTTCCCCCAAATTTAGGCCTTCAATTAAGTACTCTTTACCCATCAATAAACTGCATTCTCTCTAATTACCATCATCATCACAACCATCATCATCATCATCATCATCATCATCATCATCACAATTATACTCATCAGCTTCAGTTTCTAAAAATTCACTCTCATTTGAGGCCTCTTACTTGATGAACACATTTGGGTTTCCTTCAGAATTAGCCATTTCTAAAGCCAAGAATTTAAAATTCAATAACACCCCAAAAAAGCCAAAGAAAGTGCAAGAATTCCTCAAGAAATATGGATTCACAAATACCCAGATTTCAACCATAGTTTATAGCTTTCCCCTACTCAAAATCGAACAAAAAGAAAACCAAATCAAACCCAAACAACCCAAATCAAGTTTCAAACCAATCAATCCCGGTCGGAGATAGCGTGTTTTCCGACCGGAGCTACTGGATCTACGGCTTCGTCGTAGTAAGGCACGAACCAGATCTGGACAGGTAACGTCGCCAGAGGAAGAGGAAGGCAAGGGAGAGAGCGCCGACGTCGCCGGCCTTGAGCACAACCGGAGGCGAGAGTGAGACGACTGAAGGCGAGGGGGGTGACCGGAGGCAAGGAAGATGACCGGTGGCGGCGAAAAGTGCAGAGACAGACTCACCTTGAAGAACCGACCCTCCGACTACCGACAGCGACGTCAACGGATCTCGGCAACGGCGTCGGCGAGAGAGGCGGATCTGGAGAGTGGCCAGATCTGGAGAGATGAATCCGGAGAGAGAGGCGGATCTGGAGAGAGACAAAGGTCGAAGTTTGAAGAACAAAGGTAGAAGATCGTCGGTCGCCAGCCGCCGGAGAAGTTGTTTCGCCGGAGAAGGTGTGGAGAGAGAGAGAACTGTGTGTGTATGTGTGTTTATGAGAGAGAGAATAAGTGTTCAAATGGGGAGGGGAGGCTTTTGTTTGAGAGATGGGTAACTGAGGGGGCAAAGTGTGATCATTTAAACTGTAGGGATGATCAATGCAATTCTAAAAGATGTTTGTTGTTTTTTTCATCCATTATCTCAACTAACGCAATTATATACTCCCTGCACATAATAAAGATTTTTCCTTTCCATCAATCTCAAAAAAATTTGCCCGGCACGCGTACTTGATCGTTGATCGAGGCCCATGAGACTGAAAGTAGGATTTGATTCCCGGAAAGATGGTTATGGAAAGCCTATCGTGACATCGTTTATCGCGGTTCATGTGTGGCTGCGCTCTTGCCTTTCCTTGTCCAACTGCCAGCGATTGAGAGAAAGATTTCTCCTAGTAAATGCAACCGAACTCCTCTGTTTATGGTAGAAAACAAACCCCTCCGTCCCAAAATAAATATATATTTTTTTGGAAAAACAAAATTTTTGTCCTCAATTATTTTTTTACTAATATTTTTCACTAAGTATTTTTAAACTTGCAAAACTATATATTTAAAAAACAGAAAACATTTTTTTTTACATGTTTATCATTTAATTGTATAAAAAGTGGACATTTTCATAATGTCCATCAAATAGATTTTAGACAATCATTAAGGTGAAAATCATACGGAAAACTTGTTTTTTCCGGATGATTAGGAAAAAAAATGTTTTTGTAAATAATCGAAAGTTCTTCAACCTCCTGATACTCTTCACACTGTAACCGGCAGTTTGAAGACACGAACTGGCACCTGTGACACATGGTCCCACGGGCTACCACTCTTCAACATATGGACTGACAATCAAAAAATTACAACCAATTATGTTGTTGTTTTCAATTAGATACTCCCTCCGTCCCGGAGTAAGAGTCCTACCCTTCATTTGCACGCTTATTAATAAATATTGGAAGTGATGTAAATGTTGTGAGTGTAAAAGTAAAGTAGGAGAGAGAATGAGGAGAGAATAGTGAATTGATTGGTGTTGTGTATAAAAGTAAAATAGGAGAGAGAATGAGTGGGGTGAATAGTAAAGATTCTTTGCCATTTTAGGAATAGGACTCTTACTTTGGGACGTACCAAAATGGAAAGCAGGACTCTTACTTTGAGACAGATAGAGTATAATTTATGATATAATAAGTTTCTCTCCTTGTTAAGAGCATATGTTGTTTTGTTTGTTTTTTCTTGTTTGCGGCTTGCACTTGCGCCGAATTTCACATTATATCACAATGAAAATATTGTTTTTATTCTTACTACAGAAAGATGTTAACATATTTTGGGATGTCTGGTGGGCGTCTTTTCGTCCACCCAGATTCTCTAATAGATCAAATGTTCAGCGCAAGTATTATCAAATGTGAGACTTTCTCAAATGCCGGATGTTTGCGATTTCTAAGTTGTACTTGGTGTAGAATACGTATATCTCAAAATTCAATCAAAAATTTCATTGTTGTAGTTTAGGAAATGAAACATATAGTCTTGTTTGGGAAGAACTTTCGATTTTTGTGGAGTGCCATCTCTTTTAGTAATGTGAAGGAATTTGATTTGTCGATTGTAAAAAAAAAACATTGTTAAAATCATAACTTACTCCCTAAGATATCAGTACTCCCGCCTTTCTTTCCGTTCCATAATAACTTGCACTATTTTAATTAAAATGGTCAACTGGATTGAACTTTGATCAATACATCTTATATTTTTTTTTAATGATTTTGATAAAAAATTAAAAATTGTTATTGATTTAGTATTAAACATACTATAATCAATTATTAGAATTTTATTAAAATTATCAATTTTTTATGTAATATTTTAGTTAAAATGTAATTAAGTTGACTATTTTAATTAAATGGTGCAAGTTGTTATAAGACAGAGCTAAGTACTCCATTCGTCCCCAGTTTAAGGTTCTTACTTTCCTTTTTGGTATGTCTCAGTTTAAGGTTCTTAGTTGCTTTATTCCTTAAATGGCAAATGATGAATAGTGTTTTGAACATTCTTGTCCTCACAAAGTTCATATATTACAATAAGCTCATCACTTAGCCATCTACTTTTCATCCACTTGCTTTATGAATGGACAATTATATCCTTCACACACTACTATTCTTGACTCAAGCGTGCAAAGTCAAACTAAAAACCTTAAATCGAGACGAAGGGAGTATAAGACAATCTACAATGGATTAAACGACATTTTCCATTCAACACCCACTTTATCACTCCACATCATCTTCTCTCTCTTCCAACTAATCCATTCAACACTCATTCAACTTTTAACCCTACAATGGTTTGTTTAATCCCCCATTCAACACTTTTCCCACTAATTATCCTATATCCCACCATTTAAAATTTATTTTGTATTTTTTATTTTTATGATTAGTGTTGAAATGGTTATTATTGGGATCCATTTCAAGAAAAAAATGTTTTTTTTTTGTGTGTCGAAATGCAATGAAACTTACGTCAATTTAAAGAGATTTTTTTAAAAGGATTTTTGGTGTAAAAAAAAATAAAAACATTTTATGTGAAATAATTGAGCTCAAACAATTGAGATAAAAAAAATAATTCATCAGCGAATGAGAAGCCAACACGTGGCTTGTCCAGGAAAAAAAAAAAAGACCCGCCGACATCCGCGACGCGCCTTCGCCTCCGCGTGTGGGTCACGCGCCATGTCCGCCCAGTGATTGCTTGCCGCGTGTCCGTCCTAGCCGACACAAACTGCATTCACGGTTGTTGAATGGGGTAAACAAAATTGCCATTCAACAAACCATTGCAAGCATTAAACCTTCATTTTTGTGTGAATTGCCCATTCAACACCCTAGTTTTCTACCATTGTACATGGTCTAACAACATTTAAGTTAGTTATAGACTAGTTCGAAATAATTCGAATGAAAACAATTTCAGAAAATTTTGGGGAAAACTAGTTCCTCTATTAAAAATCTTGTTTTTATAAGGTTAGGTTTAAATATTAAAAAGTAATATTTAAGTTATGTGGAATTAGTTTCCCCCAATACCTAGTCAAAGAATTTTGTTATAAGTGCTTGTATCTCCGAGAGAAGTGTTTTTGTATGTCCTCCCAATCAGTTAACGCCAAAGAGTGTGTTTTGGAGGAAACTAGTTCCTCCATAGTTTATAAAAAGTCCTGTTTTTAACCCTTGAAACACAAACCTAAAACCCTAAACCTTAAACTCTAAACCCCAAACCTTAAACCCTATAAAAACAAGACTTTTTATAACTTATGAAGAAACTAGTTTCTCCCAAAATTTTCTCAACGGCAAAGCTGGTTTCCTTGAAAAATATCAAAACTCCTTCTGAAACTAGAACTCCTACTTCCGTACTCCTCTCCATGACATTGACTGATTCATCCTATGAAAAGCATTATTTCAAGGTTTTCCCCCTGGTTGTTGGTTTAAACTTTAAATACTTCAATTTCTTTCACCTTCATCACAAAAGGTTAGTTTTCTCATCTATTCAATTTCTAGCGTGTGCGTTTTCTCTATTTAGTCTTGATTCTGAAAGTTGAAGATTTTCTGTTTCAACTGTTTGTGAATGATCCCTCTGTCCCAAAATGATCATCTCATTTGCCATAAGTATTGTATTGATTTTGGTTCGGGTTTGCTTTTGATTTCTCCGCATTACCTGCTTAGTGTTTCAATGTTTTTTTGAATTGCTGCGATCGATTCTGAAATAGTCCAAGCCACTTCGGTCTATGTTTGTGTATTTTGTTTTACTCTCACGCTTTCAATTTTCTAAGAGTCCCGAGTTTGTATCCTGCTATTTTTTTTAATTTTTTTTTGCATAATCTTCATCTGTAGGGATTTTAGGAGTCGGGATTGGGTTGATTTTTCCTGAAAATTTTCAAGTATGAGAGGTTTTGTAATTTGTTTTGTTTCAACAATTTGAATTCAAAGACAATTAGGATTTGTCAATAATTCATTTTTGGGACTGCCATTCATCTTCATGTACAGGGGTTTTTGGGACTCATGAATGGGTTTGATTTGGCTCTTTATAGTTTTGTAGAATTTATCTGCGATGCCCCCTCAAGTTTTCATGTAGGAATCTAAACAGTTTTTTTTCTGATGTACCAATTGATATGTCTGCAAATTATAAAAGCAAGCTGCTCAAACTCTCAGATTATGGGGTTTGTGAGGTGTCTTAAAAATGTATAACATTGTCCAGAAAATCTAAAAATGAGTTGCAACCCATCTAAACCCACAATAGATTCCCAAAATTTGCAGCTGCCGGATGTTTTTTTTTTGGATTGTGTAAAAAATTACACCTTGCGCATTTTACAAAAAGTTTTATACCTGCGGGCTTCTTCTACTAATGATGTCAAGGATTAGAGAAAGAGATAGTCGGAGTCAATCATACATGGAGAGAGATAATTGATATGAAAGACTCAAGTATTATTGATCATATGAGTAGGGTATTTATACAAGAGGGTGGAGTACTCTCCAAGCTATTCTAGACTATTCTAAATTACATAAAATAAGGAAACTAAATAAATACAATACTAAACCTATTAGGAAAGTAAATAATATAAACTCTAGGAAATACACAATTATTATTAATGAAGGATCCTAATATCCTTAATATGCCCCCCGCAAGATGGACGTCCGGAGGGAGAGACCAATATTGGAAAGCGATGAGATGACCCGAGTTGATGAAGCAAAGTGAGTTGATGTGCTCCCGGTCTTGTATGATGTTGCATTGATGTTGACTTTACGTCCCAACCACGTCACAATGACGATTTTACGCTGGAATGACATTTCTTTGAAATTTTCATCGATTACGTCGCAAGAAGATTTTATGTCTCAACGAAGTTGCTACTATGGCAGAGGTTTTTGGTCTTTTTTATGTCGCGAAACGGTCTTTGGCACTTTTACGTCGCTAGACGGGCTTTAGAATAAAAAAATTTAAACGGTCTTTAGAATTTTTTTAAAAAAACTTTAAATGGTCTTTAGAATTAAAAAAAAAAAAAACTTTAAACGGTCTTTGGCAGTAGGAAGAAAGTGTGGAAAAAAAATTGGTTGTTGGGGAATAGTGTTGACGGGGACATGATAGTTGGCAGGAAAAAGTTGGTTTAGATGGAAGGCTTTTTAAGGGACTAATATGGATTTAGTTGATGATACAAAGGGGAGAATATTAGGAGAGACCATGGAAGGTGAGAGAGTTATGGGTAAGAGTCGGGGAGAAGCATGATCATAAGGGATAAGGGGAAAAAAATGATGCACGAAAAAAAACGTTCGTGTTTGAGAAGGGAGACGGTTATTGCATAATGTTGATAGTGACAGGCGGAAGCTAGTTAGGGTTTTGGCGGAGAAGTCCCATTATGGATCATAGCTCTAATACCATGTCAAGGATTAGAGAAAGAGATAGTCGGAGTCAATCATACATGGAGAGAGATAATTGATATGAGAGACTCAAGTATTATTGATCATATGAGTAGGGTATTTATACAAGAGGGTGGAGCACTCTCCAAGCTATTCTAGACTATTCTAAATTACATAAAATAAGGAAACTAAATAAATACTCCCTCCGTCTCAAAATAGATGTCGTTTCAACCACTTCTCTCATATTAAGAAATGCAATTAATGTATGTGAAAAAGTCTCATATACCCCTAAAGTAATCCAATTACCTAGACAATTAAATGCTTGTGTAGGAGATAAGTCCACTATCATTAATAAGGGTAGAGTTGGTATACAACAACAAAATAGCATTGAAAATAGTAAAACGACAAGTATTTTGAGACAAAAATTAACTTCCAAAACGACATCTATTTTGAGACGGAGGGAGTACAATACTAAACCTATTAGGAAAGTAAATAATATAAACTCTAGGAAATATATACACAATTATAATTAATGAAGGATCCTAATATCCTTAATAGTTTCTACTTTACTACTATCTCCGTCCCATAATGAATGTCCAAAAACTTTGCAAATTTGCAAATTTGCACTTGATTAAGAGCAAATTTTGAATTTCGGACATCCATTTTGAAACAAAGGGAGTCTTGCACCTTCATTTGCTTAGGAACCCGATCGCGTGATTATTAGGTTTGATTTAGCCAGAAGCTTAGTATTTTGATCTTTACTTCTTCCTCTTATTGATTAAATGTTTTCCAGAAACTCTTCATTCCCATTACCTGTTTCAACTTTGTTGATAATGTAGTAGAGGGACTTTCCACTACCCTCGTTGCTGTGAGATTGGAACTTGAAGACTAACGACTCATTATTAACAAAAGATTAAATGTTGATCTTTTTACGTTTTCGTGTCTTAGTAAATTAGCAGCAATTTTTCTTCAAAATAATTGAGGCGTCGAAGCTTCCCGTTTATTTTTTCATTTATAAAGTTAATCGTTTGTTTTATTAAAGTTTATGTAAAATGGGAAGCATCACATGATAAATTATAAGATGATTTGCAGCTTTCGTTACATATATTCTTTACATAGTCATTTTAGTTTAATTTCCATGTCGTGATCGTGCCAGCTGCGACGTGGACCTATCTCTATTACAATTCACCTGAGCAATAATCAAGACAAAGAGTCAGAAGTCCAAATTCAATATTCTAAATTTGTTAAATGTAACTCTCTCCTCTCTTCTAGCATTATTGATGTTTTAGATTATCCCATGTGCTTCAGATATAACGTTGCTCAGTATTATGTACTCCCTCTGTCCCTAAATGAGTGTCCATTTTCAAGAATTTTTTGTCCCAAAATGAGTGTCCATTTTGATCATAACTTTGTCCTTAAATGTTTTTTTTTTCACCTCGCAAAAACTAAATGTTTGTAAAGAGGATTACAAGATTATATACGAATTTTGCCACCAAATTGTACAAAAAGTTATGTCCCTTAAAATGAAATTTGGACACTCATTTAGGGTCCATAGAGGTAGTGCTACCTTTTCCAAGTCTTAGAGTTCTTCAATATTACCTGTTTCTTTTAATGTGCAACACGGTACAACTATGTTTTTTCATCATTTTGGCTTTTCAAGGTATGAAACAAACATGTACGCTGTTTATATGTAGGACCTTTTTTTTCCCACACTCATCCATTGCATAAAGATGGTCTCAGTTTGATTTTGATGTTTAATTTGATTGAACTTTGACCAAGATTATGAAATTTTAGTTATCATAATGAAATTATTAATATTGTGATTGATACACCATTAAAAATATTATCAATAATAAATTTTAGAATTTGCTATGAAGAAATTTCGTAACCTTCGTGTCAATGTATGATCAAATTGATTATAGAAGTCAAAGTAAAACTTATTTCCAGCTGGAGAGAGTATAATGGTAACTCTAGACCCTTCTGATTGTAAATTTGTAATCCCGGATGCGTTCCTGAAGCAATGTGCAAACATATAAAGTACAATATTTTAACATCATTGACAAGTCAAATGCGATATATATTTTAAGAGGTGCAGTGCAATACCATCTTTTTATACTATGTTTCATTTACAAAGTCTACGCTTAATGAACACTTCTTTTCTGAGGAAGTTACAAGCAGTTTCCTGCATATTTTCCTAAGCTAATTTATTTTAATATAATGTGAAATCCCCTTTCATTTTATATAAAAGAAGACCAACAGTGCACGATAAAAGTCATCCCTCTCTGTTTCCTTAGAACACTCTGTTTCTTTTTGGTCAGTACAAAACAAAGGCCTTCACAGTCCACACCACACGCACACACGTTCTCTCTCTTGCTGCTGTTGCGGAGTTGCGAGAGCGAGACTCGTCATCGCCATTCACTAAGACCACCGACGCCCCCACTCGGCCGGACCTCTTCTCACGGCTCTGCACCTCTCGTAAAAGTCCCTCTTCTCTCTCTTGCTGCAGATTAATATAAGGGTTTGATTTTCAATATAGTTCTGGGTTTTTTCCTCCAGATTTAGTGTTGTTTTTTTTCAAATGTAATGTTATTTTTTTTTTCAAGATTTAGTTGGTTATTTTTTTTCAAATTTAGAGTTTGGGGAAGAAAATTCTATTTTCAGCCTTGGGGAATTAATGGAAAATTTTGGTTATGTTGATTAAATGTGAATTTACTGTGCGATCAATTTTTAAATGTTAGTCTTGCACATGTTTATTGAAAAAGATTTACTATCATTTGAAATTTTGTATGTAATCACGTATGAGACGCTTATATTTTGAAGTTAAAGCATTGTCATCTAATCGTTTTTTTTTTTTTTTTTTTTGAAGTTTGCTGTGTGAATTGTGCACCCACTAACAAGACTTGCTAAATCCTCCCCTGATGGGAAGCAAATACTGGGCTCCGTTTTGTTTTGGTTACAGAAAACTGGCAGCATCATCTTCTGGGCAGGAACCTCTTCTGCTGGATATGGGCAACGATCACTCGGAGGTATGCATATGTACACACTTATCCTGTATCGCCCCGAAATTAGTCTTACTTGATCTTGAATGCTTATTGGCTTTGATCTATGTGTCGTGTAGAGCATGGAAGTGTTGAAATATGAAATCGATGCTACTGTGAAGAAGAGTAATGAGTCCATGGAGAGAAGGGAAAAACTCTTTTTTTCTCTCTATTCTCTCTCCTGGTTTCTTAGCCGTCTTCTAGGGTTGCCCTAGGGGCGTCTTTGCTTGCCGGAACCCTAGGAAGGGTGACCGGTTTCATTCTCGCCATGGCAACCTCGCCAGGCCATGCTAACGGCACAACGGGCATCGGCCCCAACGGATCTTCTTTAGCGCTACAGGATTACACGGGAGGCACAAACCCTAATGTTGGCGATGCATCCAAGCAGCCGCAATCCCCAACCCAGTCGAAATCCTTTGCCGGATTATTCAAGGATTCTATTAATCCATCTCCATTCCAGATTCCTATGATCAATGCCACCTCCCATTATGGCGAGCCGGCTATAAAATTCCCCAAAGACGTTATTGCAAATCTCGCTAAACCCTTCATGCACACGCTTGTGGGCAAGTTTCTTAAAGGCAGACCGTCCATGGATGATACTAGGCGTTGCTTTCTTAAATTCGGCTTAAAGGCAGACTTTCAATTAGGGCATATTGACTCCAAGCATATTCTTATTCGCCTCTCACATGAAGCTGACTTTAATCGTTTATGGGCCAAAGAATCATGGTTTGTGGGACGATTTCAGATGCGGGTTACACGGTGGACACCTTCGTGGAGGCCAGATCAGGATTCTTCATTATTTCCGGTGTGGGTAAGCCTCCCTGGCCTTCCAATACATTTATTCAATAAGATGTGTTTATTTTCAATAGCTAAAGTTTTCGGACAACCTTTGGCTATTCAATAGGATGCAGGTTTTTTTCAATACCTAGAATTTGATAATATCCCTATGTATTGTAAACATTGCTTCAAGATTGGACATGCTCTTTCAAATTGTCGGTTTGCAAAAGGAAAAGAGACTGCTGGAGAGATTAAAGGAGGCCAAAAGGAGGGGAAAAATGAGACACAAATGGGGGTGAAAGATGTGGTTGAAGCTGCCAAAGAAAAAAACCTTAGTGTGAATCCAACCCTCGCATGGAAGAAAAAAGATGCTCAAAATGGAGAGGCTGTTGGCCACGCCTCTACATCCAATGACCATACATCCAAGGATGATGACCATGAATCTGCACTAATTATGGATAAAAATGCTCAAGGTGCTGAAAGTGAGTACAACCAGGTGGAGAATGCTGTGATTAATGAGAATTCAAACAAGGTTGGCATCGAAGAATCTTCGGTAGAAATGATTTCAGTTCCTTCGGCTCAAAAGCCAAATGATATTGCTAAGGAGACTGACATTCAAGCATCCCAAAGTACCAAAGATCAAGATGTCCGGGCCTCTAAGCCAACAGATATGGAAACAGAAAAGGAAAATGATGTTATAGACACTCACGTGGAAGAATTGGTAGGATTGGAGGAAGCAGATATTATTGATATAAACACCGGTAACGAAACATTGGTAGCTCCTGTTGCGCTTGGAGTGCAATGGGGTGTTTTGGCCTTACAAAATGAGACTGTTGTTTCACCATCCGTCCCTACGAATGCTCTTAATTTGGATGAAGAAAAACTCAATGAGATTCGGGAAAAGGTTCGGCAAACTCAAGCTTCTTCAGCTCCTAATTTACGTCCCCACATAGCTCGCACGCGGAATCCCAAGTATTTTAATACTGATTTTATAAACCCAACAAACCTAAATCATCTCTTACTATTCGGGAAAAATGCGATTCTGAACCAGAAGGCGGTGTAACATCTCCTTCGGCATTTGAAGAAGCTCGCCTTTATGGAGGTATAATTGGAGGAGTACATGTTGATCCTTGGGCACCAATGGCTGACAGCGGAAATTTGGAAGATTACTACGATGAAGAAGACGGCTTTCAAAAAGTTAAAGGAAAACGAGGCAAATCTGGTTCGAAAGCTAGAACAAAGAATATTAAGCCTAAAAGGCTTTGGAATAATAGAAGGCAATTTGATTGACCTTCTTAATGCTTTTTCCTTTTTATTTTTTTCTTTTTGTGATGGTTTTGGCCTAGTCCCCCATCATTTTTTTGTATTTTATTTTAATAAAAAATTTAGGGGGCATCGCCCTTTTCGATTAAAAAAAAAAAAAAAAAGAGTCCATGGAGAGAAGGAACATGGCTCTTGAGCGTAACATACGTGATCTGAGATCTGTCATAACCAGAGTAGAGCAATCTGTAAAGGAAAATAATATTGCACATGTCGAGAAAAAAGTTTGTGAATTAAGGTGTGCTGTTTCTAGGATAGAGTCGATGGTTAATCGAAAGGGAACAGCAGTTGTAAGGCCCATGCATAATCTCTTGAAGTGGTGGTTAAAGTTTAGGAAGTGCATGCTTGTGTTGATTGATTCGGTGTTTTGATGACAGGGCATTGGTGGAGAAGAAACGTATTTGGTACTGAAGAAAGATTTTGATAAACAAGCAATGCGGCTGAGTAAACTCGAACTTGAGTCGCTATGGGATCATGTGAGTTGATATTTTAGTTTTCCTTCCAGTGCTTGGGTATTCATCTTGTTTAGTATGACTGAATGCCACCATGATAGGAGGCGAAAGAAGATGTGGTGGAATTGTCAAAGAAGAAGAGTGAGTTAGAAAAGAGGGTTGTGGAGATGGCAACGACCATTAATGAATTGAAGGCCCATTATAAAGTAAGTTTTCCCAAATGAGCCTAGCCGCCTTTTGTGATTAAGATGAAGGCTTATATATTTATAGTTGCAGGGAACATTACAATCAATGGGCCGAAGCCAAGGTCTTGGAATGAGCGATCTCATCCTCGTCTTGATATTTCTTATACTCCCTCCGTCCCACTAAAAGCTTCACCAATTACCCAAAAGGTTGTCCCATTAGAAGCTTCACCATTTCCTAAAATGGAAAAAAACCATGGGGGCCCACTTGTCATACCCACTCACTTCTTCCTCTCACATACATAAATTGTGGTCCCCACTTGTCATACCCACTAACTTTTCCCTCTCACACATTTAAACTATGGGTCTCACTTGTCATACCCACTCACTTCTTCCCTCTCACAACCCATTTCCCACTCATCACTTTTTTTAATTCTTGTGCATCACCAAAAGGGTGGACCTTTTAATGGGACGGAGGGAGTATGGGTTGTTATTGGCATCAATCTCCGGTCAATCTAAATTGGCCCAACTGTGAATTAATACATACTCGTACGATTCAAGGTGTTATAAAAAATAAAGATAGTTATGCTGTTTTTGGTCATTTCTATCTTAAATGCAAGGCAAAACCCACTCAACTTTGTGTCATTCCAATTGTCTCACTCAACAATTTATTTTTCAATTGTTTTATCCGCAATATACTACTGTTTGAAATGTCATGACCCGTCCACATTTTTTCAACAAAGTCAGCCACGTTCATATGTGTATGATATGGATGATGACTCAATATGTTTTTGCTCAAAAAAAAAAAAAAAGGAAAAAAAAGCACTACCATCACATGTCTCACCTAACACCCATTAAACATCAACTTAGATATTTTCCATTATCCACGTCATACATTTAAGTTTTTGACGAATATGTGGACGAAGCCATGAATTTCAAATGGTGCCTTCCTACTGGCCCAGTAGGAAGGCACCATTTTTTGGAATGAATTCTTATTACTGGAAATATTAATCACCATTCTGTATTTAAATAAATCTACTGGACATTTTCTCTTTGTTTCACCAGCTGCTACTAGCTGTATGCTCTACTCATAAAAGAATAAGAATAAATAAATAAATTAAAAAAAAAAGTCTAGGAATAGATCTAGGAAGCATTGATTGTAACGACTATGGGACTTCTCACATAGTGCTTACCATCAGACCACAATAGCCCTCCAAATGTGTAATCTTGGCTCACACTTGGATTCTTGGCTTTAATGGTGAGCTCAAAGCTCTTTTCATGGCCCAAAGTCTCAAACTCGAGAGTGGAGGGGTGAACGGAAACCACAGTGCCGGGGGGTGAACGAATGCGTGCTGCGTACACGCCTGAGGACCCAACATTCTTTAGTGTTCTGGTGAGTGTGGCTGAACCATTCAGTTTATGGACTGTGATGGAAGGGTAGTTGAAGTTGAGAATGCTGTAGTTTTTAGGACACTCATAAGGCCCCTCTGCAACTTTCTCAATCATGTCAGAGTTGTAGCCAGATGCACAGAGGAAGTCCACATAGTCCCTCGCGCTCAAGTCATAGACCAATCCAGGGTCTGCAGCACGGTTGGGCCTTATATGCCCAGCACCATAGTTGAGTGGTGTTGCCTTTATTTGAGACCCGTCCACAATTGGATGCACCGTGTTGTCTCTTGTTCTGGCTGCACAAACACAACCATCTTATTTAGTACGACCATTTTATTAGTATTTGGAATGAGTGGAGAATATGAAAATTATAGGGTTAATACCAGTGGTCATGATGGCAGATTTTATGGCAGCGGGACTCCAATCAGGGTGAAGTGCTTTGAGAAGGCCGACGATCCCAGAAACATGAGGGCATGACATGGAGGTGCCAGACATGACGTTGAATGGCATCTTGGTCGGGCCTTGCTCTTCAGATTCGGTGAAGGCAGCAACAATGTTTACACCCGGTGCAGTAATATCAGGCTAAATACACAGACACTTAAATCAGTAATAAGGAAAATGTTATATGTAAACTGTGCTGGTGCATTGATAGTAAAACACAACAGTTGCTTAATTTAAAGCTGACCGACCTTTAGAATGCCAGGGTTGACTGTGTTTGGACCCTTGGAGGAAAAGGAGGCCACAAAAGGAGCCGGCTTTGTACCCATTTGTGCCTTTGGTTTGGTGATATACGCCATTGGATCACTGCCAAATGAATCATTCTTCAGACTAGAAACGGAAAATGGATTAATAATTCAAGAAGAAGAAATCATGAGAGCATACGTAGTGGAGTTGATATAGGCGTAAACTGCAAGACCATCAGTATATGTGATATGGGATGCAGGGAGAACGTGGGGATCAGAAATGATTTCATCTCCACTGGCTTTGTCATTGGCAAGAATAAAGCCCACAGCACCAGCAAGAGCCGCCTGCACCCCCTTTTCAACTCTCCCATTCTTTCCCCTCAAGCATAACAGTATCTTACCCTCCACCTTCTTGGGGTCGAGCGTTCCTTCCAGACAAATGTTTCTGTGTCAATGTAGCAAACAAATGATGGCTGGAAACTAATGCACTTAAGCTCTTCAATAACTGGAAATTGCATGCAAATAATTAATTAAGTAGAACTCTTACGCGTCTTCAATTGATGCATTTGCAGCTTTAGCCTCGATTGAACTGACAAGGGGATAGAACTTTTGGTCTGCCAATGGTTTAGATAGACTCACACCCTGATAACAAGTATAAGGCCATAGTTTAAATTTATGCAGAGCATATATACTCTCTCCGTCCCACTCGAATTAGGACAAATTTCCATTTTGGGTGTCCCATTCGAATTAGGACAACCCAAAAATGAAAGTGTTTTGTTTAATGGGACTCACATTCACACTCACAACAACTTTCCACTCAATTTTCTTTACTCCACTTTCTCTCTCCTACTTCACTTTTCATACTCAACACCTACTCCACTAACACTTTTTCCTTAATCCTTGTCGGGTGGGACGGAGGGAGTGTATATATATATATATATATATATATATATGTAGGAGGGAAAAAAAAGAAAGATGATTGAATGAGTAAGTTTAAGAGTTTCAACCTTTAGGCGCTGACCATTGTGAAGCTCTACAAAAGCTTGAAACTCGCGATCAATTGTACTTGCTGCTACAGTTAAGATCCAGGGGGCAATATTTGTGACAGTTCCCTCGTCAGGCCCGTCATTCCCAGCAGAGGCTACAACTACTATGCCATTCTTGACTGCGTGGAATGAGCCGATGGCTTGACCATCTTCAAAGTAGTCAGCAGGGGAACCACCAAGAGAGACTGAAAGCACGTCAACACCATCGTGTATGGCCATTTCAAAGGCTTTCAGGATATCAGAATCAGAGCATTCGACACCATTGATTTCAGGCCAGCAGACTTTGTAAGCAACCAGTCGGGCCCTGGGTGAACCCCCCTTGGCCGTTGCATTCCCAACTCCATTGATATTTGCTCCTGGAACAAAGTTGCCACCGGCTGTGGAGAGGGTGTGGGTCCCGTGTCCGTCATTGTCACGAGGTGACATCATGGAAGGGTCGATGGTAGCCCCACTATCAGCCACATAGCCTTTCTCAAAGTACCTTGCTCCGATAAGTTTCCTGCATACATATATATATATATATATACAAATGTTTCAGTTATATTAATACTAATTCAGTAAGTAACCAGCAAACACACACGTAGTGGCATAAAAATAAAAAAAGTTTGGAAAATATATATGTAGGTACTTGTTGCAAGTGAATTTAGCATCAGTTTCATTCTGACATATTCCATTCCAGTTTGCAGGGATGGGAGTGTAGTATTTGTCGGTGAAGCTTTGTGAGTCGGGCCAAACACCTAACAATATAATGGAAGTTAGTGCATGGTAGTATATCTATATAGTCTGGAAATTAAGGAGGGATGTAATAACAACTACCAGTATCAAGGTTGCCAATAATGACATCTTGGCCATATTTGGCCTTCAACCACAAAGAGTGAGGGAGGGCAACACCATTCCTTTCCAGAGTAAGGAAATCCCACGAGTGTGTCGTGTGTAAATGTTTTCCTTTATTCAAGAAAATAGATACCACCTGCGGATCCTCTACACACAATTCACGCAGCATGCATATTACAGTACTATTTTATACAAAGGATATTATGAAATCAACAAATAAGTTGTACTAGGTACATACTAGCTACATTGGAGGCAACTTGGTCATCCATGTGAGCAGCGAATCCATGTATATTTTTCGAGTATGAGTAGATTATGGAATCACTCGCTTCATCTTTGCTGCAACAATCAACCATAATTATCAAACTAATACGTACAACCATAATACTCCCTATCTCTCAAAATGATCTTTCACACTTTTTTCCACTGTATCTATGATAAAGAACTTCGGGCAAAAAAATTAGGCTGATTTAGTTATATTAATGAAAATCTAAAATTTATAATTGATATATCATCAACAATATTATCAATAACAAGTTATAGATTTTCATTAGGATAATTCAATTAACTTAAAATTATTGCTCAAAGTTCTTTCGTGGTAACCACGAAAAAAGTGTGAAGATCATTTTGCTACAAACCGAACAAAAAAAAAAGTTGAAAATTTCAAAACAAGTTAATAACTGCATCATAATCTCAAATACCCAAAACAACATAAGGCACACATATCATACTCCAAACATATATAATAGCAGTAATAATATGTACGTAAACATAATAGGGGTAAGGGTAATTATAATATACCTGGCCAAGAAAGAGGCAAGAAAATTGGTGTGAGATTCATGAGCCGCTAGTTTCTGACCATCCAAACTCGTGGACGGTGATCTCAAGTACACTATATAAGACTGTTTGAAATTCACCATGCAATCAAATCATCGTTAATAAATAATAAAAAAAAAGGGAATACACATGAAATCAAATCATCGTCACGTCAATAAATAATCAATTTTTTTTATTATTATTATTAAAGATCACGTACCCGTTTGGCAGCAAAAGCTGATGAAACTGTTAGGAGGATGAGAAGAAGATAGAAAAGGCTCATCTTGATAATTGCAGTTAAGTTTTTGTTTTTTTTTTCTTTCTTATGTATATATACTTATTAAGGTTGTTATAAAAGATGAGATATTTTAGGTTTAGTTGGAGTGGAGAGTTGTAATCGTATTCCTAATCCTATACAAATGCAAATTTAAAAACTTGTTATTCTATCCACAAGTTACCACAGTATGAAATCAGAATTATACTTGAATTGAATTGATACGTAATCATGCGCAATTAAGATGGCCGGGACTACATGTATTTGAATGTAGTAGGAATATTATCTCCCTAATTATTTCCCAAGATTCTACGAATTAATATTTCCATGTTTTATACGAGTATTCTTTGCATTAAATTAAATTGAATTGTTATCACTCAATTTATTGCTTTTCCTTTTAGGCTGTCTTTGGAGAGGTGTATTGAGTTGCATATTTAATTTGTAACTGAATATGAAATCCATACATAAAACAAACAAGGAGTACTAATATCTCATCTCATCACATCACAACTACTAGTATTCTCTCCCTTTCACATAAAATAAAACTAACTGACCACTTTTCATACTAAAATTTAAAATTCAATTTTAAGAAAATACTACTCCCTCTGTCTTTGTCCCAAAATGAGTGTCGTTTTTTTTAACATAACTATGTCCCTAAATGGTACGTGCAAAACTAAATGTTTGGAAAAGAGATTACAAGATTATAGTATATACCAAATTGTATAAAAAAATTGAGATTTTCATATGTCCCTTAAAATGAAATTTAGGGACAGAGGTACACAGACATGATATTTGAATGCATACTTGTGATTTTTCAAGTTAAGGTAATTATGTACAGTAATTCATATCAAAATGAATGCTCCAAAAAATTAATATTTAGCATAAAATTTGTTATTGTGAGGTGCAAGGAGGATGGTAAAATATGGCGTGGAGAAGAAAATGTGAAAACTAGTCCCTCCCTCAAAGGCTTAATTAACTACCTTATAATTATATGGATGTGCTTAGAGAAATAGCAATAGCAATAGCAATAGCAATAGCAGGTTGAAGAACAAGGAAGATTCATTGATATTGCATTTGCGTTGGAGGTAGGCTCTCATCTTATAGCAACACCTATCCTTATCCTGCAGGCACTGGAGTTCAACCTCACATCACTTTCCTTCCCTCATCTTCCCAAACATATACTATAGTTACTAGTATTACCAATTAAATTTATCAGTTACTTATATTTACCTAACTTGGAGATTTCAAATTCTATACATTAATTACCATTATTCTCTTTCTAAACCCTATCCCTATCCCTATCCCTTTTGTTTCATCCCCTACATCATTAATGGTTAAATAAGACTAATGGTAACCTTTTTTACAAAATAAAAATTCAAACGAGGCTAAAACATTGTAAAAGAAAATGTACAACTAAAAAGTACTGTCATGCTATGGTGAGTAAACAGTCGTACAAAATAGTCAAAAGCTAGAAAATTGCTGTTTCATACTCATGAAAATTATCACACAAAAAACCTAAAACTAAAAGAGTAAAAAAAAAAAAAAAAAAAAAAAATTAAAAATTAAAAATTCTGAAACTATTAGTGAACACGCATACTTCAAAAATAAATAAATATGGGATTTTGAATTATCAAAAACTCAAGAGACATCAAAATTAATTAACCAATTTCACTGTGAATTTGCCAAATTAATTCACGAAAATAACTTATTCCGAGTGGACATGTATGTTATGTTATTGATAGAATCGTTCGGTTCAATACTTCGTGATTACCAAAGATGTCAGTGATAAATTGTAATAGAAATAAATTACAATAAATATATCAAGCTATATCAATTTTAGAATAATTGAAGAATCAAATTGAATCAACAAGTAACTGTCAGGGTTTCCTTCTGTTGATGTGTGTGATTGATTGTTAGCCCTAATTAAGTGAAGGGTATTATTGGTAATAATAAATTATTTCATTATTTTAGAAGGATAACTTGGTTCATTCATAATAAACGTAGTGGATTAGCAAAATTCGTAGTGACAATAGCCCTTCCCTATAATAAAATGAGTCTTTCTTATTCAAACCTTTCTTCACCGTGTATGATTGGCTCCAACTCTCTCACTCTTAATAGTTACTCCTTCCCTTCCCTCCGTTTAAAAATAAATGTAAAAAAAATGGACTTTCAAATTTGGTATTGATCAAAATTTGAATTTGTTTCATTTTTGGACAGGGGAGAGAGTAATTTTTTATTTTTTATTTGGATCAAAGGAGATAGTAATTATGTTTATGATGCCGAATCTAATTGAAAATGACCGAAACTAGGGAAGAAAACTCAAAAATTTTTGCAGTTTCTAAAAGAAGCTTACTTTCATTGAAATTCAAAAACTGCCTAATCTAGGATTCCTAACATGCATATGTACACGAGTAAAAATAACTGCCCACTAACCCACTAATGCCACTAACAACAATCAAAATAAAATAAACAAAAATTTACGAAATTAAAATTCCCAAAATAGTAAAATGACATTTTCGCCCCTCAAACAATCCCGGATGGCTAAAATCACGTCTAAACATCGCGAATAAATGATTTGATATCTCGAGCCTGTTTCGAATGTCCGTGCCAAATTTCGTGTTATTCCGAGATCGTCACTTTTGGAGCGAAAATTACCCTGTAGTCCCTGCATCATTAATTATTTATTTGATTTATTTTTCGTTTGATAAAATGCTTACTTTCTTGTACATTGTTAATTGAAGAGGAAAAAATGTAAACTTGTTTAGTTGCCCAAAGTGGTTTGGTCCTTTCCTTTTATTTTCAAAGAATGTCTGGGTTGGACATCTCCAGCCCAAAGATTGATGACGTTTATAATTCAGCCTTAAGACCATTCACAATGCAAACTTAAACTTGGGCGGAAAAAAAAAGTTAGCTAACTGAATGGCTCCAATGCAGAACTGAAAGTTAGAGGGATTAAAGTGAAAAATGAAAAAATTGAGTCGACTGAATTCGGGTGGGAGAAGACA
The DNA here is from genome assembly GCA_026119855.1 of Campanula takesimana. NCBI lineage: Eukaryota > Viridiplantae > Streptophyta > Magnoliopsida > Asterales > Campanulaceae > Campanula > Campanula takesimana. The sequence goes on along the minus strand of JAOWBW010000136.1, from coordinate 259,639 downwards.
CGCGTCAGTCTTTTTTAGGGCCGACACACGTTGTCGGCAAATTCTTTTTTTTTTTTTTTGTGGATGGTCCAATATGAAAGGCCCAGTCAATAAGTAAACAAACAAAACGTGTATCGCCTCCATCAAATCAAATCCACGTGTTATTCTCACTTGCTGCCACGCTCTGTTTCTAATAATCTCCTCTTGATCCTCCTTCTTCTCGATCGGTTCATCACCGACCGGCGTCAAAAAAATATGATGTTGAGTTCCGGCAAAGGAGAAGAGGAAGATGAATTGGGAATTCAGAAACAGGTGGACAACCTAATAATAGCTCCGATCGACGTCCAGTTACAAGGCGTCCCCCATCTTCACGACTACCTACCTAATCTCCCTACATTCACCAATCCAATGGACCACAACCAATTTTACCACCCCTCCCGCGGCTTCTATCTCTCCCATTCCGACGTCATCCTCCGCCAGATCGTTTACGACTTTTCCGGCAACTTCCCTTCAACCTACCCTCACCTCGCCTACCACCGCGCTGGCCCTCGCCAGCACATCTTCTTCGATCCCTCTCATGTCTGCGCCGCCATTGTTACCTGCGGCGGTCTCTGCCCCGGTCTCAACACCGTCATCCGGGAGCTGGTGGTGGGCCTGTGGGAGCTGTATGGGGTTCGGGACATATTCGGAATCAAGTCGGGTTACAGGGGTTTCTATAGTATGGAGCCGGAGAGGCTGGATCCTAAGATGGTGCATAATTTGCAAAAGAGGGGTGGCACCGTCTTGGAGACCTCAAGGGGCGGCTTTGATCTTGATAAGATCGTCAATGCCATCCAACTTCGCGGCTATAATCAGGTTCTCATCTCTTTGTTTAATCTCTCTCTTACAATCAATCCTCTAGCTAGCTCCACTATAGTATATGTACATGTCATTCACAGTTGTCACTAATTAAAACACAATTCCTACTTGAAACAATAATAGCAGGCAGATTCTGCGTAATTAAGCTTTGTCTTGATTAGATCTACTACTGGACTCAATGATGCATGTACCATTGCATTCTTGGATGGTGCTTTTTGTTTGACACTAGTCAAATTATATTAACCATACTCAAGTAGCAATTATGGCAAGATTGAGAGCCTTTCAGTTAAGAGCTTGTAAGATTCTAGGTCGTAACAGGGCCAGTTATGAGGCTTTACTTGTTTCTGTTTCTGTACATCTGGATACCCTGTTTTACATACTACTCCCTCTGTCCTAAAATGACTTTCACTTTTGACTATTCAAACTTTTTAAACATGTGTACACTTGCTTCACTACCTATGTTGTGTCATTTAAGCCTAAAATGTAGGTATGTGAAGAACTTTTTGGGACAATAAAAAATGGCAAATGAGAAGATCATTTTGGGACAGCGGGAGTAGTATGTTAAAATTTGCCTAGTTGTCACCCCCTTCCGCATGCTTGCATAGTACTCCCTCTGTCCCGGAATGATAATCCCTCTTTTTCCGTTGTTATTATGAATGAACTTTGAGCAATAATTTAGCCTACTTTTAGTTATCCTAATGAAAATTTAAAACTTGTTGTTGATACACCATCATAAATACTGCCAATGCCCTTTTTAAGATTTTCATTAAGATAATTAAGAGTAGCCTAAATTATTGCTCAAAGTTCATTCATAATAACAATGGAAAAAGAGGGACTGTCTTTGTGGGACAGAGGGAGTATTATATGTCCTCATGACCTCACCTAACTAGTCAATTCATTTCTGTTCACTCCAGTGAACATTCTTTTTGTTTATGTGATCATGCTAACCTGTCTCTTTACTTGCTTGATGGGAAAAAACTGACTCACTTGCAGCTTTACATTATTGGTGGAGATGGCGCCATGCGAGGGGCTGTGAAGATATTCAACGAAGTGTGCAGACGAAAATTGAACATTGGAGTGACAGGAATCCCCAAAACAGTTGATAATGATGTGGGAATCATTGATAGATCATTTGGATTTCAAACAGCAGTAGAGATGGCCCAACAAGCTATCAGTGCGGCACATGTGGAGGCCGAGAGTGCTACAAACGGGATAGGCCTGGTGAAGCTGATGGGCCGTAGCACAGGACACATTGCCCTCCATGCCACCCTCAGTAGCCGTGACGTCGATTGTTGTTTAATCCCTGAGAATGAATTCTACCTTGAAGGAAAAGGAGGCTTGTTTGAATATCTTGATGCCAGATTGAAACAAAATGGGCACGCAGTGGTCGTGGTGGCTGAAGGGGCTGGGCAGAAAATAATACCTAGGACAGACGAGCAGAAAGAGGACGTGGATGAATCGGGCAATCCCGTGTTCCTGGATGTGGGAGTGTGGTTGAAGTCGGAGTTGAAGAGATGGTGGGACAGGGATCACAAAGGGGAGCTGTTTACAGTCAAGTATATTGATCCGACCTACATGATACGAGCTGTACCAGCGAATGCTACTGATAACATGTACTGTACTCTGCTTGCCCATTCGGCTATTCATGGAGTCATGGGAGGGTACACGGGTTTTGTATGTGGGCCAATCAATGGAAACTATGCGTATATTCCGGTGGAGGAGGTTTCTCGGGCCAAGAATATAGTTGACACCAAAGATCACAAATGGGCATGGGTCAGATCTGTCACCAATCAGCCTGATTTTGACAATTAGGAGTTGATGCACATTCCTGGTGGGGGTAATGTCAGGAGAGGAGCGCCAAGAGGTGATCACTTTAGTTTCTTTTTTGTTTTTGTTGCACTTATGTACAAGTGTCTTGAAGATATGTTTCCAATCCATGGACCAGAACTTGAGCTACAATTTACTTGTGTAGTTTATTCACAACTGTGATACGAAATGGGATGGGAAGTGTTTCAGGCCTTTGCCTTGTATACTTGATTCCCCAGATGGCTATTTATTTTTCCACTTTTATACAAGTAAAAAGTCACTTGTCTCTTGAGTTGATTTAGCATTGGTGCTTCAAGTATTCGTTCACGTTGTAATCAACATCTATTATGGTATTCCCATACCCTTTTCAATTTTGTTTTCCGCCAAGTCTGCGTCTCCGCTTTTCAACTAGCCATCTCTTGTCTGTGCGTTTGAAACTGGAAGTTCTAATCTCCTTCTCTGTTGACGAAAGGAGAAGGGTATTTTTGATGCTCGTTTAGGAGAAGTCTGGTCGATGCTTTTACACATGCTAAGCTACGATTGAAATTCCAAATTATAGCTTTTTAAAAAAATAATTACCAAAACAACAACCCTAAAAACTTATTTACCAAAGTAGCATTTTTTGCTAAAACCGGAAGTGGGATTTCCGGTTTTAATGTTGAATCCGGAAGTCCCACTTCCGGAATTGACCTTTTGATTTTTTTTTTATTTTTTTTTTCGCGAAATCTTTTTTTTTTTTTTTTGAAATAACAAAAAACATTAAAACAATTCTATAGGATGTTTATTTGTTTAATTTGGACTTAAATTGAAGGAGTTATGGTTGCTCAAAGTTGAGTATTTAATCAACAATTCAAATTTTTTTCATGATTTTGAAGGCTGTTTTTGACATACTTAGACTAGGATTTGGCGAAATGTGTTAAAACAAATTTTGTTTTACTCTTTATGATCTTTCTATAGAATGTTTATTTGTTTAATTTGGACTTAAATTGAATGAGTTATGGTTGCTCAAAGTTGAGTATTTAATCAACAATTCAAATTTTTTCATGATTTTGAAGGCTGTTTTTGACATACTTAGACTAGGATTTGGCTAAAAGTGTTAAAACAAATTTTGTTGTACTCTGTATGATCTTTCTATAGAATGTTTATTTGATTAATTTGGACTTAAATTGAATGAGTTATGGTTGCTCAAAGTTGAGTATTTAATCAACAAGTTTATTTATTTACTCCCTCCGTCCCATTTCAAATTGCAAATACTAGGTTGGTACGGGGATTACGGGGATTAAGGGAAAAAGTGAAAAGGTGATGTGTTGTGAGTGTTGATAGTTGAGTGGGAGAGAGAAAGTGGGGTAGAGAATAGTTAGTGGGTTAGTGGATGTGAGTATGCAAGTGGGTTAAAACTTGCCATTTTTGGATTTTGCAATTTTAGTTGGGACACCTTTTTTGGCAACTTTTGCAATTTGAAATGGGACGGAGGGAGTATTTATTTCCTATGTGACCGGGATGCGGTCACTGAATAATCGGATTTATGTATTAATGTTGGATTTGTGGACAAGTTTATTCTATTATTCAGTGATCACATCCCGGTCACATAGGAAATAAATAAATAAATAAATAAATAAACTTGTTGATTAAATACTCAACTTTGAGCAACCATAACTCATTCAATTTAAGTCCAAATTAACCAAATAAACATTCTATAGAAAGATCATACAGAGTACAACAAAATTTGTTTTAACACTTTTCACCAAATCCTAGTCTAAATATGTCAAAAACAGCCTTCAAAATCATGAAAAAATTTGAATTGTTGATTAAATACTCAACTTTGAGCAACCATAACTCATTCAATTTAAGTCCAAATTAAAAAATAAACATTATATAGAAAGATCATACAGAGTACAACAAAATTTGTTTTAACACATTTCGCCAAATCCTAGTCTAAGTATGTCAAAAACAGCCTTCAAAATCATGAAAAAAATTTGAATTGTTGATTAAATACTCAACTTTGAGCAACCATAACTCCTTCAATTTAAGTCCAAATTAAACAAATAAACATCCTATAGAATTGTTTTAATGTTTTTTGTTATTTCAAAAAAAAAAAAAAAAAAAAAAAAATTAAATTGAAAACCGGAAATACCAGTTCCGGATTCAAAAAAAAAAATAAAAAAAAAACAGATTTCGCGAAAAAAAAAATAAAAAAAAATCAAAAGGTCAATTCCGGAAGTGGGACTTCCGGATTCAACATTAAAACCGGAAATCCCACTTCCGGTTTTAGCAAAAAATGCTACTTTGGTAAATAAGTTTTTAGGGTTGGTGTTTTGGTAATTATTTTTTTAAAAAGCTATAATTTGGAATTTCAATCCTAAGCTACCCCTTTCTCACTGCTTGGTGCATCCTTCATACAGTATGCCACCAAAAACAAAAATACAGAGAGATGAAGAGATTGGGACTCCTTTTATACTGCTCAAATAATATCTTATTAACTCTGAGAATCAATGAGTTTTTGCTGTTACAGTTTGCAAATCAAAATGGGTTCAAATTCGTGGTCAGTTATGATCACCCGTGCGATGCACGGTTTTTTAAGCTCATTTAAATTTTATTGTCTTCATGCAAATAATTATAACCTCTTTACTATAAGCTATATTAAAAATAGTTCTTTACTACACGGTGATTTGCTTCAACGACTATATTGCTAAGCTCAAACATTCAACTTTTGTATTTCTCAAATGTATAATGTAAGTTCATATAGAAAATCTATTTTTTTTAGATTTATTTAATAATAACATGTTTTTTTCCCTTAAACAAAAACCTTTTTTTTTACTATACAATTACATTTAGATTTGAAGTCTGTAAGATTAATCACATTCATATTTGTATTTTAAGTTTAACAAAATAGCTAACTTTAAAGGCATATTTATATTTGGAAGTTTAGGGGATGGAAGTGTTACAATCAACTAATCCCTCTCTTTCAAATTATTTGTCGCTTTAGGAAGAAAAAATTGTTTCAAAATATCTGTCATTTTATTATTATCAATGCACTTTTACCCTTTTGTCTCAATTATACCCTTATTAATGATGGTGGAAGTATCTCTCATGCAAGCATTTAATCACCTAGAAAATTGAATTATTTAGGGGCAAATGAGTTTTCTTAACATGCATTAATTACATTTCTTAATATGTGTGAAAAAGTCTAAAGCGACAGATATTTTAAAACGGAGGGAGTATCATAAATTCCAATCAATCAGGTTACAACTAAAATTACAAAAGAACATTGCCAACTACTTTTACAATCAATAACAATATAACAACAAGATAATCTTTCTAAATTTGGAAAGTGGCCCACAACATGTTTTTAAGTGGAAAGTTGGGCATATTTGTAATTTTCTCATTCTTCCTGTGCAGCAGCGTGAGTGTTGAGAATGAGAGAATTTTCTTGAATGTGATACGTGGCTTCTTCACATTTAGTGTCTCCCTTCTCATGCCACGTGTACTATACGTGTAGAAACGGTAGAGCGCCTCCATTAACGGGAAGAAAATCTTGGGAAGCAAAATTCTTTCTCTCTACTCTTTCTCTACATCAAACCATTTTTTTGTAATTTAACAAACTCATACACACACAAGCACAGAGTCACACACAGTGTTCTAAAAGACGCTCGTCTAGACCGCCTAGGCGCTAGGCGTTCATGAAACGCTTAGGTCTCGTCTAAGATATTATAGTTATTTCTGAATTCTCGGCCCCGCCTAGATCCCGCCTAGGCCCCGCCTAGGCGCTAGGCACCCCTGCGGCGCCTAGAGACCGCCTAGCGTTTTTTAGAACCTTGGTCACACACAAACACACAGTCACACGAATGGTCAGCTCTTCTTCAATTCACTTTTGCATAATTCTAAGCAAAATCCTTTATCCCCCTCATTTGAATTGAAAATCACGTTGTGATTTTGATAATCTTGAAATTGTTTGCTGGTTGCAGATGGTGATAAATTAGAGCCGTATAGTGGAAGAAAGAAATAATGGGATCGGAAGCAAACGGATCGTCGTCGCCGCAAACCGTACTGACGGCCACATCGATGTCTGCGCCGGCTTCACCGTCGTCAACAATGACGACAACAATAGCATCTTCGAGTAGTAAGCAGAGTAGAGATTCGGAAGGCGACGTTTATGTTGATAGTGTTCACTCTCACAAGCGTTCTCTCAGTAAGATTTCTTTTCTTTTCCACTTTCACTCTATCAATATAAATTTATGGTTTTGTTAGTTTCTATTTCTATTTAATTGCATTTCACTCTGTTTATAGTTCAAAATGTTAGTAGTTTTTTTTGTGCTTCAAGAAAAGGAATATGCTGTGTGTGTACCAAATGTAAAATTAATTAGTTATTCATTTAGGAATTGACGGAGTACTAACAATGTTTCAAAGTTGGCTCTTTGTTTCATAGAAATGAAATTATACAGCCTATATATGAAAATAGTGATATTTTATCTTTTTTAGAAATGATAGTACTTTTGATTTATGCCTTACACTACTTTTTCTTTTTATGTGTTCTATATATGGTTAGTTAACAACTAAATGAATGTGCTGTATAGCATGTATCAAATTGATTTTGAAAGGAGTATTTTTGTTATTATTATTATTATTATTTTCTAATAGAGGGTGTGTCTTTTCATTTGACGGGTCTATCACCATTTGAATGGAAATTAAAATTAAAATGCAATTATGTATGAGCAAACATTATTATACATTTATGTATGACAGACATTATTTTTTATTACGAGATTGCGATTATGTAGATAATGACATCAAGCTTGAATGGATTAACAGTTGGAGACCTACTTCCTGAAAATCTTATAGAGTCTCCTGCTGCAAGGTCTGAGAACATGTTTTATCCAAGATTAGGTTTCCCATCCCTCTAGGCTAACTTGGGGGGGGGGGGGGAGTGGGGAGGTATTGCCTGAAAGTGGCGAAGTGAAACATTCTTGAATTGATATGGACCTACACCATTTCTGGATCATCTGTTGTATTTGATTTTCAAAGTATCATTTGTTTTTTTTTTGTTTTTTTTGGCTAATTAATCAAGTTTAAGTATTTAACACAGGTCTTAGTACTGATTGAAAAAAAATATAAGACTTGGTGGATCATCTTGCTTCCTATTGCGTAATCTTAAGATCTGATCTAGAATGCCTTATTACCTCCCTCATTCCTGTCATATGGACTTAACGCTCGATATTTGGCTATTTCTACTGGTGCCTCATGAATATGCTTATTCACCATCTTTTTTGGTCCTATGATTTGTACTTCCGTTTCATTTGGAATTTATTCTATAAGTCATGGTTAACGGGTTTGTTTGAGAATATTTAACTTTTGGTGTTCAAGTGTCTTCCTCCTACACCCCCAACCCCATCATATACACACACACCAATCGCTCGACTCTATCCAGCAATGTCCATCTAACCAATTCAATATTATGCAAAATAAGGGTTCAAGTGTCTTCCTCCTTCATGATTTAATCCTTTCTTATCCAATTTACTTAATTTTTTTCAAAACATGTATAAGTGATGTCATGTGCATCGCACGGGAGTAATACTAGTTGATATAATTACAACATCTTTTTTTTTGAAATCATATAATTACAACTGACAACTGTTAGTAAGTGGTTAAAACAAAAAAACATTCACTTACCTACCACCACATTTTTTTGTTAGGCATGTCAACCGTTGTGCCAATGGTTTTGAAGATTGTAGTAATTCTGAAGGCTTCTCTTCTCTCTCTCTCTTTTAATAAAATACTCCCATGTCTAAAAAAGATAGTCTCATTTTGACTTTTAGTGGTTAACAAAAATAAACTTTGACAACCATTGGTGATTATCTAATCGTTCTAATGAAATTCTAGAGTATGTTATTGTTAAATCTTTAAATAATTTATCAATAACAATTTTTAGAATTTCATTGTAATCATAACACTAACACCAATGTTTGGTCAAAGTTTATTTTTGTTGACCACTAAAAGTCAAAATGAAACTATCTTTCTAGGACAGAGAGAGTATCTCTAATGTTTTGGTTACACTTCCCTCTTTTTGGATTCCCAACTTACTACTATTTGTGGTTGCGTTTCCAATTGAAATTCCATTTTCACTTCAAATCATATATATATATATTAAAGTTGGTGAGGAGTGTTGTGGATTTGACATGTGGACATATTTTAGTAAAAACTTGATTTTAGAGAAGCCACATCAACATCATCTTAAAATCTAAATGACTTTTGATATTCTCATTCTTAGCTAATACTATTAGTTAATCATATTAGTAATTATATGAGTTAATTATTACTATTAATAGTATAAGTTAACCATTACTATTAATAGTATTAGTTAACTATAATAGTTACTATATTAGTTAACTATTACTATTAATAGTATTAGTTAACTATAATAGTTACTATATATAAGTTAATTATTACTATTAATAGTATTAGTTAACCATAATAGTTACTTTATAAGTTATTTTTTACTATTAATAGTATTGGTTAACTATAATAGGCTACATACATTAACTATTACTATTATTAGTATTAGTTAATTTTAATAGTTATTATATAAGTTAGATTATTAATTAATCATAATAGTTACTATATCAATTAACTATTACTATTAATAATATTATTTTATAATAATAATTATATTAATAATTATTATTATATAGATTAATCATTGCTATTAATATATATTAACTATTACTATCAATAGTATTAATTAATTATAATAGTTATTATAATAATAGTAATCATATAGATTAATTTTTATTATTGATAGTATTAGTTAAAATGTTGATTACTATATTAGTTAACTATAATTAAAATATTTTTAAGACATAGTATTGGTTTCCCGTGCACAGCACGGGTTACCCGCTAGTAATAATAATAAGAAGAAGAAGAAACACATAAACATTGACCCAGGCATCATATGAATTTTGTTATTACTGTCTGGCATCAAGTGGGTTGATTTGAAAAAAAAGTCTACAATACTCTCTCTGCTTTCAACAGTCGGTCTCTTTTTCTCATTTTTATTATAAATTAATTTTAAGCAATAATTTATATTATTTTTAGTTATCTTAATTAAAATTACAACTTATAATTATTATACTATTAGAAATATAATCAATACTAATTTTTAAATTCTCATTAAAATAATTAAAAATTGTCAAAGTAATTGATCAATGTTCATTTGTAATAACAATGAAAAAAGATGGACTAACTTTTTGAGACAAAAATAGTAATTTAAAGTTCAAAACATGGAAAATTTTAGAAGAAATGGAATGAAGAAATTTATAAAAAGAAAAAGGACTGAAAATAAAAAGGATTCTGAGTGAGAAAGTTTATCTATCGAACAGCTTCAGAGTGGTACATGATTTTTACTTTTTTTTTTCTTTACTCTAGAATCAGCAACAACAAATTTTCAATCATAAATTGCATCAAAATGAATTCAACCAAATATTAGCACTATGCATCCATACATAAGCACACAATAAATTGAAATGAAACAATTAATAATGAATTGCATTGGACACAGTAATCTTATAATATATAAAAAGTGAAGTGCATGAAGCATTTTCATTTTCCCGCCCATTTTGTCACAGTTAAAATGTCAAAACTGCCCTTATTACAAAAGCCTTGGATTTTTTTTATTTTTTTTTGGGTTATTTCGTGCATTAAATAACATGGATCGGAACTGAACAGTCAGATGGCACTGTACAAATGTCCAAACTGCCCTAACAGTAAAACCTTAGAATTGAACCTTTATTGAGTTGTTACAAGCATTAATAATAGTCCATGGATCTGAATTAAAAAACCAAAAACGCCATCATTTCATTAAAAACTGAGATTTAAAAAGCAGCATTTGTTGACTTCGTTATTGAAGTCCGTTAATTAATGCAGACTTGATATAAATTGGAACAGCTCCCCTCCTAACTAATTAATTACATGTAGCTGTGTTATTGAAATGGCCATTAAACAACACCATTTTTTGTGGACACTTTAATGAAACAATTTTGACATCCCTTAATTGGTACAACTTTCGAAAAGAAATAAATGGCCATAGTTTCAATTTAAAATTTAACTGAGAATGAGTCCCAACGCATTTTCGTAGATGGTTCCGATCCATCCCTACCTTCATGCTTCATTGATTCACTTCACTTATAAAACTCTCTTTTCTCATATTGGTTTCTCCAGAAACAAAAACAACCGCCCTATTTGATGACGCCCTAGATTTCTGGGGTCACGGAGATAGAACTCCAACTTTGCTGTCTCTTGATCCTGATCACAACACAAACAAGAACACCGTTAAGACCAAGGCCGGGTTGGAATCCGGCTTAGGCCCTCGGGTGTGAGAGTAAGATCTCTGAGGAAAACCTAGGAAGAAGGTTCAATGAAGACCTTGTGTGTGTGAATAGGATAGAGCACGTACCTCTCTCATGGGGCGAAAAGGGGTATATATATGACCAAGGGAAAGAAACCTGCACAAGGTACTAACCACCCTGGTACTGGGGGGACACGTGGCGAGTCCCCAGTGGATCGGTCAGGAGAGTGGTTGGGAAGGTGGCGTGTCTGTCAGGGAAGCATGGTTCCATCACCAACCGTTATGGTGTGTCAGGTACGGTTAGGTGACGCCTCGCGTACGTTTGTGCCAGCTGGGCACTACGGGCTCCTCAGGATGACGGGAGGCAGAGTCAACTCGGGCATATTCATCAGGAGATAAATCCTCTCGGGCTTACTAGCCCGCGTTCCTTGTCGGTTAGGCCTCCAGAGTTCAGGTCCGGTTCGGGCGCGTTAGATCGCATTGATTCTAGACCGGCGAGCATCCGGCCCAGAAGGCTCGGTCTCATCAGTGGCCCCTAACTCCGAGGGTTAGCTCATTCATGTGCGGCGCGAGGAGTTATACTTCCTAGGCTCGATTCGGGCAAATTGTAATTAATGCGGGCACGGATTGCAATGGGACGGGAGTCTTAGAATAGTGGTTGACGAAAGGACAGGTGGGGCCCCTTGTGTCAGGCTAGTGGCGTAGCCATCTGTCTTTTGACATGACCAGGAGCACGTCCATTAAATGCGAACCGTCATCGGTATTCGAAAAAGCAATTCCCGCCTCTTCACTTTTCGGGTTTCGATCGGGTTACCAGATATTTCGGGTCGGTCCGACCCATTTTTGGCGCTATAAATACCACGGATGCTGAATCATTCCAAACTTTCGTAACTTCCGTCTCTCTACCTTCCAGTTCCAACGAATACTTTGCTTCTCTGGATTCCTGACTCCGAAGATCTCGTTCTCGTTCCTCACTTCAAATTCGCAGGTATTGTTCCGCACCTCGCTTTTTTCTTCTTTGTTTCGATTCGTCGTTTTAATTTCTGCCATTCTTTTCGTTGCCGTTTTTCGAGCGCGAACCCTAAAAATTTTGCTCCCGTCGAGCTTTCGGATTTGTACGAGAGTTGTGTGACTTCTCGTAGCCTCGCGTCTTCGAGTCCAAATTCTGGCCCCTAATTTCTGAAAACTTGCTGAAATATTGTTGTAGCCATGGAAGGGCTGGATTTAGGGCGTAAACTCCGTCCCGACCTGTTTGGTTGCTGCCGGAGGACCGGTGGGGTATACAGGCTCCTGTTAAACGCCTGGAAACGGCTGTCCTTGAATGAGTTCATTGCCATAGGTTTAGCGTATAGCTGGGAACCCTGGGTCTTGCCCCTGTTGTGGGAAACAGGTCCCTCCGTCCATTATGACTCCACAAGGATGAGGGTGTTGGGGGGAGAGGAACACTTGGGCATTTTTGTCACGGCTGTTTTAACTCGATTCCCCGATAATGTAGATATGGCTGGAAATGCTAGAAGGTTGGTAAGGTCGTGCGGGGAGCGTGTAGCCTCGAGTGGCCCTGATTCTCTCAGTTGGATGGACGCTCCTTTTAACGAGGACGAGCAGGCACGATCTCCGGGCTTGGCCCCTGGTGTTATTGAAGTCACGAGCAGTGCGGAGGCTTCCGATCAAGAAGTGGGGGTTGATGGTGAAACCGCTCTTGAGGATGAGGTTGGGGCGATCGTGGCTCACGGGCTAGTAGATGAGTCTGAGTCATCTGAGACACCTTCTGACCCCCGGGGGGATTTAGTGAGAATGGCCCCAGGTACAGCGCGTATGGTCAAGCGCATTCGCTCCCCGGTTCAAATATTGGCTTCCTTCCCCGAGGGGCCCGACGATAGGGTCAAGAGCCAGGCCGGAGCTTCCAGCTCAGGAGCGGGCATGGTGGAGGTGCAGGACTCCGATGATGAGTTTTTAACCGTGTACCACATCGATCGCAAAGTCTACCTTGTCGGCGGTCTCGATGATTATTCCTCTCCGTCAGGGAGCAATTTGGCTGGTCCTGCCCGCGTCCGGGCAGATAATATCGCCTGCGTGTTTTATCCCGTTCAGTTTGAGAATGGCCTCCGGCTTCCCTTGGACCCGTTCATTTGCGAGTTCCTGGAGTTTTCCAAGTGCCTTCCCATGGACTTGACTCCCAACGCGATTCGTTACCTGGTGTCTTTTATTGTTGTGAGCAGGGTATTGGGATATGAACCCTCTTTGTCCGCCTTGTACGTTTTCTTCACTCATCAGGTCACCGCGAGCAGTTTGAGCTTGAAAACGAAGCCTAGGTCGAAAAAGATCTTTTCTGCGGCTTCTAATAAATTCGATCAGTGGCAGAGATATCCTCTGGTGATTCAGAATCGACTCGGGTGGCCCTTTTCTAAGCCTGATAATACTTCCCCGCTGTCCATATCTTCCAAGGATTATCCTAGCTCAGATGGGGGTATTGAGCTTGCGTCCGCCATGCAGGATTACCTCGCCCGGCATACGAAATCAGTGACTTTAGAGGACCAGACCGTGGTCGTGGTTGAACAAGTTTTCGACGTTCAAGCCATCATCAACAACGAGAGTCTTTTGGCTTACGCCGGGGTGGCCCCATGCCGAAATCCTGATTTTGAGAGCAGGGTTAGCATGACTCCTATGTGGCGGAATCCTTGCTGGAGGGTTCACCAGGATTTTTCTTTTGCCCATGAGTGCTCTGCTTGCCGATTGGGGGAACAATGCCCGGATCCGGGCTTGACTGGTCTTTTTCATACTTAATCAACTGGAATTCCATACCTGTTAGTTTATCCGATCATATCTGACTGACTGTTACTTTTGCCTGCAGATCCCACTGATACCATGCCTCCCAAGAATATTAATGCCTTGAGATTGGCTGCGAAGCAGCGGGAGGCTGAGGCGAAGCAGCAGAGGCAGGCCGAAATGCGCAAGGCCGAGGCCCCAGGGAGAAAACTGCCGGTTACGGATCTTCTGGACAAGGCAAAGAAGGTTGTTGCAGTTGTCCCGACGACTGGCGAGCTTCCTCTACGGCCCCGCGGGAGCGGACGTGGAAAGGATTTGACAGGCTCGGGGTCTCCCACTCCCTCGCATGATGCAGGCAGAACAGTGCCCGAGGCTACGAAGAAAAGGGGACCGAGTCCGGTCGCTGACCCCTTGCCTCCAAAAAATAAACAGCCCCGCCTGGAGTCTCCTTCTCGCGGCTTTACCGTATCCTCCCCCGCCAAAGGGACCTTATGCTCGGAGCGCTTCCCCGTCGAACTAATTGAAGACAAGGACCGAGCTAAGGAGTTTGGGAAGAAAGTAGCTGAGGCCCCTGAGGTATATGGGGTTGATCTCCATAGCCGCCGCGGCTTCAATTCTTATGTTGGCGATGGGCTTCTGCACCGGATGAATTTCCCGGACTATCAACAGAAGGTGCTGTCCAAGACCAACTTCCTGACCGCCCTGGGTCACGCGGGCTTGGCTATGACTGAGGTTAGTGTCTCACTTTCCATGTCTAAACCGACGTGCTCTTTCTTTTTATACATCGATCCTTTGACCCTCTAATTCCTCGTCCCGTTTTTTAATATAATCTCCACATGCTCCTTTATTAATCAGGTTAGCAATGACCTGCTATATATGCGGTCTCAGTACGAAGCCGAAGTTGCCTTGGCCGCGGCGAGGGGGAAGAAACTGGCGGAGGCGAAGGATGAGATTGCCCGCCTGTCCAAGGTCCTGGAGGGCTCGGGAGAGGAGCTTAAGAATAAAGATGCCGAGTTGATGACTGCTGTCAAGGAGAACTCCAAACTGAGCAACGATCTCGACGCAGCTCGCGAGGCCAAAGACCGGGCTGAGGCTGAAAAAGCAACCGTTGAGTCTGAAAAGCAACGACTCGAAGCTCGCCTGGCCGGGGCTGAGAAGCGGTTGGAGGAGGAGAGGGAGAAGAACAGGAGCTTATCTGAGAAGGTTGGTGAACTGGACGGCAAGGTTTTAGATGCCATGCGGTTTGAGAAAGACCGGGAACTTGTTTTGAATGAAGAGCGAGGGAAAGCCGTGGCCGAGTTTGAGGCGTCTGATGCTTACAGAGAAAAGGTGGAGGAGGCAAGCATAGAGCAATATAACTCAGCTCTCCATACAGTAGGTCGTAACCTGGCAGCTACGGGCAAATACAGTGCGCAAGAGATTGCGATCCTTTGCTCCGTTACGGCCTCAGACCCTCAATGTTTTACCGGCCACGCTCTGGTGCCCTTTACCGCGGACCAACTCTCCGAGTTACCCGCGTCTGTCAGATCAACTCTCCCTCCCGTCGCTCCGGTCACCGTCCAAGATCTTCTTTCTGCTATCGACGGGTTCAGATATTCTGCCGCGGGTACCTTGCCTCTGGTCGCAGCTTTGGAGAGGACTTTTGGCCCCGGCGGCCCGTACATTGATGGTATGGTTCTTCCTTACTCTCCTTATGCCTCCGCTCTTGCTGATGCTTCTCAGGATCAGTCTGGGTCTGTGCCTGACACTGATGCCTCTGCCTCTGTTCCAGAGATGGAGAATGCTCCTCCCCCGGCCTTTTGAAGATCAGACCGCGTTGCATCCCGGGAAATTTTGTAATAGTGTAGGTCCGGACATTCTCGAACAAGTGATTTTTGGTTTGTATGTGAATAATTGTTTCCAGCTTTGCTATTGACTTCTTTTCTTGCGTGCTCTTCTGTTATCACTCTTTTGATTACATAGCTTAAAGGGTTGTTCTCGCACGAACTGTCTTTGTTTCCACGCGCGTGGTTTAGCTCGGGAGCGTATGGCCGCGCCTTCTCCCACTTTAGTCTAGCTCAAAGGCGTAGGATATGGGCCCTGCAGTATAGCTCGAGAGCGTATGACCGCGCATCTTGGGTCTTAGGAATTTCACAAGGAAATGATCCCACCAAGGAATTCATTCTCCCCCCTTAGTCTAGCTCAAGGGCGTAAGACGTGGGCCCTGCGGTCTAGCTCGAGGGCGTATGACCGCGCATCTTGGGTCTTAGGAATTTCACAAGGAAATGATCCCACCAAGGAATTCATTCTCCCACCTTAGTCTAGCTCAAGGGCGTAAGACGTGGGCCCTGCGGTCTAGCTCGAGGGCGTATGACCGCGCATCTTGGGTCTTAGGAATTTCACAAGGAAATGATCCCACCAAGGAATTCATTCTCCCACCTTAGTCTAGCTCAAGGGCGTAAGACGTGGGCCCTGCGGTCTAGCTCGAGGGCGTATGACTGCGCATCTTGGGTCTTAGGAATTTCACAAGGAAATGATCCCACCAAAGAATTCATTCTCCCACTTTAGTCTAGCTCAAGGGCGTAAGACGTGGGCCCTGCGGTCTAGCTCGAGGGCGTATGACCGCGCATCGTTCGTAGGCTTGCGAACGGCATCCGTATCGCGGGCATGCGGTCTGGCTCGTGAGCACATGACCGCGCTTTGAGAACGAACATACTTGAGTAATTTCATAGAACGATAGCAGTTTTATTTACTTTACTCGAACAGATTACATTGCCACTTTGTTACAATACATGAGTATTTCCATAATTTCTAACTGCTACTGATTTGCAAAAAGATTTCAAGATCTACCATTCTGTCTTCTAAAGGTAGTATTTTTTCAGATGATCGCTATGCCAGGCGTTTTTCAAGTCTTTTCCTTCTGCCGTTAGAAGCCTGTAGGTTCCCTCTTTGATTATGCGGGCAATCTGATAAGGGCCTTCCCAGTTGGGCGAAAGCTTGTTGTATCCGGGCTGCCTCCCTGTGACTTCAACTTTCCTCAGAACCCAGTCTCCCACGGCAAACGATCTCTTGTTCACCCTTTTGTCATGATGGACTTTTGCCTTCTGTTTATAATTGACCATCTTTGCCCGCGCTTCCAACCGTTTTTCTTCGGTAGAGTCTAAGTCTTTTCTGCGGGCTTCCTCATTCTCTGCTTCATTAAATTGGGCGACCCTATACGTGGGTAAGGCTACTTCCACAGGTGCGACCGCCTCTGATCCATATGTCAGGGAAAAAGGGGTTTCTCCCGTTGAGTTCCTTGTCGTGGTTCGGACAACCCATAGAGCAGTACTGAGCTCTTCCATCCAGCGACCACTCCTTCCCTTCAAAATTTTGTGCAAAGCGGTCATGAGCAACTTGTTCGCGGCCTCGGCCTGTCCATTTCCCTGTGGTCTTGCGACTGAGGATTGTCGATGTTCCACGTTGAGTCTCTTGCACTCCGCCGTGAACTTGCTTTGGAATTGGGGCCCGTGATCGGAGACAATAGCCCGCGGTAGACCAAACCGGCAGAAGATGTGATCATGTACGAACTTGATGATGCTTGCTTCCGTAGTACTAGCCAGTGCTTTTGCCTCAACCCATTTTGTGAAGTAGTCCACAGCAACCACTACCATTTGCGCTCCCCCGGGCGCTTTGGGATAAGGCCCAATCAAATCAATCCCCCACATATCAAAAGGCCAAGTTGGGACTATCAAACTCTGCTCGGTGGACGGCTGCCTTGGTATGTTGGCGAACCTCTGGCATTGGTCGCATTTACGGACGTAGTCTTCTGCATCTCTTTTCATTGCGGGCCAATAATACCCGAGGAATCTGATTTTGTCGGATAGAGTCCGGGCTCCGGGATGCCCTCCGCACACGCCTTCGTGAACTTCATATAACAGGTTGGTGACTGTCTCGGACCTGACACACCTCAGCAGTGGTTTGGTAAAGGATCTCCGATAAAGCACGCCATCAATAATTGTGTATCGAGCAGCCTGTTTCATCAAGACTCTTGCCCGGTCAGGGTTGTTGGGGAGGGTTTGCCGCTCGATATATTCCCTGATCTCGTCAACCCAATCTTTTTCCGAATCTCCGATTTGGTGGATCTCTATTCTGTCGATGGCTGGGCGCTCGGTGAACTCTATCCAGCAGTCCACACTAAGCTTGGCAATGTCCTCATTTGTGATCCTGGAGAGCAAGTCCGCCTCGGAATTTTCGGCCCGGTTAACTTGGTTCAGCTCATGGTATTCGAATTCCTTTAACAAGTCTGTCGCGAGCTCCTTGTATTTGACCAAAACCGGGTGATTTGTTTCGTATTCCCCTTTCACCTGGTTTATTACTAGTTGTGAGTCACTCTTCACGACCAGTTTTGATACTTTCATGTCCCGGGCTAATTCCAAACCCGCTATCAATGCCTCGTACTCGGCCTGGTTGTTTGAGACCGCGAACTTAAATCTCAAGGCTCGCTTGAACCTTTGACCCTCCGGGGCGGTCAAGAGAATTCCGGCGCCGCTGACTGTCTTTCCCGCGGATCCATCCACACTTAACGACCAGCAATTTTCCGGTCTCTCCCCTGCAACTATTGCCTTCTCGCCTCTCTTTTTCTTTGTCTTTGCAGGTTGGGTTCCGTCCGGCTCGATCTCCTTTGATTCAAATGTGGTCTCTGCCACAAAGTCTGCCAGTGCCTGTGCCTTGATGGTCTTCCGTGGGGAGTAGGTAATCTGGAATTCAGTCAGTTCTATGGACCACGATAGCATTCTCCCCGAGGATTCGGGCTTATGGAGTATCTTCTTCAGCGGGGTGTCTGAATAAACCGTGATTGGGTGGGCGATGAAGTATGCCCGCAGCTTCCGAGCGGCCACCAGCAAGGCGAAAGCTAGCTTTTCAATGTTTAGATAGCGGCCTTCCACAGCAGAAAGTGCCTTGGAGACATAATACACGGGTTTCTGAAGTTTGCCCTCTTCCCTTACCAAAACAGCGGCCACTGCATGATCTGTTGCGGCCAAGAAGACGTAGAGTTCCTCCCCAAACACCGGGCTGCTCAATAGCGGCGGCTTTCCCAGGTAAGCTTTTATTTGCTCGAAAGCGATCTGGCAGTCCTCGTTCCACTCGAAGCCCTTCTCTCCTCCTCCTTTTAAGGTTTTGAAGAAAGGCAGGCACTTTTCGGCTGACTTAGCAATGAATCTTCCCAAAGCCGTAATGCGGCCATTAAGCTTCTGCACCTCCTTAACGCATCTGGGGGGCTGCATGTTTATCAACGCCGTGATTTTCTCGGGGTTTGCTTCGATCCCTCTTTGGTTTACCATGAACCCCAAAAATTTTCCTGCCTTTACTCCGAAAGCGCACTTGGAGGGATTGAGCTTCATGTTATTTTCCCGGAGGTTGGTGAAGGTTTCTGCCATATCAATGTCGTGAGAGGTCTCCTTGGTCTTGATAACCATATCGTCGATGTAAGCCTCCAGGTTCCGGCCTAATTGATCATCAAAGACGATTCCTACCATCCTTTGATACGTGCCGCCTGCGTTCTTGAGGCCGAACGGCATGTTGTTAAATGTGTAGGTTTTGCCCGCGGCATAGAAAGCGCACGAAGGGACGTCATCCTCCTTCATTTTGATCTGATGGTAGCCCGAGTACGCATCTATGAAGCTTAACACCCTATGCCCGGCGATAGAGTCTACTAATTGATCGATCCGGGGAAGAGGGTAACAATCCTTAGGGCAGGCCTTGTTCAAATCGGTGAAATCCACGCACATCCTCCACTTTCCATTTGCTTTGGTTACCATGACGACGTTGGCCAACCATCTCGGATATTTGATCGGGCTTATGATTCCTGCCTTCAGTAGCTTATCCACCTCGATTTTGATCGCCGCTTTCTTCTCCGGCGAAAAGTATCTTTCTTTCTGGAGGACCCGGGTAAATGTGGGATCGACGTTCAGTTCATGCTCGATGACCTCTCTACTTAACCCCTTCATATCTTCGACAGTCCAGGCAAATATGTCCGCGCTTTTTCGCAGCAGCTCGATCAGAATCTTCCTTTCTTCTGCGGGGATTTCCAGCCCTACCTTGACCGTTTGTTCGGGGTAAGCGGGGTTTATGACTACATCCTCCAGAGCATCGTTGGGGCGGATGTCCCTTATTTCCCTGTCGTGCAGCGAATCGATCACGATGTCTATCTGCTCGGTCTTTGCGGCAATACGACGGGCTCTCCTACTCCGTTTAAATTCAGCCCGTGTTGAATGGAACGACAAAGTTCCAATCATGGCCGCCTCCTCGGTCCTGTCGCTGTTGGTTTTGACCTTCTTTGCCTCCCTCGGGCTTACCAATCTTGCCTCCATCGCGCTCTCCCTTCTTTTCTTCGCTATTATTTTGAGAAAAAACTCGGGCTTGTTCTCGATGCACGCTATCCCTGCGGGGGTGCTGAACTTGATCTTCTGGTGAGGGATTGACGCAACGATTCCTAAGGCAGCCTGAGCGGTCACTCCCAAGATTGCGTTGTACTGGGACTTCAGATCGATCACCATGAACGTGACACGGGCTGTTTTTTCGAACAGCCTCTCTCCAATGGTCACTTCGAAGTCAATGGTCCCTTTTGCGTAGACCGTATGATTCGTGAACCCTTCCAACAAACCCGCATATGGGGTTAAGTGCGCCTCGGACATCCCCATTTCTTCTAAACAATGGAAGTAGAGTATGTCCCGTGAAGCCCCGGTATCAATGAGGACCCTCCCAATATCCGCTCTACCAATAGCCATCTTGATTGTCAATGGCTGTGTTGAATGGAAGAGTGTGGAGGCCAGCTCGCTCCTCCTGAACCCGATCATTTCCTCTTGCTCGGGTGGGTAGGCTGGTATCAGGAACACCTTTTCCAATTTCTTGATCTGAATGGAAAGCTGGGTGTTGCTCGGGGCTTCTTCCCCGATATACAGGATGTCATAGCGTTTTTCCCCGTCGGCATCGTTATCCCTAACATACTGGACATGTCCCCGTGGGGCCCCTCCTTTATTGCTGGGTCCCTCGATCCACTTTTTCAATTCTCCGGCCTCGACTTTCTGTTGTATTATCTTCTTCATCTGAAAACACTCATCCGTGTTATGCCCATGGCTCTCGTGGTAGCCGCACCACTTCTTCTTGTTCGCCTCATAAGGCTTTCTTTCTAGGGGTGGGGGAGGAGGCAGGGCTTCTGCCCGCAGAATCTCCGTCCTTGGGGCTATCAAAGGAGTGAAGGTGCTGTCATTTCTTTTGAAATTGGTCGTGCCCCTCGGTCTTCCTCTATTTCGGCCGCCACTGCCCCCCGAATAGCCAGCGTGGTACCTTGAGTCATGAGCGGGCTCGAGCCTATCCCTAATACTCCTGCGGGCATCTTCCATGAACGAGGGCTCAACTCCGGCCATGGCAATGGCTCGATTGTACATTTCCTCCGTTCCCTCGGGCTTTCGACAAGCGAACTCTTGCCTCAAGGTATAGGATGTCAATCCTCCCAAGAAGCACAGCTCGATGTCATTTCTCGTTAGGTCCACGATTTGTTCGGTCATTTTTCTAAACCGAGTAATGTATGCTTTTGTACTTTCTCCGGGATATTGCTTCACACCGCATAGATCCGATTTCGGTCTTGCGACCTCCCCAGCGCCCGCGAACGAATTCAGGAACGACGTCCGTAACTGCTCGTAGCTGCAAATGGAGCGGGGCTTATGGGCCAACAACCATCCCAGCGCCTTCCCCTTGAAGGTGGATGCTAGAGCCTTGCACTTTACGGCCTCATCCGTTGAAAATAGAGCCATCTGCCTTCAAACCGCCCAACATGGCTTTTGGAGTTAGACGAGCCGTCATAAGCGTCTAGCGTGGGGACCTTTCCCCGCTGGATCGGGGAATCAGCTATCCAGGAGGCAAAAGCATCTATGGGTCCAATGCATTTTGCCACACTTTGCTTAGACTCCCATAGGTCCCTGATCATCCCCTGGACCTTGTAATCAATCTCTTCCCCGGTTTTCACCCTTTTTGCCGTTCCCGCAAATTGCTCTCCGGTTCTAACAGTCGCTTTTCCCTTGTAGTGGCCTTTGGACCTTCGAGGTTGAGACTCTCCTTCTTCACTCCTTCTCCCTTCTTCTCCTTCTTCATCGTCGTCTTCCACAACGATCGTTCTTTTCTTCTTTCCCTCCACCCTGCTGGCTATGCTTTTAGAACCATGAGTTTTTGATCTTTCAAGAGGGATTGCCGTGTCAGCCTCGGCATTAAATAGCTCTTCCAGGGCCAGGTTTAACTGAAGCCCTTCCGCTACTAGATCCTGCATGTCTTTCAGGAGCTGGATTTTCTTTTGAATCTGCTCAGGGGTGAGGGGAGTGACGGGGATTTTCTGTACCTTGCGTGCTTTTGATGTTTCGATACGATCTCTCAGATCCGCCTCTCTTCTTGCTTTCTGAGAGGGAGTTCCCGAGCAGCCACTAGGCGCCTTGTCTCCCAATCTGGCAAAGATGGATCCTTGAGGCGCTTGTTTCGATGGGCTAGCAATTGGGTTCAAGATCTCTTTCCCAGTCATTGTAAATATTTGGAATGTCGAGTGTATTTTAGAACCGTAGAAACAAAAGAATGGTTTTGTCGAGTCAGACTAGACTGGGAATTCGAAAGAACTCAGAAGATTGCACTAGGAAGATTTTCGTTTCCCGGCAATGGAACCACTGATGACGCCCTAGATTTCTGGGGTCACGGAGATAGAACTCCAACTTTGCTGTCTCTTGATCCTGATCACAACACAAACAAGAACACCGTTAAGACCAAGGCCGGGTTGGAATCCGGCTTAGGCCCTCGGGTGTGAGAGTAAGATCTCTGAGGAAAACCTAGGAAGAAGGTTCAATGAAGACCTTGTGTGTGTGAATAGGATAGAGCACGTACCTCTCTCATGGGGCGAAAAGGGGTATATATATGACCAAGGGAAAGAAACCTGCACAAGGTACTAACCACCCTGGTACTGGGGGGACACGTGGCGAGTCCCCAGTGGATCGGTCAGGAGAGTGGCTGGGAAGGTGGCGTGTCTGTCAGGGAAGCATGGTTCCATCACCAACCGTTATGGTGTGTCAGGTACGGTTAGGTGACGCCTCGCGTACGTTTGTGCCAGCTGGGCACTACGGGCTCCTCAGGATGACGGGAGACAGAGTCAACTCGGGCATATTCATCAGGAGATAAATCCTCTCGGGCTTACTAGCCCGCGTTCCTTGTCGGTTAGGCCTCCAGAGTTCAGGTCCGGTTCGGGCGCGTTAGATCGCATTGATTCTAGACCGGCGAGCATCCGGCCCAGAAGGCTCGGTCTCATCACTATTATCTCTCCACCACTACCAGCCTCCTACGCAAGTCAGCCTAACTCTGTTTGATGTCGGTTTCTCTCTTATGTGACCTTCAAAAAAGAAAATTAGATTAGACGATTTAAGCCAAAATTGCACGTTCATGGACCATTCCCTTGGAGAACAAACTGAGGTTGTCACCATCTATTGAGATGATTCTTATAGATTCAGAGGTAATAATAGAATTGTTAATTTTTTTTATTTTTTTTTATTTTTTCTGAAAGTGATTTCCTAATAAAAACTCTTTTGTTTTTTCTTATAGGGTGAAAGATTTCAAGCAACAATAACAAACTCTTTTATACTCCCTCTGTCTCTAAATGAGTGTCCATTTTCAAAAAATCTTTGTCCCAAAATGAGTGTCTTTTTTTAGCATAACTTTCTCTCTAAATGTTTTTTTTTCGAAAATTTTTCACCGGTTTCTTTATACGTGTAAAACTAAATGTTTGGAAAGGAGATTACAAGATTATATATGAATATTTGCTACCAAATTGTACAACAAAATTGAGATTTTCAGTGTTCCTTAAAATGAAATTTGGACACTCATTTAGGGACAGAGGTAGTACAAAATTTGAGAATGCGTTTATGGACACGCCATTTATGTCATATCAAAAAGAAGGAACTTTAGCTTAGTGAAATAACAAGATCAAGATTAAAAGATCAATGACCATAGGAGTAAAGAGAGTAATGAAGCAAGAAAAGGTGTTAATTTGAGTTTGTTTTTATATACGTATTTTGAAAAGTCACTCTAATTCATTTTTTGTTCTCTGTTTAAAAGCAATGAATGATTCATTTTTCTACTAGCAAAGATTTTGTACGACTGTTCCAAAAAGAATACTACTTGAAATTAAACACATGTTGAATCAAAAGATTTTAGAAGTTGTTGAGAGACTACAAGAAACCTAACCTGAGTGACTTCTGAATGAAATCTCTCATTCCAGAAAGGTGGGCAATATTATTTATTGTGCCAAATACTGCTCACATATGGATTGCACAACTCCATCATCATCAATAACCACCAACTCTATAGTGGTCTCCTGTATGAATGTCATAGAGAAATACAGTACTCACTCTGTCCCTAAATGAGTGTCCAAATTTTATTTTAAGAGACACTGAAAATCTCAACTTTTTGAACAATTTGGTAACAACGATTCATATATAATCTTGTAATCTCCTTTCCAAACCCTTAGTTTTGCACGTATAAAGAAACCGGTGAAATTTTTTTTGAAAAAAAAAACGTTTAGGGAGAAAGTTATGTTCAAAAAAGACACTCATTTAGGGACAAAGATTTCTTGAAAATTGACACTCATTTAGGGACAGTGAGTACAATTTAAACAAGCATAGAAAATGGAAAAAAATAGGACAATTGGAGATTAAGTACAACATAGTCCTACACATTCAAGAACTAAAACGAGGACACCATGGGCTCAGAAAGTATGCAGATGAGCACTATCTACCTTTGTATTAAAAAGTCAATAAGAATTAGAAAAAAGAATTTTGAACCATTGCATTTGTATCCAACCATTTGTAAGTAACGGAGAATAACCATGTTTTTTAATAGGTAGTATGAAAAAATCTATGTTGGACACCTATTATTAATATTAATCCAACATTATTATTAAAAGTTAACAACTATAATCAGTGTCTGCTCATTATATATGCTTTTGGATATTAAACTTGGAGAAAAAGATGCAAGAATAAGGAGAACTGATAGGTAAAAGAGTCGATGTTGATGTTTCGGATTGGAAAAATATACGTATTGTATTTTTAAAAAGTTTAAATACTCAAACTTTGAAGCAAATGTTCATATCTTTATTAATTTTTACTATATATATATTTGTTTAAAAGTATATACAAGTTAAAATATTTTTGTTCACCGGAACTAAATTGATTATTACAAAGCTTGGTGAACATGTTATGAAAGCAAAAAATTTAAATGGGACAAATGCTGAAGGAAAAGTTTTTGTGCCGAGGTTGTTATTAACTCTTTCTGTCCCGTTTGTCATTTAAGTTACACACAAGAGAGTTTCCATTGATTGTTTTTTATTATGTAATGACAATCAACAAAAGCTAAAGTTACTAAATAACGCATGTCATGGTTAGTTGTATGTTGCTCCATCAAAAGTAATTACTCGTATACTGGTTTGAAGATTATAGTATGTGACGAAAAGGAAAGGTTGTGGATGAAACAACCAATTCTTTTCGAGTCTCTATATATTAAAAGAAAAGGAGCTTGGGTCCAGCCCAAAGAAAGAAACGAAAGCTAATTTTGTTTACAAAGATTTTACTGTATTTTTTTTTTTCAAAATTTGTAATTGTAGTCCTTGATGCCAATATGAATATATTTTTTAATTTATACTCCTTCCGTCCCTAAATGAGTGTCCATTTTCAAGAAATCTTTGTCCCTAAATGAGTGTCTTTTTTTAACATAACTTTCTCCCTAAACATTTTTTTTTCGAAAAATTTTTCACCGGTTTCTTTATACGTGCAAAACTAAAGGTTTGGAAAGGAGATTACAAGATTATATATGAATCGTTGTTACCAAATTGTTCACGAAGTTGAGATTTTCAGTGTCCCTTAAAATGAAATTTGGACACTCATTTAGGGACAGAAGTAGTATTTTTTTATTTGTCAAAGTTGTTTTGTCGTGCGTTTAACGCACGGGTGCTACACTAGTTGCTTTTAATCTCTGGAGTTTAAACTCGATCTGTGTTTGTGTATGAATATATAGAAAAACTCAGTTAAAGAAATTAAAAAAAAAATTGAAAAGAAAGAACACCAACCAATTTAGAGAATGGGAGATTGATTGACAGTGATGTTTTGAAGGTAATCTTCTCTATGTTTGTTTTAATAGTTGCATAGACGAGCAGATCTAGGGTTGATGAAGGGCACTTTTCACGTTCGGAAGACCTTGCGGATGGATCTTCCCCGATAGTTGGTTGTCCTCTATCGAGCAAGAGGAGAGACAGACATGAGCAGGGCTAATGAGAGCGACTGCCAAGAAGAAGGAGACACCGTCAATGAGGACGGATTGGAGATCGACACCGACGTCTCAATTTGGTCAGGGATGTTAGAACAATTATGATCCCCGAATGCCATACTCATATTCAGAATATGATTGAGGAAGAAGATGAAGGCGGAAGCGAGATATACCTGTTGAATCCATGTTCTTGAATTTAGGGGAAATGAAGAACAAGAAGAAGATGTAGGAGAATGGATCTTCTAAATGATGAGTGTCACTTAATCTCTCAAAGTCTTCCAACAATATGAAGTAAATTTAGATGAGAGAAAGTAAGAATGTAGTTGTTTCTAGGCTTGATGGAAGCGCCTTTATATATGAAACAAAGAGACACTTCATTTAGGGACCACACCTATTCATTCTTAAGCAATGTTAATTTACCATTTTGCCCATCATAAATAGATAAATTACATTTCAGGAATTCTACACATTATTATTATTGACTACACTTTATATTAACATTATATGTATGATTTCATGTTATGGAAAAACTAAATGACTTGTAATGCAAGCCATGTTCTAACAATCTCCCACTTGGGTTGCAAAACAAGTCTGTCCTTTAAAATCATAAATATAGTACAAATGACAACCCAAATGTGCGCACTTTGTTGTCATCTATAACAATCGCGTCCATTAGTCATCCAAGTATGAGGACTAAAGGGGCAGTCGTTGTAATTGATTTGCAACTAAACCCACAGTAATCACGTGTACAAATCTAACTAAATGACATAGATCAAAAGTGTAGATGTGTAGCATGGAACATAATGAATATATCCATATTCTTCCAACTAGTCCAACATAACCAAATGAAATCAAAACTTTAAAATAAGAGAACAATTAATGAAATGACAACATAAACTCCCATTATACTAAATGTTATCAAGATTGTTACACACATGTGAAACACTGAAGATGATAACGCATTCACAAACGGATCCGCTAACATGGAGTTTGTTTCTAATTGTTGTTTTTCTATTTGTCATTTTCCTTTACAACAAGAAACTTAATGTCTATATCCTTCAGACTTTGATGAACTCTTGTTGTTGTAAGACTGCCGCTTGATAGTCACAAAAAACCTTAAGTGGTCTTTCGACACTTATTGACAATTTGCAGTTCCTTAATAAACTTATGCAGCCATATAATTTAACAAATATCGGAATACCTAATGATCTCAAGATGATCCGATTTCAAAATATGGGCAAGTAGTTCTTTAGTATTTTGTAAATATTTTTATCATTCGGCTGCTACCTAATGTTCTCTTCCGGATTGCTTTGGTATTGACCAAGCATCTCAACAATACGCATACATTAAGCTTCATACTGCTGATGCAAAGGGATATTTTCCATATACTTGGATTCAAAATTACCTTTAGGACACTGTTTGAGACTAAACATGTCTCCTTTAAATTAGGGGTGTCAAGTGGTTTATAGTTTTGTATGCTAAAATTTTGTAATATCTTTTCCATATAGGCATTTTGTGGTAATCCTAAAACACCTCATGAGCGATCATGGTGAATTTGGATTCTTAATACAAAAGATGCCTCACCAAGACTTTCCTTAAGAAGGTTCTATTACTAGCAAACAAAATATCATCCACATATAAGACCAAAATATAAATTTACTCCCACTGAACTTATGGTATATACAATTTTTACCAAGATTCATTTCATAACCAAATGAAATAATAACTTGATTAAATTTTAAGTACCACTTGCGAGAAGCTTGTTTGAGCCCATAAATGGATTTCTTAAGTTTACAAACTAATTGATTAGTTTGATCCAAATCAGTTACCATTAATGTCTCCATTAAGGAAAACCGTTTTTATATCCATTTAATGAAGCTCAAGATCAAAAAATGCTACTAGTGCCATAATGATCCTAAAAGAGTTTTTAGAATATACCGGAGAAAAAATGTTTCCTTATAATCAATGTCTTCCTTTTGAGTAAATCCCTTAGCAACAAGACAAGCCTTATATCTTTATACATTACTTTGTGAATCCTTTTTGGTCTTTAAAGACCAATTTGCACCCAATAGGTTTCACATCTTTAGGGAAGATGATACATTTACACTTGGTGTATAGAAAGATTCTATACACCACCTATATATGTGTGACACATAATATCTAGGGAGGGAATTTTAGGAGAGAGATTCTTCCATGGGTTCCATCTAAAACACTTGGCATTATTTTATTTGTAGTGTATCCATACACTTGGTGTAAGTGTAGCATTTTCCCATCTTTAGGTAATGGAACAAGATCCAAAATGTCGTTGTCTTTCATAGATTTTAACTCTTCATTTATGGCATTGATCCACTTATGAGAATTTAGGACTATTAATGGCTTCATGGAAGATGAGAGGCTCATCTCCCACTAAACCTAAGTGTCATTTATTCTCGGCAAGATACACCTTATAATTATCCGGAATAACACTTCTTCTTACTCTATTGGATCTCTTTAAGAGCATCGGTTCTTCCTCATTTTGAGATTGTTCAATTTAATCCTTATGATCAACATTTTCATGTTGTTCAATATTTATAGGGGAGTCATTATTTTGAATTGTATGTTCCCTTTGAATTTTAGGCAAAAACCTTAATTTCCAATGGGAACTATGGGAAGAGGTATAGAAAATGGATCCTCTTCCTCTTCAAATTCAAAACTATTCCTAATTTCCCCTCTAAATTCAATATCCTCAAAGAACCTAGCAATTCTCGTTTCAAAAGGTTCTTGTTTTCGGGTTGTAAAATTTATAGCCCCTAGATCTCTCGGCATACCCCACAAATAGCTACCAATAGTCTTAGTGTCCAGTTTTGCCCTTATTAGGCCTATAAAGCTTAGATTCTGCTGGACAACCCCATAAATGAAGATGAATTAAGGACAGTTTCTTATTTGTCCATAATTCATTAGGGTTTTATTAGTAGTAGCCTTAGAGGGAGCTCTATAGAGAATATAATTTGGGTTTTAATGTATCGCCCATATTGAGTGAGGTAAGAAAGTATAAGAAATTATACTTCTTACCATATCTTTAAGGGTTTTATTATGTCTCTTAGCTACATCATTCAAGCAAGCCATTCCCAGCATAGTGTAGTGAAGGACAACCCCACACTCTTCAAGATAGCGACCAAAAATGACCCAGACGTTGTTCCCTAAAACCGTTGTTCCGATCATAGTATTCACTACCACGATCGGACCTAACGTTCTTAATAGTCTTCCTAAGTTGACTTTCAACTTCGGCCTTATAAGACTTGAAAAACGTCCATAATTGATACTTTTATGAAGTAAATAAATGTACCCATAAATGAGAGTAGTCTTCCATGAACGTAATAAATATTGTTGACCATTCCATGAAGGGGTAGTGAATGGCCCACAACATTCCGTATTTATTAGTTCTAGGATACTTAATTCTCTCGGGGATACTTTTCTATTAGTGTTTGTAAATATTCCTTAATGGTATTCAAATGCAAAAAACTTTTCCGGAATATCAAGCTTTATTTAAGATTCCCTCCGACATAAGCTTGTCAATTCTCCTCTTGGAGATATGACCTAAATGTTTATGCCATAAGGTATAAGAATTTTCGCTTGATGACTTTTGCTTTCTATTTTGGTTTCATTTATTATGAGACTCATTTATTGTTTGAATATTGTCAAGTAATTTAAAGATTACTTGACGAAGCACTAGTACCAATAACCTTGGAATTGAATAAATGTCGCGCCCCAGACCCGTGGTCCTACTTGGCCCCACGCTCGGGACACGATTGGAAGACGTTATAAAACACATTTAGAAAATTTTTCGAAATATACTTTCATAAAGTTTAACAAATCCACACTTGAAGTTCAAATACTTCCACTGACTTTCAAACAAACTTTCACAAACGAAACTATTTAGCCCGAAGGCTTACAAACCTTTATACAAATGTACTCACACCAACATTATCCAAAATATAGGTGTTACAAGACGATGAAGTCAAGGAAACTCTACCCAAAAGGTTATACATTTATGTAATGTAACCTTGACAAAACAAAACCCAACTCTTACCACTTTCAACGTCCTCCCGTGCCAAAGTGTCCTATCCCCTGGACTTGCTTTTATCTAAAACAGTAAACAAATAAGGGGTGAGAATGAATCTCAGTAAGCTACTAAAATGCAACTACGTTACATGCTGATATGATAATCATAAAGAAACAATATCAACAAATAATCATATAGCATATAGCACATAACATGAGAGATAACATCAACTCATATATCACAATTAACACATAGGCCACACTCCGGTGGATACCAAGCCAAGGTTTACCCAATAACCATAACCGTACGAGAATACCACCTGAGAAAACCATTTGAGCAGCATAAATAGCTGAAGCCGTCGGGATCCCGAAAACAAACCATAACCAATAGAACCAAGTAACCAGAGAGGGAAATATGACACAAAGTCATAACCCTAATGCTCACCAAAGGAAGCAATTCATCCCATCCAATGCCAATCTGGACTGGGGAAACAAAGAAGGCGCAGTGGACAACTTATAGTGAACTTGGCTTGTGTGCCACTATAATTCTCCCACCGCCTGACTCAGAAGCTCCCAATGGAAAACCTTATAGTGGACTTACCTGTACCACTATAATTCTTCCATCGGCTGACTCAGAAGCTCTCAATGGAAAACCTTATAGTGGACTTACCTGTACCACTATAATTCTTCCATTGGCTGACTCCACAACAAGACCAGCTGGACTTTCACAAGAAGCACAGTAATGAATACTTGCTAAACAAAACCCGGGGCATTTAATCCAAGAAGGAACTAAGCCAAATACATCACAAGATGCACACAAAAGATTTCTCATAAAGAGTCCATAACAAGGACATTTAGTCACAACCCAATCTTTTTCATCAACGACATAAAAGTCATACACATTCACGTTTGGGTCCTAAACAACCCCAAGGACTACAAAAAAATTGTCCTCTTGTACCCAAGTTAAACAAACTATCAACCTGGAAAACAGGGGGGGTGCGCACGCCCCACCCAAAAGGGTGCGCGCTCTCCCTTTCATCAAAACCTCACAAATTTTGGCCAACTAAGGGTGCGCGCGCCCCACCCAAAAGGGTGCGCACGCTTCCCTTGATCAGATACTTTTGCCTAGGTTGGTAACAATGGGGTGCGTGCGCTTCCTTATTTAGGGTGCGCACGCCCCCTCCCATTTTGGGCCAAATTCCAGATTTCTTCCTTAGTTCATTTTTACTCTTTCCGTCCCAAAAGTATAACACATATACTACATACTTTGGTAACTTTCATTAAGGTCACAACTTGGTTTCAAAACCATTCCAACATCCAGCTAAACCAATTCTATATACTCCCTTTGTCCCAAAATTACAAGTATAACAAATATTACCCAAATCACAAAATTAACAAGTAGAAGTATCAAATATAAATATAAATTTTCTAATATACCAATATACTCATTTAGGGATACTTTCATATATTTCCCCGTCCCAAGAATAATAGTATAATTTTATAATATACTTATTTAACATTTAATTCAAGTTAATATTTTACCGTCCCACAAATAGGAGTATACTTTCAAACACTTATACTAACATTTTCAGAATATAAACATACTCCATATACATACTTGCATACAAACCAAGTCACTTACCCAGTATAATTATACCCCCTTTGTCCCAAATAAACAAGTATCACAAATAAATTATTTTCACAATAATTTCACCACATATCACACATATAGCAAATATATGACCATTTTACTATTTAAAGGGAATTAGTAACTTACCTATTCCGGGGAAAGTATAAATGAAATATTTTCTGATCGTGTAGAAATGATCTACTCAACGCCCTGATCATTTTTATATAATTAGATTTTAAAACGGAGAAGTAATTAAAAAAATAGAAATTAAAATAAGAAATATACTTACTCCCTTCGTCTTCACCAGAGAGAATAAAAGAAAAGAGAAGATTTGCTTCTGTATTCATCGCAGAGAGAGAAGAGGTTGATATTTATCTTTTCAACTTTTCAAGAATGACACTTAGGACCCTCTTCTTTCATTTTCAACAATTAAGCCCCTGAACTTTAAAGTTACACTTTGGACCCTAAAGTTTCAACTAACTCATTTATTCATTTTAACAAAATTTCTACTAATACTTTAACTACCACATATGCTCAAATAATATATGCAAGTAGTAAAAAAAAAATATTTTCTAACACATAAAATGCACACCTAATGTCAAATTAAAATTCCCAAAAATATAAAATAAATAGGGACGAGTTTTGTGGTCGTTACAATAAAGATCACACTTATTATTACCAAATGAACAAATTAACCTTCCTTGTTTAATATTGTGATTATATATTAAATTCCGTCTAATTGACGATACAATGAATGTATTATTAATACAAATAAAACTTAGTACTTTAACAATAACTTAAAAGTCCTTATGCCTATAACTTCGACCGGATTCCCAGCTTCCATATAGATGAATCTCTCATTTTTGCTGAGTCTTCGGTAATTCAGGCAATCCTACATAGACACATTTATGTGAGTTGTTGCACCAAAATTCAACCACCATGCATATGTAGGAATTAAAACCAAGTTAGCCTTAGTACAAACATGACCAAATGACATACCTTTCTTAGCACGCCAAGCGTGATACTTAGGGCAGTCGTACTTCATATGGGTGAGGTCCTTGCAAAAGAAGCATTTCTTTTCTTGACGATCATTAGATGATCCCTTAGGCTTCTTATTTCTTGCAACCACAATTTCCTCCCCTCTACTTTTTGTCCCATGAGAAGAGGTAAATGCCAAACGTTCCTCAAGGATATCAAAGAATGTTTTAGCATCAACATCCTTAGAGACGCCTTTCAAAATGGTCTCCGGGACAACAATGTTCATGATCATTAGGCTCACGCGGTTGGAGCGTTTCCACTTCTCAACATTTAAGCAATCTTCTTGAGTGCTTTCATTAGAGAGAGGAAGTGGAAACGGATCCCTTAATGCGTGATCTATGTCCATATAGGCTAAGATCATCATCATAATTAGTCCCATTTAGCATTGGTACGGTACTCACAGCAGTAATTACGGATGAAGCAATAAGCAAATCTGTTGGAATTCGAGAATAAGAATGAATACAAAAACATAAATAAGAAACTACACAATGAATAAATGATTAATTATATCAACGAAATCCATCAACAAGACAATCAACATGACATCAAAACTAATATTTGGGTTGCGAGTTGACTCATAAATGATTGCCTTAGGTAATAAGCAATTTGAACAATGTTTTAATCAAATGCTTAATCTTCCTTTGGGCCGACATAAGCATTTAACAAAACAACTTTATGTTCATTTTACTTGTTACCACATGAATGCTCAAGTTTAGTCAAATGTCAAGATATTCTTTGGAAAATTCAAGTCATTCACATATTAACTCAAACATTCAACACTTTAACAATTTTGGATTTAAATAACGTTAATCACTTTGGTGATAATATTATTTAAACAATGAATAAAATTGTTTAAGCATATAATTAATCAAGACTTTAAGGTTTGAATAATGTATGTTTTGTTCAAAAGGAAAAAACAAAATTGTGCAAAAATTAAAAAAAATCCAAAACCTGTGAACAGTAACTGCTCGGCCGAGCATAGGAAATGACACGGCCAAGCACCATTTTACAGAAATTTTGGCCCTTTCGACATGAAAAGCACGACCGTGCTAAACAAAAGGCACGACCGTTCCAAATCAGTCTGCTCGGTCGAGCATTGAAAAGGACACGGCCGAGCACCATTAATCAGAAACACTTGGCTTTGTCGATATGTTGTGCACGGCTGGGCAAAATAAAGGACCCGACCGTGCAGTCCAATAGGTCCAACCGGGCTAAACAACACAC
The DNA here is from genome assembly GCA_026119855.1 of Campanula takesimana. NCBI lineage: Eukaryota > Viridiplantae > Streptophyta > Magnoliopsida > Asterales > Campanulaceae > Campanula > Campanula takesimana. The sequence continues at coordinate 225,653 of JAOWBW010000136.1, read as the reverse complement.
CTGCCCGGACCAACACACCGGTTCAAGTGCACGGCCGAGCAGATCCTAAGACTCGATTGTGCAAGGTGATATTCTGCACTTGTTTTTCTCGACACACTCTGCACGACCGTGCCAAACAAGCAACACGACCGTGCAAGTCTTGATGTCGATTCACTTTACTGATGGTGCACGGCCAAGCAAATCCCAAGACTCGGCCGTGCAGTCCATTTTCTGCACTTTCTGAATTTTGTTTAAACTTTCCCAAAATCAATGAACGGCAAGTACATCCACATGGTATGTACTTAAAACATAAAACCACGCTATTTAGGATAATCTTGCTTTTAAAATTAATGGAATCGAGTAAGTAGATCCACATGGTATGCACTAAAACATAAAACCATGTTATGAAGGTATAGTCAAACTTGAACCATTGAGTTTAATGAATAAAAACTTTCAAACCATTTTCTTAAATTCAGATGAAGATTATCCGTACTCTATGAATGAATTAGAGTCCCTAATCAACATCAAGTCTTTATGATTCAACAGGAAAAAATGAATCAATTAAAGCATAAAAGCTTTCTTAAAAGAACTCAAACTCAAACCAAAATATGAGCGGGCTCTAAAACCAATTGTTAGAACAATTATGATCCCCGAATGCCATACTCATATTCAGAATATGATTGAGGAAGAAGGTGAAGGCGGAAGCGAGATATACCTGTTGAATCCATGTTCTTGACTTTAGGGGAAATGAAGAACAAGAAGAAGATGTAGGAGAATGGATCTTCTAAATGATGAGTGTCTCTTAATCTCTCAAAGTCTTCCAACAATATGAAGTAAATTTAGATGAGAGAAAGTAAGAATGTAGTTGTTTCTAGGCTTGATGGAAGGGCCTTTATATATGAAACAAATGAACACTTCATTTAGGGACCACACCTATTCATTCTTAAGCAATGTTAATTTACCATTTTGCCCATCATAAATAGATAAATTACATTTCAGGAATTCTATACATTATTATTATTGACTACACTTTATATTAACATTATAGGTATGATTTCATGTTATGGAAAAACTAAATGACTTGTAATGCAAGCCATGTTCTAACAAGGGATTGTGGTGCTGAGCTTTGAAAATATGATTCTTTTTTAAATGGGTGAAGAACAGTGGATATGGGTTTTTGGTTTTGGTGTATGAAATATGGGGAAGAGATAGTACACCGTTAGCCTACCATAGATAGATAGAAATAGGTGAAGAGCTATGAAAAAGAAAATAGAGAGTTTTTCAGCACTTATTATTATGCATCGCTAATGTCCAGAATTAAAGAGGAAGAGACCACACACTTACCCGAGAAGACCAACGACTTTTGGCTTTTGGGCTGGTCTTGTTCAGAGGGAAGATGAAAGAGACATTAGGTTTAGGCGGGAAAAAATTGAAGGAGAGACTGCCAAGTGTCCAAAAATGACGTCAGCTGGTTTCTGGTTTAGTATTATTATATAGATTATTTGGTTGTTGTTATGACCAAAAGTCCATTTCAAAATTAATTTTGCATTCATTGGTTGAAACGACAACTTTCTGTTTGGAATGAAATTACAATAGCAAAATGTTAGCTTGGTCGTGTGTAGGCCATTTCTAAGCCACACTCGTGTCCGCAGGAGGACGAGCTCGCAAATTAGTTCAGTGATCCAAAGCAAATTTTGGACTGAAATTTGCAGCACCAGCATACTCATACAAAAAACTGTTAAAAGATTGTCTTCCCACTTTAATGTTAGAAGATGGGAAGTGTTGGAGTGAAAACACAATCTCACTTCAACTTTTTATAGATATACTTCCTCCGTCCCAAAATAAGTAATCTTTTTTAGGCCGTCCCAAAACAATTGAGACTGTTAAATCAAAATAGAAATGTTTTAATATATTTATATTCAACGATCCCCACCATTTAACCTCACTCATTCTCTCTCTTTATTTTCCAACACTCAATTTATTCAACCAACACTACTATTTACCCCACTCATTCTCTCTCTTCATTTTTTACCACACATACACTACTTTTCTCTTAATTATTGTGCCAACTCCTCTAGTCCTATTTGTGCTGGGACGGAGGGAGTATAGATTATAGAAAGTATGCTAGAGTGTTGTAAGTATAGAAAGTACTCCTTCCGTCCCATCTTATACTTTAAAAAAAAAGTGGGCACAAGAATTAATATGAGAATCTTTATATTATATAATATAGATAGTGGGGTAGAGTGTTGTGAGTATAGAAAGTGGGTAGGAGAGAGAAAGTGGGGTAGAGAATAGTTAGTGGATAGTTGTTGTGTGTATGACATATAGGACCTACTAAATAAAAAAGTATAAAAAACTTTCTTTTTTTGGATTTTGAAGTTTAAAATGGGACACACAAAAGCGAAATTTTTGAAGTTTAAAATGGGACGGAGGGAGTATATAGAAAAGGAAAAAAAAGAGGGTATAAAATAATTAGTGGATAGTTGTTGCTGGTATAACATATACTTCCCCCCGTCACATAACAATGCGGACAAATTGATTTTTTTGGTCAACTGTATTAATCTTTGACCTTAATTTTATGAATATCAAGATATCTTTATGTAATTCTAAAAAGTGTTATCGTTTCATCATTAAAATTACTATCAATAATTTTGTTTGAATTGCATAGATATATTTTAGATATTCATAAAATTATGGTCAAAAATCAACTTAATTGATAAAAAAAAGTCAAATTGTCCACATTGTTATGGGACGAGGGAGTACAGTAGGGCCTATTGGATAAAGAATATTCCCTACGTTTTAAAATATACTCCCTCCATCCCACCTCACTTGAGATCTATGGGTGGGCACAATAACTAAGGAAAAAGAGTAAAATAAGAAAAATGTGTGGTTGAAAATGAAGAGAGAAAATGAGTGGGGTTAATAGTAGGTTGGTTGAATAAATTGTGTGGTGGAAAATGAAGAGAGAATGAGTGGGTTGGGTAGATTGAATATAAAATAATAAAATCATGGCCATTTTGAGAGGTCTCAAGTGAAGCTGGACGGCCTAAAATGGAATAAAGTCTCAAGTGAGGTGGGGCGGAGGGAGTATGTCGCTTTAGACTTTTTCACACATATTAAGAAATGTATTGAATGCATATTGAAAGGACTCAATTGCCTTTAAAATAATTTAGTTTTCTAGATGAATAAATGCTTGTACAAGAGATTATTCACAATCATTAACAAGAATATAATTGAAATACAAGATTAACAATGCCTTTTTTAAAGCGATAGATACATTAAAACAGATGAAATATTAAAATTATTTCTCTTTGGGATTTTAAATCATAAATTGAAAAGCTTATTATATTTGAGAAATTTTTGAAAATTAAAATGGGGAGGAGGGAGGGAGTATTAGTGTTGGGTGGAAAAGTAATCCGCGTGATCTCCTCGATTCGGCTATCGATAAAAGTCGGTTTGTTTTTGTTCTTCTCTTTCCCACTTTAGTCTTTACCTTCTTCATCTTCTTCTTCTGGAGTACTAGCAGCATTAAGCCCACTATCACCAACCAAACCAAATGCTTAGAAAGAAAGATGTCGTGAACAGAGCACCAATGGGCGGAATTGTTGTGTTTCAGCTAGTTATGGTGTTTTCAGCTTTTATTTGGGTGGAATCAGGAATAGGCGTCAATTGGGGAACCATTTCTCTCCACAGACTATCACCCTCTACCGTCGTTAATCTCTTGATTGACAACAATATTAACAAGGTTAAGCTTTTCGATGCTGACCCTACTTCTCTCCTTGCACTCGCTGGCACTCATATCGAGGTCATGGTCGGCATTCCCAACGATCTCCTCTCCTTCATCTCCTCCTCCCCTGCCGCCGCCGACTCCTGGGTTTCTCACAATCTCTCTGCTTATATTGTTAAAGCCGGTGTCAACATCAAGTACGCCCCTCCTCCATTTTTCCATACCATATTTGAATTGCATTTTAATCTGAAAAATAGTGCCTTTTAATCTGAAAATGTGTTAACTGGACTACTTAATAATCCATATTTGAATTGCATTTCGCCAAAGATTCTTACTTTTTTTACTAATCCCTTCAAATTTGCACCTCAAGCTCCTTCACACGGACAAATGGACTCACTGTTAATGGACCTGGGGATTCCCATATAGAAAAAGTTGTGAAGCAATTATCCCACATCGGGAATTAACCTGCCTTGCCCTGCTTCTCTCAGGTTTTGAGATAGAACCTCGGACTTTATAAGGGCATCAGAGTTCTGGTTGGGCAAGGTCAAGGGTTCGAATAGTCCCTCTTGCGCATTTGTTTATCCGAATGAAATTGTGCACAGTTGCACCTTGTGTTCACTCCCTTAATGTGAGGGGGAGTGTTAAGGCTTGATATACATAGTTGATTCCCTATCCATCAGCTTAAGCTTTGGATTAGTGGTAAACTTGGCAGAAGTATTTTAGGCTAATCAGTTGAGCTACAACCATCAGTCTTTTGATCTCCATTGTCTTCTATCTTGGAGCAAATCAACCATGGCTTCGCTTCAATACCCAATAATCACTTGCAAGTTTGAGAATTTATACTCTCTATGGCATGGACTTATAACTTAAAGTTAACAAAGCTTTGCCCTATTCACTTACCTCGTGTTCTCTGTGTTGGGAGTGGAGCCAAACCAGGAATGGAGGATTAAGTCTACTCGGAAGAAAAGGGAGGGAATTGACACACTGGGACCTATGCGGCCACATGGTGCAGTCCATAGGTGTGAGATATAGTGGAATAGGAGTCTGCATGGATTACAGGAAGATGAGATTTTTTGGGAAGGGACCTATGTGGTCACAAGGTGCGGCCGTATAGCCCAATAAAACAATGTCCTCTTTCTTGGACCTCTTTTATGCATAGTGTATTGTAATCCTTTATGGTTTAGGTCTCTTGTATTCTATATAGAGCCAAGTGTCGGCCATAAACATACTGTACACCATATAGAGAGATTATTGAGTACAATCCTGGCTTGGCAGCGCCCGCAGAGGTAGTCCGATCTTGTGACAAATTGAGTTTAAAAATCTTGAGATCTTGTGTGTGAATTGCTTGATTTCTTTCTTCTTAAATATTCATATTGCTTGGGGGCTTCTGTCTTAAAGGTTCGTCTTTGGAACAGACTTGACAACTGAAATGGTTTGACCAAGTCCTGGTCTGATATCTTTTTGTATGTGCATCCTCTTTTAGTCTTTTATCAGACTTGTGACCGAAACTCTTTTTCGTCGCTATACAAAGAAATGACTCGAGACATAGGACATTCTGACTTCTTATGACACTAAATCTTGTGCCAAAAACTGATTCCGGTGCCTCTCCCCTGCATAATACAATGTGTCTCCTTTAGATATTTCAGCCTCTTTTTTTTTTGACATGGAAGTTTTACCACTTCAAAGATCTCCCTTACGACTGCCAGAACTTCTTACAAGCCTAGATAGTACATCTGGGTAGCAGAGAAAACAATCCCAACTCATAAGAAGGTTATTGTGATCTTTACCAACAAATGTAGCAGATTACTGTCCTTTATGTTGTAACGGAGGGAGCATTATGCGGTCAACATTAGAAGAAGGGGTGCGGTCAGTAGAGTGAAGGAGGTGCGGTCAAGGGAAGGGGAGTATGTGCGGTCAAGAGAAGGGAGTATATGCGGAAGTGTAGGTGTGGTCATGTTGAAGTAAATATGCGGTCAAGGTAGAGTAGTTAAGGTGCGGTCAAAATGAGGTAGTAGAGATGGAACATTTGCGGTCAAGTCTAGGTGAGGTCGAACGGAAGGGCTTGATAGTAATTTTATTAAGAGACCACGTGAAGAACATGTGAGGTGGTTGGAAGCACGTAAGGAACTCGTGAGGTAGTTACAAGCACGTGACCACGTGACGAACTCGTGAGGTTGTTAGATCCAACAACTTGCACATCCCTATAAAAGAGGCACAAGAGGCGTGATTGGGGGTGTGGATGATTTGGCTATTTCCATATTCATAGTTTGTTCTTAGCTATAGCTTAGTGGTAGTTCTTCTTCTCCATAGTTTAGCTATAGTTCAGTATTAGTGTTATAGCTTGGTTTCCATAGTATAATCTTCAATTCCTAGTTGATTACTCTATTATTGTTGTTATTGTTGCTTGGTTAATCGAATTTGGTTTCAATTCCCATTTTCGCATTTGTGTTTGGATCTCATCTGTTACAAATTGGTATCAGAACAGTCGATCCCCGGCTGCTTCTGCATACTCTGATAAACATGGCGAAAACAAGGTGGGCAGATTTGCACAAGGCGATTGGAAGGAAATGATAAACAAAGGGTAGAATTGAGTGCGAAGACTGGAGGAGTAGAAAGGAAGCTCGATGCAATTGAAGGTAACATGGCAGAAATGGGGAATGGCGTCTTAGATCTCAAATCTGAGATGGTAGTATGCGATCTGTTTTGGAGAAGATCTGCTCTCAGCTGGACAATGAGAAGAGGCATATGGAAAACACAAGCCAAGATGGAGGTACTCCTATGGGGGAGATGAGAGCAATGCTATAGGGGTTAAGTTGTTACAATACTCAGATTGAGGTCCTCAACGGATTTGCTTCTGCAACAATGGTGGATGGAGCTAGGTTGAAGGAGTTGGAGATAATCGACAAAGGATGGGAGAAAATGGAGGGTCGACTTGCAGAGATAAAGACGTCGGTTGATTCTATGTTGGCGAATCTGGATTCAAGTCGTGACAATGGCACAAGGATTACAAGAGTTTATGATCCAAACAACGAATTGGAAGTTAGGTACTCTAATTTTTCTCCTTATGATCATGTTTCTTCTCCATTTAATCCTAGTATGTCTTATACACATACCCAAAAGCCACCTACAACTCTTATCAATGCTACTACCCAGATCCCTAATTTTCAAACCTATGGCCAAAACACTCGATATACACAATCCAATTTTCCAACCCCTAACCAAATTGAAAATCCATAAAAATCATATACCAACCCGAATGTCTAGAATCATACTCTCTCTCCTAATGTTCAAAATGAATCTGAGAAAATATTTGAAAGTTGGTCACACGATGTTATTTTGAGCTCGAGTTACTTGAAACTGAGTGTTAATTTTGATGAATTGTCAACTCAAAATGAGAGTATCAAAATTACTGAGGTTGCTAATGTTGATGAGCGTAAGAAAGAGCTGGACGAAATGGAGGAGGAAAAGGATGACATCAACTCGGCCTTCCTTAATGGATGTATGGATGAGGCGAGGATAAATTTTGATTAGATTCCCAGTTATGATTCTAGTTTATGCTATGAGTTGTGGGATCCCGGAGGTATTTACACCAAAACTGCAAGTATTGGAGTTGTGGTGGGACAACTAAGTCTCTCAACACCACCAACTCCACCTCCACCCACCTCCACCTCCACTTCCACTTCTACTTCAAGCTCAGTTGAATCACTGGATTGTTGAAGGTGGTGTCCTCAAGAAGAATTTTATGACATTTGATTATATGGTTGAAGAGCTTAATGAGAAATGGAGTCTTGGTTTCCATTATTTGTTTGTGCAAAATGAAGGGGTTGAGGATGCTTATCGATTAATTGAATTGAAGTCCTCCTTGTAGCTATTTGATGGGTAGGGGTGCGAAGAAGAAGTGGTTACTTGATGTGAGATATTTGTTTGATAAAATGATAGTGAGCAATGAAGTTTGAGGGAACATGCTGATTTTGAATTGTCTTCGAAATGGGGGCTTGGTTTTTGGAAGGAAGAAAGTCAAAATGAAGGAAAGTTCGTCTCGAAACAAGGTAGACTATGAGGTGGCGACTTTTATTGGCTTTGAGCAAAGCTTAACGTCTACTGTTAAAGATTATTGGGGAGCAAAAGATGTCGATTGGCTGCTAATGGCAATAGATGAAGCATGGAAAAATGTGGAGGTGAAGAATGAAGGAATGCATTTTTGCTCAATGATAGTTGATTTACGTGCTTTGAAATTACTTAAGCTTGACTTGCTTGCATATTGCTCTTTTTTGCTGGATCGACCACCAGATGCAACGACTATAGCTGATTCACATGAAGGTTATTATGGGGTGATTTTGCTGAAGCTATTTGGAGTCAGCCTTGTGTATGTATCATGTCTCAAATGGTTTCCTTCTTGGAGCATAACTACAATGACTTGTACCTTTCATAAACTTTTGGCAGGTGCAAATGTCAATATGACATCGATGTATTCTCATTAGATTTACTAAACAATGCCTCTCTCGAGAATGATTCTAGAGGAGAAGAAAGCTATCATGCTTTTGCTTGGATAGATGAGGTCATACTTGATGGTCCAACACATATTCTAGCAATTCGGGAAATTGTTATGAATCTAACTGGAAATGTACCAAATGTCATTGTGAATCCGGATGAAGTTGTTGTGAAAGGTGCTGCTATTCATGCTGATTTTGTGGTAGGAAAGGCTAATGACATAACACATTTGGATGTGACCCTATTATCGTTCAAACTGGAGACTCGTGCTCGTGACATGATGAAGATTCATCCAAGAAATACAATGCTGCCCATCTTAAAATCAAAGGTTTTCTCATTAGTTACTACTGGAAAAATAAATGGAGAACATGGTGAAGCTATTCACGCAGTGATTCTGTTCACGCAGTGATTCTGTGTGGAGACGCCAAGGGAGAGGTGCAGGATTTGTTATTCTTGGTTGTTTCACTTCTTCCTCTTGGGCTTGATACTGGTGAAGGTATAATGGGTGTGTTGACTCTAAGGAACAATACTATTCCAACCAAGAGAGAGCATGTGTTATCTACATACTCCATTTATAAACCTTGGGATTTGATTCATGATTATGAAGGAGAGAGAACAAGGACCAAGCGTACAAATTTGTTGGGCAAAGGAGTGCCAAACACTTCGATGGGCATTGTTTGATTTCAGCGAGAATAGGTTGGATAGGAAATTTAACTCTTATGCTCGCCTTAACAAAGTGAGGCCAAAAAAGATGGTGGTCTTTTGTGATGATGGCTTCATGGGGCAAACACTATATTCTCTGATGAAGAGCTGGAAATCATTCCATCAGTTTACTACGTTGACCTTGTTGCTCATAAGAGCTGTCTGTATCTTGATAATGCTATGAAGCTGCAAGTTAGTGATCACACTCCATCATAAGGATGTTATTTGGGAAGGCTCGGTATCGTCTTCTTCCAGTTGTTGATTCTTATGCTTGAGGACAATGATAGTTTGAGAGGAGGGCATTGTAACAGGGGAAACAAAATGACCATTAGTGCGGTCAAAACAAAGGGAAGGCTTGCGGTCAATATGGAGATGGAGGTGCGACGACTTTTTACCTTGAGGACAAGGTAAACTTAAGGGGAAGGGATTGTAACGGAGGGAGCAATATGCGGTCAACATTAGAAGAAGGGGTGCGGTCAGTAGAGTGAAGGAGGTGCGGTCAAGGGAAGGGGAGTATGTGCGGTCAAGAGAAGGGGAGTATATGCGGTCAAGGAAGTGTAGGTGTGGTCATGTTGAAGTAAATATGCGGTCAAGGTAGAGTAGTTAAGGTGCGGTCAAGATGAGTTAGTAGAGATGGAAAATTTGCGGTCTAGTCTAGGTGAGGTCGAACGGAAGGGCTTGATAGTAATTTTATTAAGAGACCACGTGAAGAACATGTGAGGTAGTTGGAAGCACGTAAGGAACTTGTGAGGTAGTTACAAGCACGTGACCATGTGACGAACTCGTGAGGTTGTTAGATCCAACAACTTGCACATGGAATTCCCTAAAAGAGGCACAAGAGGCGTGATTGGGGGTGTGGATGATTTGGCTATTTTCATATTCATAGTTTGTTCTTAGCTATAGCTTAATGGTAGTTCTTCTTCTCCATAGTTTAGCTATAGTTCAGTATTAGTGTTATAGCTTGGTTTCCATAGTATGATCTTCAATTCCTAGTTGATTACTCTATCATTGTTGTTATTGTTGCTTGGTTAATCGAATTTGGTTTCAATTCCCATTTTCGCATTTGTGTTTGGATCTCATCTGTTACATATGTTAATCATATTTTGCGCCTGAAATTGACTAAACATGCCTGGAGATGTCACTTTTTCTTTAGTTTGCTGCTGTAGAAGAATGTAAAAAGATTATTGCAGAATTGTATTGCGGAAATTCCATCTGAGTGTGTCTGTGTCCTCTGTCAATCCCAGCTATATCCTCCTTTTTGAGCATGCCTGTGTCCTCTGTCAATCCCAGCTATATCCTCCTGAAGATAAATTTAGGTTGTCTCTACTCTATTGCCTGCACAATCCCCTGGCTTGTATTAGTTCAGATTCTCTTAGCATGTAAATACAAGTCAACTGGGATTGATATATTCACTAATCCGGTTTTGCATTTTGCTGCAAAGAAGCTTGGAGATTAATGAGCTAAAACAATACTCCCTGTGTCCCAGAATGATCTTCCCATTTGATTATTCAAACTTTTTAAGGATATGAACACTTGCTGAGTTAAATACCATTTTCGTCCCTAACCTATTGACCTTTTTACCTTTTCGTCCCAAAACTATTTTTTTTACCTTTTCGTCCTTGACCTTTTTATTTTTGAACCTTATCATCCTTCTGTCAACATTCCATCCAATCTTCCGTTAGATAATCCTATGTGGCATGATGACATCACTAATTTCGGATGACGGAGCTGAAACAGCCATCTGATTTATTGAGTTGAGACTATTGGTTCTTGATTTGGGATTGAATTTTGGTAAGTATTGACTTGTTTGAAATTTGAATTTGGATAAGCATTAAGGTTGTTGAGATGCTTGTACTGGGGATATATTTTTTTTTTAATTCCTTTTTTTGGTAGAATTTTTCTTGTTCTTGGTGGCGGTGATAATGGTTGGGCGTTGTCAGTGTTGATGGTGTTGAACGGTGGTTTTGGACGGTGTTGTCTGTTGTTAGATCATCAAAGGGAGTATAAAATATTTGCTAAAAAAAAGGGAATAAAAATATAACATGACTGTGCTTTCTTTTTTTTTTTTTTTTTTCAAAAATTATAAATGTTATTCCTTTTTTTAAAGCAATAAGATATTACAGTTTTTTTTTTTAGCAATAAGATATTATAGTTAAAAAATAAGTACATAATTCAATATATTTAATATCAGTATAACAATATAATTGGTGATAATTTTGTTTTTGAAGAAATCATATAATACAACCGTGTACTCCCTCCGTCCCATTTTAAGAGTCAAAAATGGGTGGATTCAAAATTAAGGAAAAGGTGATGTGTTGTGAGTGTTGATAGTTGGGTATGAGAGAGAAAATGGGGGTAGAGAAGAGTTATTGGATAATTGTTGTGAGTATGACATGTAGGTCCCATTTTCCATTTTAGGATTTTGACTCTTAAAATGGGACGCTTTTTTAAGAAATTTTTGACTCTTAAAATAGGATAGAGGGAGTATATTTTTTAAGTGAAAAGATAAATCAGTTATCCCCTTCATATTTGGTAAAAATAAACATAGGGTTATATATTTCATTTTTTACATATTGACCCCTTAAGATGTCATCATGCCACATAGGATAATCTAACGGAAGATTGGATGGAATATTGACAGAAGGATGATAAGGTTCAAAAATAAAAAGGTCAAGGACGAAAAGGCAAAAAAAAAATAGTTTTGGGACGAAAAGGTAAAAAAGGTCAATAGGTTAGGGACGAAAATGGTATTTAACTCGAACACTTGCTTCACTAGGCATGTTTTGTTTATGCACTTTTAAGCCCAAATTGTAAAAATTGGAAAAACTTTTTGGGACAATGAAAAATGACAAATAGGAAGTTCATTTTGGGACATATGGAGTATTATTTTCAAGAATCCCTTTGCAAAAAGTTTAATTATGTATGGGTGAAGGCGTGAAGCCGACGATCCTGAGGTTGACTCAATAGCCGAGAATCTCTGATTCAGTAATCTGGATAAAGTGATTTGTGATTACTCTTCACTAGAACTCGACCGAAACTTCATTATGTATATTTGGATCGACTTACTGTGGAATTTTTTACTCCCCTTCTTTCCTTAAGGAGTGTCTTTTTGACTTTCGGAGGATATTAGGAAAGCTGGCATTCAAGCAGTTTTAGCAGCATATGTACTTAAGTACCTTTATCATAACATCCAAACTTTAGAAACTTATTGAAATTGTGCATTGTGATATGATAACTTCTAGTTTTGTAACTTCCATGAAAATGGATAATCATTTAGCGTCAAAAGGAGTATTAATATTACTAAAGCAAAAGATCTTTGATGGCAGACGACTTACGAACTTTCAGACTTCTATGATAATAATTAAAGCATGAATGTGATTATGCACTCTACTATATCAAATGAAGGTTGTTAATCAATGAACGTTATGTTCTGATACTCCCTCTGCCCCAAAATGATCTTCTCATTTGACTATTCATAACTTTTTAAGAATATGAACACTTGCTTCACTAGACATGTTTTGTTTATGCACTTTTAAGCGTAAATTGTAGAAATGGGAAGAACTTTTTGGGAAAATGAGAAGACCATTTTGGGACGGAGGGAGTATTATTTATTCTAGTAGACATGTAATACGATCCATTTCTGTTGCTATTTCTTTTCCCCCTTGATTAACTAGTATAATATATTTCAGGTATGTTGCAGTAGGAAACGAGCCCTTTCTTGCAAGTTATGGTGGTCAGTTCCAGTCTTATATCATGCCTGCTATAACGAATCTGCAACAATCTTTGGTGAAAGCAAATCTCGCCGGCACTGTAAAGATAGTGGTCCCTTGTAATGCTGATGCCTACGAGTCTGCTCTTCCTTCTCAAGGAATGTTCCGACCTGAACTTACTCAAATTATTACCCAGCTTGTTTCGTTCCTCAATTCCAACGGCTCCCCATTTGTTGTCAATATTTACCCATTTCTAAGCCTTTATGGAAACTCTGACTTCCCGCAAGAGTATGCATTTTTTGAAGGGACGAGCCATGCTGTCACTGATGGACCAAATGTGTATACTAATGCATTTGATGGAAACTACGACACCCTGGTGGCAGCACTTGACAAACTTGGTTATGGTCAGATGCCTATAGTTATAGGGGAGGTGGGTTGGCCAACAGATGGAGCTATTGGTGCAAATCTGACAGCTGCGAAAGCTTTTAACCAAGGCCTCATAAATCACGTTCAAAGCAACGTAGGGACCCCGCTTAGGCCCAGGGTTCCTCCAATGGATATCTACTTATTCAGCCTTCTAGACGAAGGGGCAAAGAGTGTGCTTCCTGGCAACTTTGAGAGACACTGGGGGATTTTCTCTTTTGATGGACAGGCTAAGTACCGGCTGAATCTTGGTTTGGGCAAGGGGGTGCTGAAAAATGCCAAAAACGTAGATTATCTTCCTTCTAGGTGGTGTGTGGCGGACCCCTCTAGGGATCTGTCTGGGGTGGGGAATCACCTTAAACTTGCTTGTACTGTTGCAGACTGCTCAACTCTCAATTATGGAGGATCGTGTAATGGGATTGGAGCAAAAGGGAACATATCTTATGCATTCAACAGTTACTACCAGGTACAGCAACAGAAATCTGAGAGCTGTGATTTTGATGGGTTTGGGATGGTGACGTTTCTTGATCCTTCAATGGATGAATGCAGATTTCTTGTTGGGGTAACGGAGGGGACTTCTTTAGGTTTGAGTGTGAAGAGTGGATGGGGGGTTGTTTGTTTATTGGTGTTTTGGGGATTCGTAATCGTGATATGAAAAAGAAGGGATTTGTTTGTTTGGACAAATATTTATACTATATGGAAGAAAAATGCAGATGTAGGATTTGTTGTTGGAGAAACTAGAAAGGGGTGTGTGATGAACTTAATGATATATAGTATGCTCGCACACGTAGCGCCTTTAGCTATGATGTTGTACTGTATTTGAGTAGTAGCTTGGAAAGTTGCAGAAAAGAGAGAGTTTTATTAATTGATGCAGGAAAAGAAAGAAGCAAGTGATGGATCTGACTGAGTTTACATAGAAACAAGCATGAGGAAGAGTTGTGAAGAAGAAGAATGGGAGGGAGGGAGGGATATTATAAGCTCCAAAGTTATGAATAATTAATTAAAAAGAAATCAGGACCATATGCCATGCCACCAACTTGCAATGTAAGATCAAAATAGGCGGACTCAAAAACTAACCAACCCCCAAAACCCTAAAAAAACTCCATTACAGGCTAATAATACTACCAAATTACTAGTTTTTATTGTTTTTCTATACAGATACAAGTTGCCATTATTTGGACCCACACATTATTTTTTCATATATTTGACTGTTAGCTACCATTACCATTAATGAATTTATTATAACTAGGTTACTGGGAAAACTAGTTTCTCTCAAAATTACAGAAAGTCTACTTTTCTTCTACTTGCGAGCATAATCCATTTTGTTTCCACTTGCAAGTATTTTGCGAATATATAAGAACAATTTGAAAAGAATAATACTAGGGGCACAAAATCATAGGTGTAATAATGTTATAGGTGTTTTTAATTAGAGTGTGGTGGGTCCATTATCGATTCAACTAATAAAATATCGCCAACTCATTGTGTGAGCAAGATTTTGTGACCTTATTTTGTGCCCCTAGCATTGCCCATTTGAAAAACCCTATTTTTTTTATAATTTAAAGAGAAACTAGTTTTTCTAAAAATCTTGTGACGTACTAGTAGAAATATGATGTGAAAAATATTATCCATAAAAAAAGGAGAATGAAAAATGGGCCATAAAACTAGTATTGATTTGATTTAAGGGAAGAGTTGATAAAAGAAAAAGCATGTGAGCAAATTGTAAAAGAAAGCATAAAAATCTATAAGGAGTATGAGTATTATATCAAAGTAGGCCAAATTCGAGTAAACAACCAAATTGACATGCGTACTATACGAATTCAACCAATTTGACCCGCATACTATTTAAACTACCAAAATTGTTGGATATTATGCCATAGGCCCTTGAGAAAGGTCTATGCGTTACATCATAGCTTCATTGTTATAGAGATAACAAACCCGATTATTATATCTTGCATGTTTATTATAATGATCATTGTCCCTAGCACTTATGAAGGGCTATCATGAGCTTAATGGATAATCATATGATGATTATGGTGCATAGGATGCGGATTAAACTTGTGGGTACTTATTGGAGAACAAGGTACTGTATAGACACGTTATGAGATTTATGTCATGATCAAATTTCATAATTAAATCTCATAATAGTCATACCATTTGAATCCTTAGACCTGAGATTATCATGGTCTTTTATACGATGAACATTATGTTTGACGTAATCTAACGCTACCCTTAACCGGGTGGTTATAAAGATTACGATTGGCATAATCGGATTCTTGTAGGGAAGAACGATAAGTCAAGATGAGATTTGTCCCTCTCTCAAGAGAGATATCTGCTTGGCCACTCGATGAGTGAGATTGATGATAGTGTACGACCGTACCCAAATGAATTGATGTGTTTAATGTCATTTGCTCATATCAATCTACTCGGGATCGAGAAAGCATTGGACAACATAAGTTGACATAGACCATGACTTATATCCAATATGATATCGCGTGACAAAGGGATTGTGATATGTTATATTTTAGGAGACTTTGGATTTCAAATGCATACTAATTGAGTAGTCATAATGGCTTGCTAGAGTCCGCTTATGACTTACGAGATTTGAATGGTTCGGACTCGTTACCAACTTAGTATAATCCTATTGGATCACACACGCAGAACGGATAATTAAAAGGAGCGAAAAACGAAGAAAAACTGGATCCTGCTGGAGGATCCGTACGGATGGTTTGTCCCGGCAGAAAACAGTTTTAGGTAAACTCTTGTTGGACAAGAAAACCTAAGTCCTAAAGGGTTTTGGAAATCTTTTGTATATAATGTGTGCAGCCGGGAATAGTTCCCTTAATGTTGATTTTGGAAATCACAAACACTTTCTTGGAGAGAGATTAAACACATAATATACTAGGGTTATTAAGTTTGATTATTCCCAATTATCAAACCATAATAATCATTAAGAGCAATTGATGAATCGTTCTTCAACAAAGTTATTCGATCCGAATGACCTAGCAGTCAAGTTCAAGAAAGTGTTCTTGAATCCGTTCGAAGTGTGGATCACCGGTAGAGGGCGTTTCTCTGAGCGTCTTAATCCAAGTTTTCGCATCTCGAACTACAAGGGTTAGTTTCTTTCATCTTCATATTATGAATTATTGAACATAACAGATCTAGGCTTTTAGGTTTTTCATGTGATGTCTTCCGCTGCACATGATTGCACGAAACCCAACAAAAATGACCTGTGTACTATGTATAAATTAACCAAATCAACCTAAATCACTAGTGAAAGTTAATGGATGTTATTGAGTGTTAGTAACTTAACGGATAGTACAATTAAATGTTTCAATTCAACCCAGCAAATTTCTAACTTGTTTAACAGAGAACTAAATTGTGTTTTTTTACCTTCTTCTCCACCAACAACCACCAGACCCACCACCATCTCACACCACCATCTCCCTATCACCATTATAACCTAACATCATCCCTTCCACCTCCAGCCACCGCCATCAACCACTCAATTTCCTTCAAACCTAACCACAAATTAAGAACACATATCCAAATACAATTATAAACCTAGGACTGAATTCAGATTCGAAAGTCATACCCATGAAATTCAAAGTCAGGAACACGAAACTCGAAATCAATAACATCATTTTTGTTTAATTTCTAATAACAAATCCAACCACCATTTTTTTATCCAAAGAAGATCCCAGATCCATCAAGTTTTACGCTTCAAAACCCAATAGACAAATCACTAGCAAGAACGACAAAATTCCATCTCTTGGTATCTAGATCCATAACCCCAAACAATAATACTAGCACCCTCCAACTAAACTACCATCGTGATTCTGCAACTGGCCTTGAGACATGTCTTCAGAGATTGATGTCTTCAGAGGTCTAGGATTATGGAATTTGGCCGGACATGGGTGGGGGCGACCGCGAGGAGAAAGAAAGACTTAGAGGAGTCAATTGTGGGATGATACAGATTTGTACATTCAAGCAGAGAATTGATCGGATTTTAGATCCATATCTACAGTTAGGGGCGATCGAAAATGGAAGGGAGGGGTTTTTCAAAGTTTTGTAGAATGCGGAAGATGGATTTAGAGAACGCAAACAAGGGGAGATGGCCGACGGAAAAATAAATAAATAGAAATTACCAGGAGTTGGTCGGTCATTGACGGAGAAGGAACAGAATGGGGCGGGTGGGAGGAGGCCCCGCGGCATAAGAGTGGTATAAGACAAGGATGTTGGAGAGAGAGGGAGAGGGATGAAGCAGCCTGATGGGTGGCGGTTGCCGGTGGCGTGCGAGGGTGGGGTCATCGGTGACAAGCTGTAGAGAGGACAGAGAAAGAGTGGCAGATATTGGGGGAAAGTGGGGTGGGGGTTCGTGACATGCAGAAGGAGGAAGATAGTGGCCAAGTAAGTTGGGTTTTATGGGGGGGGGGGGTGCAATCCAGAGTAATTGGTGGGGGGTTTATTTGTAATTGTTTGTTTGTAGTTTGGCCCTTGAAATTAGGATTAATAGATTTAGAAATTTTGGCTGTAATATTTGTTAGGTTATTAACGATTGTTGACATTAATTAACGTCCGTTAGTGATTTAGGTTGAGTTGGTCGATTTATGTATAGTACGCAGGTTAGTTTGGTAGTTTAGATAGTACGGTGGTTAAATTGGTGCTATTGACATAGTACGCGGGTCAATTTGGTTGTTTGCTCGGTCAAATTCACTACAGGAACGACACCTCATCCAATTTTGGGTTAATATTGCTCCTAAGCTTGCCACGTCAGATTTATGGCATTAAAAGCCTAACTTTTTGGTTCCTGTTAATTAGACACAAATAATATGTTATCTTCTTAGTTATGGGTATGGTTATTTGAGAATATGTAACTATTATCCTCATAAATACAAAGTGTCCTTACATTGTACTCATACATAACGCATATACATATCAACTATTATAATGAGAAGTATACATCTAATAAGTCATAGCA
Source organism: Campanula takesimana (assembly GCA_026119855.1). NCBI lineage: Eukaryota > Viridiplantae > Streptophyta > Magnoliopsida > Asterales > Campanulaceae > Campanula > Campanula takesimana. The sequence continues at coordinate 207,643 of JAOWBW010000136.1, read as the reverse complement.
TAATAACACATTCATTTGGAATAAGAAACACTAGAATGCATTATACCTAATCAATTACTATTGAATAGGGACTATACAACTTACTTAATACATATCACTATATATGTGCTGATTCTACCAGGTGAATACAATTACCGTATGACAAACAACATCATAATACTTTTCTTATATACTTGGTAGCCAGTGCTATTCATTGTCCACATAACAATTAGTGGAATCTCAAGCATCTCAAACTTTTCAGGTTCTCATTCATACATGTTATCATCGACTACTCATATGTTTTACATTAATTTGAAGATAAAAAAAAATCTAAATGACTCTTAACTTTGGAATAATAATCTTTGTAGGGAATATATAAAATTAGAAGGAAAATTGTTTTTATTGTTGTATGACATGATAGACTTCCTCCTCCTACTTCTTTTTTTTTCTTTGTACATTCATGTCATTTATTTCCACGTTCTTTTAATATTCTCTTTATATCTATATACTATATGGTTTTAGTTTTGACTATTTTCTCACATGTTTTTTTTCCTTTTTAATTAGGTCTGGGAATAATTTTCTTGGACAAATTTGGACGAGGAATTTTTTTTTTATCGACGACCATGGAAGCTATGGAGTCTGACATGTTAATAGAGGACCCCACTATGACTTCATGTAGTGGGTATGAAACACACCCAAATTTACTTTCATTGATATGTGATTGTCAAATTGGGAAAACAAGCTTCTTGGTGAGTTTTCTTTATTTTTTTCTCTTAAATCTACTTTTATATAATACTCCCTCTGTCCCTAAATGAGTGTCCATTTTCAAGAAATCTTTGTCCCTAAATGAGTGTCTTTTTTTAGCATAACTTTCTCCCTAAACTTTTTTTTTTTCGAAATTTTCTTCACCGGTTTCTTTATACATGCAAAAATAAAGGTTTGGAAAGGAGATTACAAGATTATATATGAATCGTTATTACCAAATTGTTCACAAAGTTAAGATTTTCAGTGTCCCTTAAAATGAAATTTGGACACTCATTTAGGGACAGAGGTAGTATGGTTTTTGTCATTATGTTTTCACTAATTAATCATTAATATTGTCACAAACATGATATTTTATTTTTGTTTTTTCCTTGATTGCAATATGATTTTCTATATTGGGTTATTATTTTCAAAGTTAAGTATGTTGGGGATGATCAAGAAAAGAAATGTTTGGATATGAGAGGATTGAATTTAATAGATAAAACACTTACAATTCAAGGAGCAAGGATTGCTTTTAATTTATGGGATGTGGGAGGTAAGTTTATCATTTCTTAACCTTTACAATTTGCTCTTTTATATGTGAATTAGTGTTACTCCTGTGCGATGCACGGGCTGTTAATTATACTCAATTCATATAAATTTAGATGAGTTGAATAAAAATAACACAGTATAAATGTGAAAAAAATTCTTTGATATGCGGTGCGTTCCGTTGTTGATCCGGAGTCACAAGTTACAACCGTTTACGCGGACGCGCTCAAATGACTCTAAAAACTTCAACGCCTTCCGTCCGCATCAATTAGTAATTTTATTTTTTTATATAATATATTGATCATAATTCATTTTGTTCACTAAGTAAAAAAGTTAAAAAGTATCATATAAAAATCAATCCACATGCAAAGTTGACTACTTGTGCCAAATTAAAGAAAATGACATATTTGAACTTATTTACCTAACTTTCCTATTTTAGAGGTGCATAGGGCCTCATTCTAAAAATGGCAAGATTTTTTTTCATTTTATATAGTTATAGATATGGATGACTACTAAGCTTTTACAATAAGCTAGAATGTTGGAAGACAATTTTGCCCTTTATTGTTGCAAGATTTACAACTTTCTTATTATTATATTAGTATATATTACTATAAATACATGTGTGTGATTTTTTTAAATATATATAGATCAAACTTCAATTTTTCACTTAATTAAAAAAAGTAAAAATTATTATATACAAAATAAATTTACATGCAAAGTTGACTACTTCTACAAAATTAACAGTAATGACTTTTTGTTCTACTCACTCAGACGTTCGATTTGATATGCGGTGCGTTCCGTGGTTGATCCGGAGTCAAAAGTTACGACCGTTTACGCGCACGGGCTCAAATGACTCTAAAAACTTCAACGCCTTCCGTCTGCATCAATTAGTAAAAAAAATTATAATATATTGATCATAATTCATTTTGTTCACTAAGTAAAAAAGTTAAAAAAAAAATCATATAAAAATCAATTCACATGCAAAGTTGACTACTTGTGCCAAATTAGAGAAAATGACATATTTGAACTTATTTACCCAACTTTCCTATTTTAGAGGTGCATAGGGCCTCATTATAAAAATGGCAAGACTTTCTTCATTTTATATAGTTATAGATATGAATGACTACTAAGCTTTTACAATAAGTTAGAATGTTGGAAGACAATTTTGCCCTTTATTGCGCAAGATTTACAACTTTCTTGTTATTATATTAGTATAGATTACTATAAATATATATGTGTGTGATTTTATTAAATATATATATATCAAACATTATTTTTTTACTTAATTAAAAAAAGTAAAAAATATTATATACTCCCTCTGGTCCAAAATAACTGTCGCTTTTGGTCAATCAGATGTAACTTTGATCAACAATTCAAATAAAAAATAATGATGCTAATAAAAATCTAAAATTTGGCATTGTATTATAATTAATAATACTTTTAATAACAATTTTTAGATTTTTATTAGGATTATTATTTTTGGTTTAAATTTATTGGTCAAACTTACATATGTTTGACCAAAAGTGACAGATATTTTAGAACAAAGGGAGTACAAAATAAATTTACATGCAAAGTTGATTACTTCTACAAAATTAACGGTAATGACTTTTTGTTCGACTCGCTCCGAAATTCGATTTGATATGCGGTGCGTTCCGTGGTTAATCTGGAGTCAAAAGTTACGACTGTTTACGCGCACACGCTCAAATGACTCTAAAAACTTCAACGCCTTCCGCCCGCATCAATTAGTAATTTTTTTTTATATAATATATTGATCAAAATTCATTTTGTTCACTAAGTAAAAAGGTTAAAAAGTATCATATAAAAATCAATCCACATGAAAAGTTGACTACTTGTGCCAAATTAAAAAAAAAAGAAGACATATTTGAACTTATTTACCCAACTTTCCAATTTTAGAGGTGCATAGGGCCTCATTCTAAAAATGGCAAGAGTTTCTTCATTTTATATAGTTATAGACTATAGATTACTATAAATATAGATGTGTGGTTTTTTAAAATATATATAGATCAAACTTCAAATTTTCACTTAATTAAAAAAAAGTGAAAATTATCATATACAAAATAAATTTACATGCAGAGTTGACTACGTCTACCAAATTAACAGTAATGACTTTTTGTTCGTCTCGCTCCGACGTTCGATTTGATATGCGGTGCATTCCGTGGTTGATTCGGAGTCAAAAGTTATGACCGTTTACGCGCACGCGCTCAAATGACTCCAATAACTTCAATGCTTTCCGTCCGCATCAATTAGTAATTTTTCATTATATATTGATCATAATTCATTTTGTTCACTAAATAAAAAAATAAAAAAAGATATCATGTAAAAATCAATCCACATGCAAAGTTGACTACTTGCCAAATTAAAGATAATAACATATTTGAACTTATTTATCCAACTTTCCTTTTTAGAGGTGCATAGGGCCTCATTCAAAAAATGGCAAGACTTTCTTCATTTTATATAGTTATAGATATGGATGACTACCAAGCTTGTACAATAAGATATAATCTTGAAAGACAATTTTTCCCTTTATTGTAGCAAGATTTATAACTTTCTTGTTATTATATTACTATAGATTACTATAAATATAGATGTGTGGGTTTTTCAAATATATATAGATCAAACTTCAAATTTTCACTTAATTAAAACAAGTGAAAATTATCATACACAAAATAAATTTACATGCAGAGTTGCCTACGTCTACCAAATTAACGGTAATGACTTTTTGTTTGTCTCGCTCCGACGTTCGATTTGATATGCGGTGCGTTCCGTGGTTGATCCGGATTCAAAAGTTACGACCGTTTACGCGCGCACGCTCAAATGACCGTATCAATTAGTATTTTTTCATTGTATATTGATCATAATTCATTTTGTTCACTAAATAAAAAAAAAAGTATCATGTAAAAATCAATCCACATGCAAAGTTGACTACTTTTGCTACATTAAAGATAATGATATATTTGAACTTATTTATACAACTTTCCTATTTTAGAGGTGCATAGGGCCTCATTCTAAAAATGGCAAGACTTTCTTCATTTGATATAGTTATAGATTTCAAAACGTAATACAATTGCAAATATTAATTTTTTTAAAAAATTGGTTACTGGATTATACGAACTCCACATTTATTTTCAAATATATCTTCTTCTTCATTTTTATTCTAACTTTCTATTTTTTTATTAAATTTATTATTGTTTAGTGATCCAATTTTTTTGATGGCAATACTTAATTTAATTCATTTGTCTTTAATACTTAAAGAGTTAATTATTCAATATGTTTTAATTAATTTATAAAAATTTGATTATAAATATCATATTAAATGTATAAATTAAGTTCTTATAGACACACATGCACTTTCTATCCCTCTATATAAATTTAATTATAAAATTTTCTCCCCATATTTATAAATTACTAATTGATCTATTGAAAAATTATTACTTTATACTATATATCCCTCCAGATAATATTTTACAAGAAAATACTTTCATATTTATAAATTACTAAATAATGCATTGGTACTCTAGACCCCGTGCAAAGCACGGGTTTATGTGCTAGTAGTAATAATAATAGGAGTATATTTATTAGTATAGTTATAAGTTGTTCGTATTAATATTAGTAATAGTGGTTAAATGGTAGGGTTAACCCTATGGAAATATACTACCACTACAATAATAGAAGAGTGAAAAAGGAAAGTGAAATCACACACCTTCTTTCGACACGCATTTCTCTCTCTTGTTGTTTTCACTTTTATTGCCAAAATATGTTTAGCCCCTCAAAGTATCCATGGAGTCGCACTTTGCACCCCCGTTTGAAAATTTGGTCTCTTTGGTACCTAAGTTTTTAATTTTTCCCACTTTGCACCCTCCGTCAAATAGCTGTTAAGAAAACTAACAGACAATGTCATGTCCATGTCACATGATGATTGATGTGTATTTAAGTCTTTTGGCTTGAAAAGAAGAGGGCTTAAATGTCTTTTATCTATTCTCTTCTTCAAACTAGAACTACCACTAGCACCACCACCACAGTAGCACCGCACTACCACCACCACCCACCCCTGTAAAATAAAAACCAAATGCATATCTGAGTTTCTAAAGCATGAACAAACCCATAATTGAAATCAAAATCAGAGATCGAAACCTAAATCGAAAATCAAAATCAAAATTCAAAATCAAAATCAAAATCAAAGTGGAACAAACCAATATATGGGTTTCTCAATTTGAAGTATGTACCATTCAACCTCGGAAAACAGGTGACAGACTTGCATCTTACAAAGTTTAACCTTCTTCACTGTCATCAACGATTTTTGAAATCGCTTTCAACTGAGTTTGAATTTTGTACTTATGAAACCAAATCTGGGTTTGATTTGATTTTGTTTCACCTTATGCATGAATGATTTCTACTTGTTCATACTTTGGAAACCCCATATAAGGATTTGAATTTCATACCCTGGGATTTGGTTTTCGAGATCTGGGCTCGATTTTCATCAATTTTGGTTCTTTGAAGTTAAAGGATTCTCTGGGTTTAGGTTTAACCTTGATTTCCATTTTGTTCCACTGGAAATATCGATCTTTCATTTGGTCTCCGAATCTTGATTTCGATTTTTAATCTGGATTCAGATTTAAACCAAGTTTAGATTACATTTGGGTATGAAGGTTTGATTGTAGTACCATTCTATCTCCCAGCCAAAACACCAACGATTAACGTTGGAATGTTTCAAAGAAAATATAACCCACATCAAAAGGACGAAAATACCCCTCATGTGACGAGCCACGTGGTATTTAACGGTGGCTTTCTAACAGCCATTTAACAGAGGGTGTAAAGTGCGAAAAATTAGAAACTTAGATACCAAATACACCGACTTATCAAATGGGGATGCAATGTGGGAATCCGTGGATACTTTAGGGGCTAAACGCCCTCTTTTCTCTATCGATCGCTGTCTGTCTGGGTGTGTGGAGATAAATAGCCATTGCCGACACTCATTCTTATTATTACCCTCATCTCAAACTTCCATTTCAATTTCTTCATCTCCACACCCACACTCTACGTATTACACTACTCCCTGTTATTCTTCAATTTCCCCTTCTCGCCTCACAATTAGGAAACCTCTCTCCACTTCTCTGGATTTGACGGCTTAAATTACGCCTCCCATTTGCTTGATTGCTCCAAACGGTAATGGATTCGGGAAATTTCGGGATTCCTTTCCCTTGATTTTCCTCATTCTGACTGTGTCTTGTCTTCTCAATTTGACCCAAGACCATGAAGAAGATGAAGTTCCGCACCCCCGTCTTGGCTTTGCTCTTTCTTACTGTTGTTGCCCCTATTTTCCTCTACACCGACCGTCTCTCCTCCTTCTGTATAATCACTGCCCTTGTTTCCTTTTCAATTTTATTATTCCTTCAGATCTCCTTCTAATGTGTTTTTCATGGTGTTGCAGATACTAATGATTTCATCGAAGATGCTTCCTCCCTTGTATGTTCTTTATTATTCTTCTTCTCATCAGTTTTTTATTCATTCTTCATTTGGATCTACCCATGGACTCCATTCCCTTACATATAATTTCTTCAAAATTGTGTAGAATTTTGGTCGGGACGTCAACCCACTCAATCTGCTTCCGCAGGTTTCAGATACATTCCCTTCTTCTCTCATCTTCTCATTTCTTTATGTTATTAAGATTTGTTTTTTTGGCGTTTGCAGGAGTTATCCACCCAAATTAAAGAACCGTTGGGGGTTGTTTACCTTGAAAATTCTACTCATTCCACATCTAACAAGTCCCACCTTACTAGACAGCTTACTGAAGGTCTCCTCCTCCCTCTAATACGTCCCCTTTTATTATCCAGCTTCTGTGAATAAAGATCCAATTTTTGTTTATTATTATCCAGCTTCTTTGAATAAAGATCCAATTTTTGTTTATATATTTATATCCCACTATTATTTCTCCAGAATCTGTTGTGAGTGGTACCAAAAATTCATCAACCTCGGGTAATGCCATTGGGGAAAGTCAATCGGTAGGTGAAAACCCCATCAGACTAGTGACTGGTGGAGGGCATGTAGCCGGTGATAGCGCTCAGAAACTTAAATTGGAGAGAAAAGGCAGCATAAGGGCCTCTGATACTTCATACCAAGTGGTAGGTTACTATTTTTATTTTGAGCCGTTCCTCTGTCACTTTCATACCCTCTTTTGTGAACGTGCCAGCACTTCATTAGGGGGGGGGGATACTAGAATAAATAATGGTTTATTGTATGAGTTGAATTGGTTTAATTATGAAGTTGGAATAATTATCTGTAGAAGCTGCTGGACGTGTAGTCAGCCTCTCATTTTTTTAGTATACCAAGTTGCTTCATACTCCATCACATAAAATGAGTACTTTGTACAATGACACTCTTTCGAAGGATGTAGCCTTGTACATTTGATTTGTTGTTGATCAATACCTTACATACTCCCTCCCAAAGTTAGTTTCCATTTTTAGGTTCTTAAACAATTTAAGGAAGTTGACTTCTAAGCTCTTTTATTTGCATATGTACATATATGCCCTAATTAATCACACTTTAGGATTGCAAGTGCAAATTAGTTGACAAATGTGGATTTAGTAACTTTATTAGAAATTGGACATTTATTTAGAATAATTTGTTTTCAGAAAAATATGGACACTCATTCAGGCAGAGAGAGTAAGAATTCGGCTTTTAAACTTTGCGAAACCTCCAAAAGGAAATACAATAATAGTGCTTCAAATGGCTGCATATTTTAGCCACCCAGTTTGTTACAAATATTAAATGCATTTTCTCATTCTCGGTTAATTTAACAAAAGCATTACTCTATGAATTTACCTATGAGCTTCATATTTCTTAAGTTCTCCCTTGTATTTCTGGAAAAGGGACATAAGCAAGGTTCAGCAGCAGTAACCGTTAAAGTTGGTGAAAGGGAACCTCTAAAGACAAAAGATGAGAAACAGAATGAAGAAGCTGTCTTGCCTGATGCTCGTGTCCGTCATCTTAAGGATCAGCTGATTAGGAGCAGAGTTTACCTTTCCCTAGCAGCAACCAGAAACAACGCCCACTTCATTAGGGAGCTTCGGCTACGGATGAAGGAAGTCCAACGAGTACTTGGTGATGCAACTAAGGATTCTGAGCTGCCAAAGAAGTAAGTCTTTTCATTGGATTTATTCTCTCCATTTGAGATTTACTTCCTCAATCCCAAATGCGATGCTCATTTAGGGATGTATGGAGTATTTTCTTTGTCTAAATGTCCGCCTTGCATTCCTCGTTTGCCTCTCCCTTCAGCCAACTTATTGTGTTTTAATCGATGCTTCTATATTGTAAAATCTAGTGCCTATGAGAGGCTGAAGGCAATGGAGCAGACATTGGCTAAAGGCAAGCAAATTCAGGATGACTGTACAGCTGTGGTAAAGAAACTTCGTGCTATTATTCACTCGACTGAAGAGCAGCTCCGGGTCCACAAGAAGCAGACATTGTTTTTGACACATTTAACTGCCAAAACTATTCCTAAAGGTCTTCACTGTCTTCCCTTGCGCCTTTCAACCGAGTACTTTGCGTTGAATACTTCTAACCAGAAGTTCCCGAACCAAGAAAAGCTGGAAGACCCCAGGCTATTCCACTTGGCCCTATTTTCAGACAATGTATTGGCAACAGCAGTTGTTGTAAACTCCACTGTTTCCACTGCAAAGGTAATTGATTTATCTCATGTATGGACTTGTGCCATAAAACTATTATTTACAATAAATTCTGACAAGACAATGTTGTTGCAGAATATCTCAAATTATGTGTTCCACATAGTTACTGATAAGCTCAATTATGCTGCAATGAGGATGTGGTTTCTGGCAAACCCACCTGGCAATGCCACTATACAAGTTCAGAATGTTGATGAATTTACATGGTTAAATTCGAGTTATAGTCCGGTTCTAAAGCAGTTGAACTCTCAGTCGATGATTGATTATTACTTCCGAAACCGTCGTGCCGAGTCTGATTCAAATTTGAAGTTCCGGAACCCAAAATACCTCTCCATCATGAATCATCTTCGATTTTACCTGCCAGAAATATTTCCAAAACTCAATAAAGTCCTCTTCTTGGACGATGATATAGTGGTCCAGAAGGATCTCACCAGCCTTTGGTCCATTGATTTGAAGGGGAAGGTGAATGGTGCAGTAGAGACTTGTGGGGAAAGCTTTCATCGGTTTGATCGTTATCTCAATTTTTCTAATCCGCTGATTTCTAAAAACTTTGATCCCCGTGCATGTGGATGGGCATATGGCATGAATATCTTTGATTTGGAGGAATGGAAGAGGCAAAACATCACCGAGGTGTATCACTCATGGCAGAATTTGGTAAGTTTTACGGTGATTGCTTTAACCAACTAAATCTCATTGTATCTTAAGTTTGTATTTATTTAATACTCCCTCCGTCCCAGCACAAGTGAGACTTCTTCCCCTTTTGGGACGACCCACTAAAAGTGAGACTACCCAAAATGAAAATGTTTCAACCCCACTCATTCTCTCTCTTCATTTTCCACCCCTCAATTTATTCAACCAACACTACTATTTACCTCACTCATTCTCTCTCTTCATTTTCCACCACTCAATGTATCCAACTAACACTACTATTTACTCCACTCATTCTCTCTCTTCATTTTCTACCACACATTTACTAGTTTTCCTTAATTAGTGTGCAAACTCCTCTAGTCCTACTTGTGTTGGGACGGAGGGAGTAAATTATATGACAACCTGAATTAATAGTGTCTGAATGAATTAGCAACCTGTTTTGTGTGCAGAATCATGACAGACAGCTGTGGAAGTTGGGAACTCTACCTCCTGGTCTGATAACTTTCTGGAAGCGCACTTACCCCCTTGATAGATCCTGGCATGTACTGGGTCTTGGCTATAATCCGAATGTAAGTCAGAGGGATATTGAAAGAGCAGCAGTCATTCACTACAACGGAAACTTGAAACCATGGCTTGAGATTGGGATCCCCAAGTTTCGGGGCTACTGGCAAAAGTTTGTGGATTATGATCAAGTATATATGAGGGATTGCAATATGAGCCCATAGAGAGGCAGGCACTCAAAATGGATTGTTGCAGTTAGGATTTTTTTCCGTACGACAATGTGGCCACTTAATTACACCCAGGTCAATGTCATCTTAGTGGTGGTTATTTTTTAATTTATCATCAAGTTTAGAGTTCAGTAGTGTCAGTAAGAGCTTTTTTTTGTATTCGTTTTGCTTTCCAGTGCAGACCATCTGTCGAAGGGCAGACGTATTTTGTAAATAAAAAATGAAGATATAATAGATTTTGGATGATTCTTCTTGTATATGTGGGCTGTGTAGGCCTTGTGCATGTTTGTTTGGTTTCTCTTTGATAGAAGAGGTTTAGAGGTAGTGTGTATGGTTGGTTATCCTTTTTATATGTGGGTTAGTAGTTTTTAGGGGTTGAAGATGAACAATGGATAAGTAAGGACAAGAGCTCAAAAAAAGGGCACACATCACAGTCACATAGTTTATATAAAGAGATGTGGGGTTTTGGTTAGTGTAGCAGGTGGTGGGGTGAGGGAGGGAAGGAAGGGAGGGAGGAGCTAACAACCAACAGTTGTTGTTGTACTCCTACTTTAGTTAGGGGGTGGTGTGGGGGGGTGGTGTGGGGGGTAAAAGATGGATGATGAGGAAGTGACTCATTTTAGCACTTTTTATGTTATTTGTGTAATGAGAAAGAGGAGTCCAAATCATCTGTGCCACTTTGTGTACCATTTCATGTGCTACAAGTGATCTAATGGCTCACAGTTATTGAGATTGGCATTATTGTAATATTATGCAAACATGTGAACGGTTGGATTACGAGTGGTACATGGAGTGGCGCACAAAAGTGGTACAGGAGATCTCATCTTGGAGAGAGAGAGAGAGAGAGAGAGAGAGAGAAGAAAGAAAAGAGAGGATAAGGAGAGTAATAGTGTATCCACATTATTATACTGGTAGATACAACTAGTGCAAAAGAATATACTGTACTTATTAGTTGAATAATACTCCAAAAGTTTTATCACATATTAATTTTTAATAAATGAATTTTGATCAAGCATGTGAATCTGATTTTTAAATTATACGGATATCTCCACGTCCCACATAAACGAACTTTGATCCCACTATTCCCGTGTGATGCGGATGCCTGCCTGGATTCATAGAAATTAAATAAATCCAACTGTAGTCTGACTGACCTACCTTATTTTTGTTTAACTCTCTCACATGAATTTAGTGTCATCTTGTTTCTTTCCAGATAGACCCCAACCCAACCCAACCCTTATTTTCACTTGCCAAACAAATGGTTGGTGTTGGTGTTGGTGTTGTGTTATCAGTCAGACCCCAAGAGCTTCACTTCATTCATTTCAACCATTATCATATCTGCATGCTTCCCCCTCCCACATATATATATATATATATATATATATATATTTTAACCAAGTGCAAGTGTCAATTATTTAGAGTAAGATGATTCACGATGAGTAACTTGATAAAAAATGGACAGTTGGTGCTGTACTGTACTATACTCTAGACCACATACATTGTGTAGGTGGGTTTTTTTTCTTGCAAATATAAATAAATTCAGATCATTAAAAAATTTAAAGAATATGGTGATCAAACTCAAATCAGAGTCGGTTGGGATGAGAGCATCTTTGATTACAGTGACTATCCCGCTCTAACCATGTTGCTGCTTCTGCTTGTACTTGTACCCCCACTGTTGATTGTATGTGCAACCATTGCTCTCCTGATGGATGATTTTCTCAACAATAAAACATTCTACTCATCATAAGAAAGATCAAGACTACCTACCTAGGCATTCATTGATGTTCCAACACCACCCTTTGCTTCTAAAAGTTTTCTGTCTGGATTAATCAACAACAGACATGTTCTTTTCACCAGAAACAACCATTTTGTTGCTACAAGTTTAGTTTCATTCATTAGCTCTTCTTATGTACTATACTGCACTCTCACTTAATTGTCTCGTAATAAATAATAATCATTCTGCTCCCATCAATAAACTGTAGCACCCTCTCACATGCAACATCGCAGAGAATCACGAATTTTACACTTCTGAATGCAAATAACTCAAATTGTCTCAGCCGTCGCTCATTCTGCACTGCCCACCACCACTCTACCTTAAAATCGATGCCTATTTCAAAGTTTACATTCTTATCTTCGTCAATAACTTCCCGTCACCTTTCCCCACGACCCAAAAGATAAGCATTTTGGGTTTTACTTACAGTTCCAACCAGAAATTATCCATGTCAAGGCGAGCTTAATGAAGCCATGAAACTGTTCGACGGAATGCCTCACCGAGATGCTGTTTCTTATGCTTCTAAGAATCTCTCATTAAAGCCGAGGAGCTCTTCCGTGAAATTCCTGAAACATGTATAGTGGCTGATTTTGGTCGTGTGGATGAAGCTCGGAATGTTTTTGATTGGAGGCGCTTTAGGAATGTGCTTTCCTAGATGAGTTTGGTCTCTGAGTATTTTGGAAACGGTTAACTATACCAGGCTCGCCAACTCTTTGGGCTAATACCAGATAAAAATATAGTCTCTTTTGGAGCTGGGTTACGCTCAAAATGGAATGATTCATCAGGCATGGACTATCTTTGATCAAATTTTTAACAGAAAACGTTGTTGCTGGACAGCGATCATCAATTTATATGTTTACCTTTGCCAAACAAATGAGGCTATTAAGCTTTTTCATGAAATGCTGCAACGTAATCTTTACTCTTGGAATGTAATGACTCGTGGTTGTTTGGATGATCATAGAGTTGCCGAGTCCATTAGACTATTTAATTCTATGCCGTGGAGGACTGCAGTTTCTTAGACTACTATAGCCACAGGTTTGGCGAAAGATTGAACTTGCAAGAGAGTACTTTGACTGGATGCCAAACAAAGACATAGCAGTATGGATTGCAATCATTATGGTCTATGCTGATGAAGGGCTGATGGCTGAAGCTAGTAAGCTTTTCCATTTGATTCCTAAAAAAGGAATACCGACGGCTATGCTAAAATGGGTCCTGATGATGAAGCCCTTAAGTATCTAATCCTCATGTTCTGATGCTGCATTAGGCCAAAATGAGACCACTCTCACTTCTGTGTTGACCTTGTGCCAGGTCATTCTGGAGTTGACTCAACCTCGTTGCACTTATTGTGCAGCTTGGGCTCGGAGAACGATATATCACTTACAAAAGCTCTCACTCTGATGTATTCAAGAACTGGGTGCTTGCTGATGATAACCTTTAGGCAAAGGATACTGTCTCGTGGACTGCAATGATATCAGCATACTCACATCACGGTTTTGGTAGTCATGCTTTACAAACATCTGCAAGGATGCTGCGGGCGGGGGTAAAGCCGAAGGATTTTAGATGAGGTACAACTTCCTTGGGATAAATGAATGAACTGTTGACCAATGAAGGTGAACTATATCCGAAAGAAGGTTGCCAGGTATGGTTTATAAGTGAAGAGCCTAGTTGGTAGATAGTTAATTAGAGCCAACACTATTTCTTGAATTGCAATGAAATGAGAAATGCTGTTCAGTGGTGGGCTAAAAAAAGGCAGAAGATCGAGTTCAACTATACATTTGAAAGTGAAGATGAAAACAAGCAGCTTATTTCAGCATTACAAATTCTGCTTTTTGTTATTGTTGTTTGTTTTTGTGTGGGAAATCAAATCACTTATTAGAAGAGCAACTGGAAAAAGATGTGTCCAACTCTCAAGGCATGGAAGTGTTATATGAACTCCCAAATAAATGAAGTAACTAGGGCTATTTATCATGGAGCAAGAAACAGAGTGCAAATCCAGAAGCTAAACTTTTGTCTTGGATTGGTAACTCTGCTGTTTTTCTCTCTTCCAAGGTGGAGGAGGTTGTCTTGCATTCTGAGGCCTCTAAACAGGGATGTAGGTATGCAACTTCTCCTCCTTTTGCGCCTCAAAATAACAAATTTTATGCTAAATATTACTGAGTAATTTTTTGGAGCATTCATTTTGATATGAATTACTGTACATAATTACCTTTGCAAGTACACTTGAAAAATCACAAGTATGCATTCAAATATCATGTCTATGTACCTCTGTCCCTAAATGAGTGTCCAAATTTTATTTTAAGGGACATCTGGAAATCTCAACTTTTTGTACAATTTGATGGCCAAGATTCATATATAATCTTGTAATCCTCTTTGCAAGCATTTAGTTTCTCAAGTATAAAGAGACCGGTGAATAAAAATTCGAAAAAAAAAACCATTTAGAGACAAAGTTATGTTAGAAAAAGACACTCATTTTGGGACAAAGATTTTCTGAAAATGGACACTCATTTATCTTTTATTCTCTTGGAAGTGGTGATATCTTAAGTTTACGATTGCATAATTAATCCAAGTGGAGTGGCATATTCGTTCATGGTGTAGGCTTGAGTTGCTTAAAAAATACTCCCTCCGTCCCAGGGCACAAAGTGGCTCTCGCACGGGAATTAAGAAAAGTATAAATGTTGTGAGTATGAAAAGTGAGTGGGAAAGAGAAAGTGTAAATGTTGTGAGTGTAAAAGTAAAGTATGAGAGAGAATGAGTGGGATTCTTTCCATTTTTAGTAATGTGCCCATTGTAATGGGACGCCCAAAATGGAAGTTTGTGTCCATTGTAATGGGACGGAGGGAGTACAGATTAGGAGGTAATACTGATACGAGCAGAAGATTCAAAGCCTGACTAGTAGTCATTAACAAACAGGAACATAAAAGAATGAAAAAGGAAAAGATTCAAAATTTGAAAACCAACAGGCTCTAATCTCTAAGCATATCCTTCCTATAAAGAGTTTTTCAAGTACAATATTAGAAGACTCCCCTTTCTGTATTTGACCTGGTCAAATCACAACCATTCTCAATGAGAGAGAGAGAGAGAGAGAGAGTATTATAAATTGCTTAACATGTTTTTCTGACTAGGGTAAATTATCATTAACCCCCCTCAACTATGGGTTGATCCCCTCATTTACTCGTTGGTGCAGTGTGCTCCCTTCAAATATAACATTGTTTCTTAATCGGTACTTGAATTGACAAAAAATGTATGAATGTGACTCAAGAAAGAAGTTTCCTAAATCCAATACCAAAATTGCATTATGGTACATGAAAATCATAATACACATGACAGAGACTTAAAAAGACGCGTTATGGCCATAGGTATACTCTATGATGGTCTGGGCATTTTTTATATAGTCGAACAGAACAGTAGCACTTAGACAAAAGGTTGAATTAAAAGCAGTTGATAAGCGGGGACATTTAGTAGTTGAGGGATGGAGTTGGAACTCAACCCATAGTTGAGGGGTGTTGTAATCCTTGGCCTAGGATGGTGTACTGTTTCTGTTGTGGACACCAAAACGCTTTATTCTTTAGCTTCTTTTGAGAGATTCGATTTCGACCCATGGATTTGATTAAAGGCTTCTACTACACTTTCAGAGAGAAACAGAAATGTTGACACTTTAAGCATTGCATTGCACTCCATAAATATTCTTTCTTTAGTAAAATTTACTCTTCTTCAACCTACTTTTTTTTCTTTCTTTAGCTTCCCCAAATAATGACCAAAACCTCCTCTAGAATATTATTGGATAACCAATTAAGTTTCTTGATAGATCGGATTAGAAACAATATAAAGTTTGATTGATTTTTATGTGATTGTCTCTCTGTTCGTTAAGGAATCACAATTAAGCTAGAGCTGACTACGATTGATACTCATACTCGAGCAATGGACGAGCAGTTGGATTGTGTTTGTTGAGAGTATCTTTGGTTTAATTATCATGTTAAAAACAAATTGACCTCTAAGTAATTAACCACAAATGAAATCTCTTAGCATCATCATTTCATTTCTTTGGTACCTACCACCCTAAACCAAAATATTTATATTCAAATCCATCTTCTACATACATGCTCATGTCTGTGTAAGGCTATGAGCTAAAGTTTCAAAGAAGAAAAGCATTTGTTCCCGTGCTTCTTTCCCTCCCTTTTTTTCCCACTTCTAAGCTAGGTGCTTAGTTTATGCTTTTCCATCCTCCTTTTTATTTTAATATTTTCGAGTATTGGACATGCTTTCATGTAATATTCCTTTTTTTTTTTTTTTCAATGTAACATTCCTACTGTTGATTGATGCGTGCCTGTTATTATTGTTATTCTGTTGTGCTCATAATCTCTTTATTTTTCTCCTTCTAATTAGGGTAGCTATGAAGCAAGGTGTGGCATTTATGTTTTGGGCAATCCTAGGGGCACAAAAAAAGTTCACAAAATAATGGATACAAAATGAGGTGACCTTATTTTATTGGTTATATCGATTTTGGACCCGGTACACTCTAATTAAAAACAGCAATAAAATTTTGACACCTCATTTTGTAGATCAAGGGCACTTTTTTGTGACTTTATATTTACCCTTATGTTTTATTTCTCACAATAATAAGTGTGGCAATTAAATTATCAGTTAGTGTTCCTACATTGTCTTTGCCATGATGAAATTGTACGAAATCTATTTTCTCATTTAGACATGCGATGATGCGACTTTGAGATGAATTAAAGAAAAAACATGACATTTATTATGGGTTAGAATTGAAATTCTAATCGTAATTATTTAGACACTTAACAATAGATGTGAAAGATATTAAGGCGGCTAGGACTGTTCTGGGACTGACCAACTGTGTGACCAACTGTGTATTCAAACGTGCTAACAGTTGTTCAGACAGTTGTCTTTACAGTTATCAGATTTGCAGCGGAATTTAAAGAACTTAATAACAATTAAAACTTCAGCAAGAATACTTGCTGGAAACTTTCATATATTAAAAGCGATTTGCAGAGTACAAATCGAATGAAAGAAAAACAAAAATATCAAAAGAACAAATCGATCTAAATCTCTAGACCGTACTAAAACACCCAACACCTTAGAGTTCTTTTTCACAAGAACACCTAAGAAAATAAGACTCTCTCAAGAACTTAATTCTCTCTGAATATTTTTCTAAGAATCCGTGACTGACAATGAAGGAGTCGGCTTGTATTTATCCTTTGCTTGGCCGCCTCCTTGCACTCCAAGAATACATTCTTTCCTTATAAGAGTCCACCTAAAATAAAACCCTACAAAATATATCCACTTACCAAAGATAACATAAGTATGTTAGTCAAATAAATCAAACTTAAACTTACCTAAATATTTACACTAACTAACAATATATACAAATCAGAATCACAAAGATACTTAAAGAAAAAGACGAGTATGCCCATACTCTTCAATCTCCCCCTATCTTTGTGGTTCTGAACAAAACCTGCAAAAATTAATAAAACCATATTTCCCAAGAACAATTTATAACCAGCTAGAACAGAAAATAAAAAGAACTGTCAAAGTTTTTACAAACCCCAAAAAAATAAACAAAAACAAACTTTAAAGTCCAGAATATAGGTCTTCTCCAAGAACTTCATCTTCAACCGCAGTGGCTATGTCCCTTTCGAAAGAAAATTCTAAATCATCATCTTGAGTCCCACTTGGACCAGCAACAATCATAGCACCTGCATTTTCTCCCCCTGCATTTGCATTCTCTCCCCCTGCATTTGTACCAGCTGCTCCCCCTTCATGCAAGTTCTCTCCCCCTTTTTGTTTAGAACCATGCAATGCCCGGCTAAGCTCAATTAGAGTTTGCTCCAATCCAGAGACGATAATCTGTTTGGCTAATATATCTGCCTTGTGAGCAGCAATCTGATTACTTACTGAATCAATTTGAGCCTGCAGAATAGCTTGGGAGGAATCTGATGGATGAACTGATGGCTGAACTGGAGGAACAGATGCACTGGCAGATGTCCTATCAACAGGAATGTCAACTGGCATAGGCCAGTCATTGAAACGATTCGGAGCAAACATGGTTTTGGGTTGGACTAACGGAGGAGGAAGAGAAATAAAATCCTCATTCGGATTGGCTACAATCTCATGAGTACCCAGAAGAGCAGAAATTAAACAAGGATGAGGAAGACGGTAAGGTGAATCAGGAGACTCAGAGAAGCTTACAACCGTCTCAAAGATTTCAGCACCTAGATTGAATTTATTTATCCCGATTTGATAAAGAAGAAGGGCCTGTTCTTTGGTCACAATGGAGGGTTGAGATGATGGTTTCCAGTTGGTGAGCATGATATGGTGGAGAAAATTGTAACGGCGGGAAAGAGAAGTTGACCTAAGATCAGATGGCCAAGATAACACAGAATGACCAGTAATGGTCCTAACAGCCTCATCCAGGTCATTCAGAATATCAGAGAGAGGAGTGTTTGGGGTTTCAAGAAAAGCATTGATTGACTGAGGTGAGAACTCTATTACCCTATCCCTAATAAAAGTGTGATGGAAGTTTGGGGATTCCGACAGAGCCACATCGCAAGAGAGATTGGCATAAAATTCAGTCACTACTTGACGAGAGAAGGCTTTAGCAAACGATAAGGATTTGACCAGTTTTCTTTCACTCAGAAAATCAAACAGGAACAACTTCCCAAAACTACGATCATCCTTTACCCTCTCAACAGAAAATTTTCTTTTGAAATATTTTGCAAAATGCTCAGCAGAAGAAGGATAATAAAACTTTGGATCATGGGGAAGGTCTAGATTAAAGGGGACACTGGGAATGAACATAGAGGATTTACGTACCCGTTTTGATTTTCCAGTCGAACCCCTTGACTGTCCAACTGCAGGCTGAGATGAACCCACAGTTTTCCTCACAGTTGACTTGTCAGATGCCTTGACCCCAGAGGATGCATACTGACGAACACGGCGTGGGCCCTCTTGCTCAGATGGGGTTTCCTCAGAGTCAACCTCAACATCTTTGTCAATAGAATCGTCATGCTGAGATGTGGACCCCTCTTCTTGCATGGAAGTTTCCAGAACCTTCCTTTTAGCACTTCGGGTTTGAACCCTAGGAATTTTCGGAGATGATGTAGACAGAGGTGGATTTTTGAACGGAGTACCTTTTCTTGCCTTTGTTGCCCGAAATAGAGTCACCACCGGCACATCTTCATCAAAATCGTCGGCATTAGTTGCCGGCGCCGGAGAAGACGGAGGGTCTTCTTCCTCTGATTCTGCTAAAATCAACCGTCGACGGGAACCACCTTTGGCTGATGATTTCGCCTTTTTTCTTGCCTCGGCATCCATGGTGGCACGAACTTCATTGGGTTTGAAAGACCCAGAAGAGGCCCCTGTTCCCAATTTTTCAAGACGGTCGGAACGGCGAGACCCGGGAGCCATGACTTTGCGAGCTTTGGACAAGTCTGAAACCTGGAGAGAGTTTTCGACGTCGATTGCATGCTCCGACAACCCTAGAAATCGAGGATCGACCGCCAAATCGGATTGTGGGACATTGATTAAGTCGGCGACAATGGCGACACCAGAGGTGAGTGCCGGAGCTTGTGAAGACGAAGATGCCATGGAGATTTTCTGCACAAACCGTAAATACAAACCCGGAGTAATGGTCTTTGAACAGCAAATTTTGAGAGAGAAATAAAAAGATGAGAAGAGATTTATGATAAGTAGAAAGAGAAGGTAGGTGACAGTACTTATGATGAGGGAGGTGAGACCTTACAGTTGACAAGACAAGTGTAATATCCAGGAGGGGAAGAACTCAGACACAACCAGGTGCACTGAATGCGGGAGAAAAAGAATTGTGGCTCCTTTTTAGTGCTGGACACCCTTTAAAAATCCAAATAAGACTGGCATTGTGATTTCTCAAAAGATATCTTGATAAACATTGTGAAAATCTCAGTTACTCAAAATAAACTTGCCATATTTCCACAGAATCCTTTATTCCACACGAGAAAAAAATCACTCCCTGCATGAAACTTGAACATCACGTTATTGGATTATCGATGAACACATGAAATCACTAAATCTGTAACAAGAAGGAAAAATAGTTCAATTTGCTGATATAAATACGAAAGGAAAAAAAACTTAAGGAAAATATGCCTAAACACACAAGTGAAGATTGTCTCAATTTGGGTGTGACATAGTATGATCAACTCAGTTCTTGACTCGGTTCCAACACACAGAAATTCAATGAGATTCACCTTCAATCATGTAGCCTCTAGAACATTCCCATTTTAAGGCTTATGACTAAGAATTAGCTGCGGGGAGGAGCTATTCACTCTCTCAATACAGTGTTACACTGATTCCCAAGTTATGTATTGAAACACTTCAGCTTTTTGCTTAAATGGGTAGTAACTTCAAAGACTGGAGGCAGCTTGTTTTCCCCGCAACAAAATTAAATGCCCACTCCATGATAAACAACACACAGGAATTAACATGACAATTTTTTATTATCATGTTAAGAAGGGTCTCACATTTAAGGGTCAGAACACAGAGTCAAAGAACTAGAATAAGAACAAGTGATCACAAGAGACAATCGTGCTAGAATGAATGCATTTTTTTTTTGTTAACTTTATTATACCATTATACAGAAATGCAGACAGTTGTCTGCACAGTTGTGCAGTCAACTGGTAACACACAATCCGAGAGACTTCTTAAGGGAAGAAAATCTCTCGAAATCCAACGCTTTAGTAAAGATATCAGCAAGTTGATCCGTTGTACTTACATGTTCCAAAGTAATGATTTTTTGTTCAACGAGATCTCTAATAAAATGATGTCTAATATCTATGTGCTTGGTTCGAGAGTGTTGTACAGGATTCTTGGCAATGTTCTGAGCACTTAGACTATCACAATATACCATCAAGGTTTCACTTTTAAGACCATAATCTTTTATCATTTGATTCATCCACAATAATTGGGTACAACAGCTACCAACTGCGATGTATTCAGATTCAGCAGTTGATATAGAAACACAGTTTTGATTCTTACTAAACCAAGATACAAGATTATTCCCAAGATAAAAACACCCACCCGTGGTGCTTTTTCTATCATCAGTGCTCCCATCCCAGTCTGAATCACTAAACCCAACTAGATTCGTGTTTGTGTCCCTCGTATAGCTTAACCCCAGAGTTGTGGTACCACTCACATATCTAATTATACGTTTAACTGCAGTTAAGTGGGATACATTGGGGTCAGCCTGATACCTAGCACAGAGGCAGACACTAAACATGATATCGGGGCGGCTCGCTGTAAGATACAGCAAGCTACCTATCATACTCCGATAGAGTGTTTGATCAACACTCTCTCCATCCTCGTCCTTAAACAATTTTTGAGAGGATCCCATGGGGGTTTTCAAATGAGAGGCATTCTCGAGGCCGAATTTTTAAACCAAATTTTTGGCATACTTTGATTGGGAGATTGACATTCCTTCATTAGTTTGAGATATTTGTAATCCTAGAAAGAATTTCAATTCCCCAACCATGCTCATTTCAAATGTAGACGTCATACTCTCAGTAAACATGTCAAGCATAGTTTTAGAAGTAGATCCAAAGACTATGTCATCCACATAATATCTTTTTTGTTTTTCAAAATAAACAAGGTTTTATCAACCTCTCCCATTTTAAAGCCAATTTGAATAAGGTGCTCTGTTAGTCTCCCATACCAAGCACGTGGGGCTTGTTTCAGACCATATAGTGTCTTATTTAACTTAAAAACATGATTTGGCTTATGGGGATCCTCAAACCCCTTAGGTTGCTCAACAAATACTTCCTCATTTAAAAAACCATTTAGGAACGCACTCTTTACATCCATTTGATGTAGAGTGATCTTTAAATAGCATGAGATTGCTAATAGCAGTCTAATGGACTCAATGCGGGCTACCAGGGCAAAAGTCTCATCAAAGTCCACACCCTCTAATTGAGTGTAACCCTGAGCCACTAAACGTGCTTTGTTCCTTATAATTTTGCCTTGTTCATCAGATTTATTTTTAAATATCCACTTGGTCCCAATAACATTGATATTAGAGGGCCTAAGGACCAAGAACCAAACCTCATTCTTTTCAAATTGGATCAATTCCTCTTGCATGGCGTTGATCCAATTATCATCTTTTAAGGCTTCAGACACATTTTTGGGCTCATAATCAGCCACAAAGCAACAAGAGTTTACCTGATGATATGCGGAATTCATGCATATTAAGCCGGCCAATTCCCGGTAATTGATTCTCTTACCTCTTATTTTTCTTTCTGCATTCACCCCCCCCCCAATTACTTGGGAAGTTGGGTGGTATTCCTGAATCCTTGAAGATGGATCATTACCGATGCTCTCCTGATCTCAATCGATTTCAAAATCTGAACCAGAATCGACTACTGTTTGACCATCTGATGGGTTAACTGACTGTTATGTTGGGTTTCGTAGTAACATGCGCAGCGGAATATAACATTTAAAATTTTTAAGAAACCCAAAGCCATGGATCCGTTCATATGATTAAATCAAATACAACATGATGAATAAATGAATAACTAACCCTTGATGGCTATAAACTTTTCTTCTTGGTCTTTGGTGGAGATTTGAAGACTTGATCACGATCACAAAGCTTGAACACGAACTTTGAAGATGATGATTTTCACCATCTAGCGGTATCCACACTTCGAACGAATATCAAAGGAGCTTTTTTGATCTTGGTTTCTAGACCAATATTATGAAACACACTTTCACAATTTAATAAAGAACTATATGGAATTTATTTGTGAATTATTTTGTTCCTCAATCAATAATATCTAAGAACAAAATAAATTCTCTCTCAAACTCTTTGAGATTCACAAAAGCACTTGTTAATATGGTCTGGCCGAATTGGGGTTTTTATACACAATTAAGACCTATTCCAAATAGGAATCTTGTGCCAAAAACCTTCCTAAATCGAATTAGGAATTTTCCAATCGGGAGCACCAGGCGCCCGCCTGGTACCACCCAGGCGCCCGCCTGTTTGGGCAGAAACTCCAGTTCTTTTCTGGCTTGAACAGGCGCCCGCCTGGTACAACCCAAGCGCCCGCTTGGTTGACCAGGAGGCCCAGATCTTGCCAGAAATTCCTTGGAAGTCCTCCGACCCTAAATTCCAATATAGTCCTTTTATTTAAGATTCGTTCTATTGTGTGTGACCCTCTAGGATTATACTAAGTTGGCAATTGGCTCAAACATGATTCCATAAGATATGATTAGGTTCTAGCAAACCGTCATACCTACCCAAATAGTATAACTAGATACAAGTTCGCATTCCTTTTAGAATATGTCACAATCCCTTTGTCCACGATGTCATTGAACATAAGTCATGGTCAAACAGTCAACTTGTTTTGTTCAATACTTTCTCGATTCCGAATATGTTGATAATTCAAATGCTATTGATCCAATCAATCCATTTGAGTCCGGCCGAACATTTCATCAACATCATTCCTTCGAGGGGCCCAAGCTTGACATCTCTCCGTGGAGGGACAAATCCATTTAGCTTATTATTCTTCCCTACGGGAATCCGATTATGCCAATCATACCCTTTATAACTACCGTGTTAAGGTAGCGTTTGAATATGTCAAACACAATGTTCATCAAGTGGAAGACAATAATAACTTCATGTCTAAGGATTCAAATGACATAACTAATATGAGATATATGTATGACATAGACCATGACATAAATCTCATACAGCGGGTCATGTCCAGTACCTTGTTCCAAACAAGTACCCATAAATCTAACATGATCATCCCATGATCATTTAGCCTTTATACTAGTGCTTAACAAGTACTAGGGACGGGGATTATTATAAGTAAACATGAACAACAATAATAATCAAAACATCTCTTTATTGATATGAAATAAATGATAACAATTACAACGTTTATTAAACGTGCCTAGGGCACCACTACCAACAATCTCCCACTTGCCCTAGGCCCAATCTCCCATGTATCTAATACCCATGGACCTAACATGACCATCATGTTTAGCTTGTGGAAGTCCCTTTGTTAGCGGGTCCGCAACATTGTCATCAGTAGGTACTCTGCATATATTTACGTCTCCCCTATCAACGATTTCTCGAATGATATGAAAACGCCTAAGTATGTGTTTGGATTTCTGATGTGCTCTTGGTTCCTTTGCTTGAGCAATAGCACCATTATTATCGCAATAAAGGTCTATTGGATTAGCAATACTAGGAACCACTTCAAGTTCAGTTATGAACTTCTTAATCCAAACAGCTTCCTTTGCAGCATCCGATGCAGCAATATACTCAGCTTCTGTTGTAGAATCAGCGGTTGTACTTTGCTTGGAACTCTTCCAGCTTACAGCTCCACCGTTTAACATAAACACAAAACCCGATTGCGATCGGCTATCATCTTTGTCGGTTTGGAAGCTTGCATCCGTGTAAGCATTTACAATGAGATCATCTTCCATTCCTCCATAGACTAAAAACGAGTCTTTAGTCCTTCTTAAGTACTTAAGAATCGCTTTTACGGCTATCCAGTGATTTTCGCCAGGGTCGGATTGGTATCTACTTGTCATGCTCAAAGCATAAGACACATCCGGCCTAGTACAAATCATGGCATACATGATGGACCCAATTGCCGAAGCATATGGAACATCATTCATTTTCTCACGCTCATCTTTTGTCTTAGGACATTGAGTCTTTCTTAGAGAAACTCCATGTAACACGGGCAAGGTGCCTCTCTTAGAATTTTCCATACGGAATCTTCTAATGACCTTGTCAATGTATGTACTTTGGCTTAAACCAAGTAGCCTTCTTGATCTATCTCTATAGATCTTAATGCCAAGAATATATGCGGCTTCACCCATATCTTTCATTGCGAAGCACTTTCCTAACCAAGTCTTTACAGACTGAAGTGTAGGAATGTCGTTTCCAATGAGCAATATGTCATCCACATATAAAATAAGGAATAGCACTATGCTCCCACTAATCTTCTTGTATACACAAGGCTCATCTTCGTTCTTGATGAAACCAAACTCTTTGACCGATTCATCAAAACGGAGATTCCAACTCCTAGAAGCTTGCTTCAATCCATAGATGGATCTCTGCAATTTGCATACCTTAGAATCTTGTTCAAAACCCTCTGGTTGTGTCATATACACATCCTCTTGGAGTTTTCCATTCAGGAAAGCGGTTTTGACGTCCATCTGCCATATTTCATAGTCATGATATGCGGCAATGGCAAGCAAAATTCTTATAGACTTGATCATTGCTACGGGTGAGAAGGTCTCATCATAGTCAATACCATGAACTTGCCTATAACCCTTCGCTACAAGCCTAGCTTTGTAAGTATGCACCTTCCCATCCATGTCAGTCTTCTTCTTGAAGACCCATTTGCATCCTATGGTTTTCACACCTTCGGTTGCATCAATCAAATTCCAAACTTGATTGTCTTGCATGGATTGTAATTCGGATTCCATGGCTCCAAGCCACTTGTCCGAATCAGGAGAAGACATCGCCTCTTGGTAGGTTGACGGTTCATCATTCTCAATGATTTCTACCTCATTACTATCCGTTACGAGAAATCCATATCTCTCGGGCTCGGATCGTAACCTACTAGATCTGCGAGATGCTTGTGAATTTTGAACAGGTTCCACAACTCCTTGTGGTTCTTGTTCTTGTTCCACTATTGGTTCAATGTTATTTTCTGGGTCTCGAATTTCTTCAAGATTTATTTTACTCCCACTGATTTCTTTGGAGAGAAACTCTTTCTCTAGAAAGACACCAGTTCGGGCAACAAACACTTTGTTGTCCTCTCGGTTGTAAAAGTAATATCCTTTAGTTTCCTTAGGATATCCCACGAAAATACATTTATCAGATTTGTGTGCTAGTTTGTCAGAGATAAGTCTCTTGACATAAACTTCGCAACCCCAAATCCTCATGAAAGATAAACTAGGTTTCTTTCCACTCCACATCTCATATGGAGTCTTTGGAACCGATTTAGTTGGAACTTGATTTAGTGTGAAAGCAGCGGTTTCTAGAGCGTAACCCCAAAAGGATATTGGAAGATCAACTTGACTCATCATTGATCGAACCATGTCTAACAAAGTCCGATTCCTCCTCTCGGACACACCATTCCATTGTGGTGTTCCGGGTGGAGTCAATTGTGAAACTATTCCACAATTCTTTAGATGATCATCAAATTCTTGACTTAAGTATTCACCACCTCGATCTGATCGAAGTGCCTTTATACTTTTGCCAAGTTGTTTTTCTACTTCATTTTGAAATATTCTAAATATCTCAAATGCTTCACTTTTATGTTTCATTAGGTAAACATACCCAAATCTACTATAATCATCAGTGAATGTTACGAAGTATTGAAATCCTCCCCTAGCATTGCTACTTAATGGTCCGCATACATCGGAATGTATCAACCCCAATAAGTCGCTTGCCCTTTCACCCAACTTGGTAAAAGGTGTCTTAGTCATTTTTCCAAGAAGACACGACTCACAAGTATCATATGACTCTAAGTCATATGAACCCAAAAGTCCGTCCCCATGGAGTTTTGAGATACGCTTCTCATTAATATGACCAAGACGGCAATGCCACAAATAAGTATGATTTACATCATTAGGTTTAGATTTCTTATTTACATGATAGACATTATTTTCATTCTTGACATCCAAGATATAAAGGCCATTAAATGAATTAGCAATACCATAAAGCACATCATTTAAATAAATAGAAAATTTCTTATTCTCAATAAGAAACTTAAAACCTTCATTATCCAAACAAGAAATTGAAATAATATTTCTGCTTAAATCCGGAACATAATAACAATTGTTCAAAACAAGAATTAATCCGGAAGGTAAAGTGACTTCATAAGTCCCTACGGCTAATGCAGCAACTCTTGCTCCATTTCCCAACGTAGATCTACTTCACCTTCTTTAAGCAGTCTCCTATTCTTTAGTCCCTGCACATTTAAACAAATGTGAGAACCACATCCGGTATCCAATACCCAAGAATCAGTGGTAGAAAGGAGAATATCTATCATATAGATACCTGAAGTCGACGCAGCCTTGCTGCTCTTCTTCTTCTTTGCTCTTCCAAGAAAGCCTTGCAATTACGTTTCCAATGACCAATTTCTTGACAATGGAAACAGATTGCATCCTTTTGTGAATCAGGTTTTGCCTCAGAAGCCTTGGCAACCTTTGCCTTGCTTATCTTGGGTTTGACAACTTTTGCCTTACCCTTTCCTTTGGCACTAGCCTTCTTCCCATCATGAACCAAAAGCACGAGAGAACCTTTCTCCACAATTTTCATCTCTGCAGTTTTGAGCATCCCATGCAACTCAGAGAGATTCTTATCCATTCCATGCATGTTATAATTCATCACAAACTGATTATAACTTTTAGGCAATGAATTAAGAATGAGATCCGTGGCTAGCTCCAATGGGATTGGATAGCCAAGTTTCTCAAGGTGCTCTACATAACCTTTCATTTTAAGAAAGTGAGGACTCACTTGTTGCCCTTCATTCATTTTACTAGTAGTGAATGCAACAATGGTCTTGTACCTCTCTTGCCTAGCTTGCTCTTGAAACATGGTTCTCAACTCCACGCCTATCTCATAGGCTTCCAAATGTTCCAAACTTTGTTGGATTTTTGAACACGTATCAGCAAGCATGAGACAACTTACATCTCTAGAATCATTACGATTTTTCTTGTAATTGTCTCTTTCTACCCTAGGGGCAGTAGGCAGTGGTTCAGCAGGGAGAGGCCCATCGAGAATGTACAACTTATCTTCTTGCCTAAGAACGATTCTTATGCTTCGGATCCAATCCATAAAGTTAGTACCATTCTCTTCGAGCTTATCCTTCTCAAGGATCGATCGCAACGACATTGATTGAGTGTTATTAGTCATTATCTACAAATATGCAAAAAAAATTCCAAAATTTAATAAGTACCGACTTTCATTAAAGAGATAAATAATGTATTTTAAAACAAAATACTCCCACTAAATTATATAACCTTCATATACATCCAATGTATAATATAATTTAAATGGGTTAAGATCCAACTTTAATTTAATTTCAAGTCCGCTAAGGCGGATTACACAAAATCAAATTAATTAGGTAGACAACTCTTGTCAATCATATCTCATATGACTCTTAGTTCCTTTTATGAGATTCTTTGAGAAATCCAATTTCAAAAAACATGTTAAACCTCATCTTTGCCTAGGCCCAAAACTGTTTTGACGCCCAATTAAGTCTAACCATTTTAAACGCATAATTAATGTGTCCCGCTAGGGCGTGCCCACATTATCTATCTTGCTCATACATAAATAAATTTAATGCACCTCGCTAGGGCGAATCTACATTAAAATCACTCATGTACTAACAAGTGTTTTAATCATGGCATGGCAATAAAAGACTTAAAACTTTCTTTGAAGGTTCATCACATATATCATATAACACATTTATGAGCACATAATATAAACATGTTACACATCAAGTTTAGCTACTAAATTAATCTCCATTAATTTAAGCATAATATTTATGTGTCATTAGTTTCTCTATAATTATGAGGATGAGACTATTTTAACTTTGGTTATTATCTTCAAATCAAGACAACAAGAAGTGCGATCGAACTAAGCCATTAGGTAACCACAATCCTGCACTAATTCAAGAAACCAAGAAAGTAGTCCATGTGGCCGAAACTAAGCAATAGATGGTCTCGATGAACGTAGGCCAATTGCATTCACAATTCCACATGGATCTCCAATCATTGAATCAAGAACTTTGTTTCTCAATTTTAGCAATTATGAACTCTTCATAATTCTAACTTCGTTTTATCTTTGAGACTTTGATTGCGATCAAGTTTGGGAAACACAATCTCGATGAACGCAGATTAGTCATCCAAACCTTGAACCAATCTTAGAATCACAAGACTAAAACAAATAGGAGAATCAAACTTTTAAAGTTCCAAAATTTGTCTCAAAATTGTTTTTCCCGATTCAATGAGGATTTGGTGTTCTTGGTGATCCAATCACCATGATCAACAAAACCTTGAATAAACAATTTATTCTTGAATCCCTAGAATATCAAAACTTTGATCCAATCAAAAATTGATAATCCAAACAATTTTAAATCCACCATAATTTTTTTGCGATTGAATAGTGCGATTAAAGTTTCTAAAACAATAAACCACATAAAATCATAAAACACATAAACATCATATAATCCAATATTCATATCATGCTTGGCACATAAACAATTTATATACACACAACATGATCCAAGTATTGAATTAATCAACATGAACGGGGCTCTGATACCACTGTTGGGTTTCGTAGTAACATGCGCAGCGGAATATAGCATTTAAAATTTTTAAGAAACCCAAAGCCATGGATCCGTTCATATGATTAAATCAAATACAACATGATGAATAAAGGAATAACTAACCCTTGATGGCTATGAACTTTTCTTCTTGGTCTTTGGTGGAGATTTGAAGACTTGATCACGATCACAAAGCTTGAACACGAACTTTAAAGATGATGATTTTCACCCTCTAGCGGTATCCACACTTCGAACGAATATCAAAGGAGCTTCTTTGATCTTGGTTGCTAGACCAATATTATGAAACACACTTTCACAATTTAATAAAGAACTATATGGAATTTATTTGTGAATTATTTTGTTCCTCAATCAATGATATCTAAGAACAAAATAAATTCTCTCTCAAACTCTTTGAGATTCACAAAAGCACTTGTTAATATGGTCTGGCCGAATTGGGGTTTTTATACACAATTAAGACCTATTCCAAATAGGAATCTTGTGCCAAAAACCTTCCTAAATCGAATTAGGAATTTTCCAATCGGGAGCACCAGGCGCCCGCCTGGTACCACCCAGGCGCCCGCCTGTTTGGGCAGAAACTCCAGTTCTTTTCTGGCTTGAACAGGCGCCCGCCTGGTACAACCCAAGCGCCCGCTTGGTTGACCAGGAGGCCCAGATCTTGCCAGAAATTCCTTGAAGTCCTCCGACCCTAAATTCCAATATAGTCCTTTTATTTAAGATTCGTTCTATTGTGTGTGACCCTCTAGGATTATACTAAGTTGGCAATTGGCTCAAACATGATTCCATAAGATATGATTAGGTTCTAGCAAACCGTCATACCTACCCAAATAGTATAACTAGATACAAGTTCGCATTCCTTTTAGAATATGTCACAATCCCTTTGTCCACGATGTCATTGAACATAAGTCATGGTCAAACAGTCAACTTGTTTTGTTCAATACTTTCTCGATTCCGAATATGTTGATAATTCAAATGCTATTGATCCAATCAATCCATTTGAGTCCGGCCGAACATTTCATCAACATCATTCCTTCGAGGGGCCCAAGCTTGACATCTCTCCGTGGAGGGACAAATCCATTTAGCTTATTATTCTTCCCTACGGGAATCCGATTATGCCAATCATACCCTTTATAACTACCGTGTTAAGGTAGCGTTTGAATATGTCAAACACAATGTTCATCAAGTGGAAGACAATAATAACTTCATGTCTAAGGATTCAAATGACATAACTAATATGAGATATATGTATGACATAGACCATGACATAAATCTCATACAGCGGGTCATGTCCAGTACCTTGTTCCAAACAAGTACCCATAAATCTAACATGATCATCCCATGATCATTTAGCCTTTATACTAGTGCTTAACAAGTACTAGGGACGGGGATTATTATAAGTAAACATGAACAACAATAATAATCAAAACATCTCTTTATTGATATGAAATAAATGATAACAATTACAACGTTATTAAACGTGCCTAGGGCACCACTACCAACATGTTCATCCTGTCTATCAGTTGTTCTCACAGTTTGTGTTTGATAAATGGCTATTTTATAGTCATTTAAGGTCTAAATATATGTCTTTTTAGAGTCAATTTAGTATTAATGAGTCTCATATTGCATTATTTCACGTTACTTTTACGGATATAATGTGCGTGGTGTAGTATGGGTTTTGTGGACAGAAAACAGGTACTATTTGGAGCTATTTTGAGCTAAAGGGAGTAAAGGAAGGAAAGACGGGAGCAAAACATTTAAAAGGAGAAATCAGATGCAGAAGTCAAAGATCCGACCGGACCCATCTATAAGACCCGGCCGGACCTCACCAATACAAGAACAAAATTTCCAGAAGACAAAGATCCGACCGGGGCAAGGAGAAAATCCGGTCGGACCAACTGGATCCGGCCGGACCATTATGAAGACCCGCCCGGATCTTGACGCCTGTTCTGAAAGAGGTTTCCCAACAGACACTCCTCTTGGTGGATGTATCCGGAACAGACACTCAAATCAGTCCTAGGGCCTATATAAGAAGGCTACAACAGCCTTAGAAAAGATCCAGATATTTTTAGAGATTGATTGTAAAGTTATTATAGTGAAATTCTAAGTATACATTATCATTTCCAGAATTTTGAGTGAATTTGAGAGAGGTTCCTAAGCAATAAAGAAGTATTCTTCCATCATTAAGTTCTCCAATCTGAATAAGTATTCTCTTCTCTATCTTAATCCTTTATTCTTATCTTGATGTTTTATTTAATGGCTAGTGAGTAATCCCCCTCTTTCTTGGGGTTGGATACTCATTGTGTTCATATGTTCATCATAATTTTATGTTCTCTAAATTCATTTCTCTTCATCTTTAACAATTTTACTATATCAATCTAAAACGCCTATAACCACGATGACGTCCTGGTTATATGAACTTCAGTTAATCGAGAGAAGGACCTAGCGGTGAATCTCGATTAGCGGACCCATATAGTCCAACTAAGTTCATTACTCACGAGAGTAGTGTAATGGCTTAGGGATGCTCCTTGAGTGGAAAGTGTGCCGATTTTCATAAGAAAACCTAATGGATTCTTACTAATTATGGTCAGCTAGAGATAAGCCGGAATGCCCGTTTGTGACAGGGCGGGGGAAAAAAATAAACGGATTTCTCAAAGAGTTAGGAACATAATTAGTATGAGAATACAAAACACTACTTGCTTGATCGTGAGAAGTAGTGTAGGCTAAGCATACCATCCTTGTATAAAAATGAACCCTTAATCTAAAAGAGAGCATAAATGAATGATGAATATATGAATACTTGAGTCCCAATCCCGGGAATTCCTTTAAAATAAGAGTTTTTCCTACATAAATAGCTTTTACTATCATTTCTATTTTAAGTGACAAACAAATTTCCTACCCCCAATCATTTTATTTTCTTTACTTTATCCCAAAGCAAAAAAATATTTTTAGAATTAAGTTGCTCCGTGGGATCGACCCGTATTTGCACATACTATACTATTAATAACCCGTGCACTTGCGGTTTAAACGTAACAAGTTTTGGCGCCGCTGCCGGGGACAACGGTTAAATTTAAAAAAAAAAAAAGAGTTTTTGCTTTTCAATTTTCTGTTTTTATTCTTTATTTTTATTTATTCTATCATCTTTTTTTTCAAAGTATTTTTCTTTGAATTCTTCTTTAAAGTATTTTTTCCAAAGTTTATGAAAAGAGTCCGGAGAGGTGACAATTACGTTGAATACAATCCGGAACCTGAGAGATACCTTAGAGAAAGACTTAGAAATTTGAGAGAAACTTTAGAGAAAGAAATGGTGAGAGAAAACAACGAAGACGGGCAAAATTCGGCGATGCCCACACCCTAAGACCTCTTACGGGAGTTTGTTAACCCAAGCACCCCGGGTTCTAGGACGCCCATAGTAGTACCAATGCCGACGCAATCACTTTGAGATAAAGCCACAATCTCCAATTGTTATGAACAACAATTTGGTGGGCTCGGCACTTGAAGATCCGCACCTCCATGTCCAAACTTTCTTGGAGTATTGTGATACTACAAGGATTGTTGGAGTCACACCCCGAGGCAATACGGATGCGCCTATTCCCATTCTCATTAAGGGATAAGGCGAAAACAATGGTTGAACTCGTTTCCCACACAACTCTTTAACAACATGGGACCAAGTTCAAGAGGCTTTCCTTGGACGTTTCTTCCTCCTTCAAAAACCGCTCAAATACGGACCAAGATCACTAATTTTAGTCAAAATGGAGATGAGTCGCTTTATGATGCTTGGAGCGTTTCAAAGAACTCCTAAGGATGTGCCCACACCACGGGCTGAAAAGTGTTGATAGTGCACACCTTCTACAACGGTCTCACATTCAAGACAGAGAGACCATAGATGCTGCTGCGGGAGGAGCACTCATGAATAAAGGAGTGGGACGAGGCATATGACTTGATCGAGAGCATTGCCCTGAACCACTACCAATGGTCCAATGAAAGGGACCAACCGCAAGTATCAGCAGGTAAGTATAATGGTTGAAGTCGTCACTCTTCTATCTTCAAAATTTGATACTCTTTTCAAAAGATAGATAGCTTGAATACAAATTCCGTGGCTAACATTAATGTTTTATGTGAACTATGTGGGTCAAACTCACATAGTAGCGAAAGTTGTGATTTACTTGACACTACTTCTAGTGAGCAAGTTAATTTTGTTTCTAATGGACAACGAGGGGGTATGTATTCAAACACATACAATCCCGAATGGAAAAATCACCCCAACTTGTCCTATAGAAATAACAATGTTTAAACCCACAAACCTTCCTCACAACCACCGGGATTTGTAACCAAGAATTCAACAATAATGCTTTCCCTCCCCCTAAAATCTAAATTAGATCTTCTTATGGATTATATGATTGAAAATAATAAGAACCAAGAGAAAATCAATAATGAATTTAGGGAAAATTTTTAAAATTTTGAATGCTAGGTTGATAATTAGCTGCTCATAACAAAATGTTAGAGAGCCAGCAAGCTCTAACAGGCCAACCTGCCGCAAAGACCACAAGGGAGTCTTCCCGGTCAACCTCAAAGGCCTAGCGAGCATGCAAATGTAATAGTTTCAATAAATAAAGAAGAGGAAATGAAAGTCCAACCCCACCAAAAGTTGAGACTGAAAATGAGACTAGTTACAATAGATATTTGAAACCACCGATACCGTACCCAAAAAGATTAATAAAGAAAGGGGTTGATGAACAACATGCCGAATTTTTGGAAACATTAAAATCAATGAATATTAGAGTTCCTTATTCTGATGACCAGAAAGAATACCTTCTTATGCAAAGCCTTTGAAGGAAATGATTTTTAAAAAGAAGTCTTTAGAGGGAATTTGAAAATTTCACTTTGCGGAAGATGTTAGTGCCATTTTACAAAAGAAACTTCCGCCTAAACTCAAAGATCCCGCACTTTTTCTATCCCCTGTAGTATCGGTAATCAATATGGATAATGCTATGCTTGATTTAGGGGCTAGCGTTAGTATAATGCCTTTTTCGGTTAGTCAGGGATAGGTGTGGGGGAACTCCAACCCACCACCATATCTCTGCAGTTGGCAGACCGATCCATTCAATACCCGATAGGTATTATGGAAAACTTGCCGTGTCGAATAGGGAGCCTAATCATCCCTGTCGACTTGTGGATCCTCGAGATTGAGGAGGATCAAGATATCCCAGTCATCTTGGGAAGGCCTTCCTTGCAACTGCGGGAG